>CM024242.1:80007408-80071163 GCA_013421045.1 Propylea japonica | reverse complement strand
GACTATTCTGAAATACAATTGACGCTTTCTGAAATACACGTTGAAATGCTGTAGTTCTATTCGATGTTACGCGTTTAACTCTGATTATTTCAATAAATGTTTCATAATCAAGAACTTCACGTTGGATAGTGTTGTCATTCCACAAGTAGCACATTCCGAATCGTTTTAGAGAATATCGCGGCACCCGGGGTCTCTTAAGAAACTTCCTTCCTTCCTCTTTCCGGCTCGGCCTTCCGTCTCGCTATCCTCCACCCCCCGACCCACGATATATCTTCAATACACTCCTCACCAACCTCAACATTTCTATGAAAATCCTCTGTGATCCTGAATTTGTTTAAGTATACCCGTTCCGAAAGGTTGAGCACATAGTAGGCGTTTCTTTATTCATCTAAATTTGGCAGTATTTACTGTCATAAAGAAAAATAAAGTCAACGTGGCCGAATGTACGGCCTCGTCCGACGGCTTGCGAATTATCAGAGAACTCTATGCATATGACAACATTGCGTATCAATCTGACAAGAAAATGAAGAACATAACCTAAAATTTTAATATACACAGTGGAATATGCCAAATTTCCATGGCCAACCCACGGCTCAACCTTTCGTGAACGGAGTAATATATAAATGAGCCAATACACCACAGTTCATAATATCAGAAAACACAGAAACCCACATTCATAAACGGTCTACTTGCAGCTATATTCAATCGCAACACCCATTTTCCAACAACTATTCTCAATCAAGAAAGTTCTTATAGAAGTCGACGTCGCTTCTTTGACGAAAACCTAGCAACCGCATGCAACCGATATGTGAAATTGCGAAACCCAAGAAGCGGAAATCGCGTCAGCCCCAATTTCCGGTATCGCATCAACTGTCGATCGCGCGGCATCGATGGGTTCATTGGCAGGAAAAAGGTACTCCCACGATGTGGAGAAATCGAGATCACTGCGTGATTCCGCGAACGAAACCCTACGAAACCTGTCTGGGTAGATCCGTATCGATTTGGGTCTGGATAGGTTCGGGACAAGTCGAGTGGAAGCAGGCAGAAACCCATTGCTTTCTTTTGGTGTAGGCAAATCAAGCTAAGCGATACGCCCTCTGTGACGATCTGGGTAACCTTTAATTTGACATGATTGTTTCAATCTTGCATTGTGTGGTCGTGATTTTGTGAATATTAACTATATTAATAATTTTTTAAGTATAATTCATTCAATCGCTATTGTCAGTTCTTCAGTGTTCTTCCTGAGAGAAAAATTCCAAATAATATACTGTTATGGAATTGATATGAATTTATAATTATAAGATTTTGTAAGTAGGCAGAATAAAAAAAAATTAAGATGTGTTTCTATGGAAAATGTATTGTCAGTTTAGAAATAAATAAATTAGAGAAAAGTCACGAAATTTGCTTGACTAGAATCCACCCTGAAAAGAGTATAATAAATCAATACAAAATAGCTCAAGAGTTTGTTTGGGTCGTGTAATTTCGCAAACAATTAAAATATCAAATAAATAAATCAAATAGAAATACACGATTCCATATCAATACATTTCCATGCCTAGCTAGGGATAAATTTTCGTGTTTGGGTAGAGGGGAAAATCTGTGACAAAGTCTTGATAGATCGACGAAAAGCCTGGCAACTGAAAATAAAATTGGTAAACTTGTCACAGAAAATATGAAAGTTTGCTCCTTGCACTTTGTAGATGACGATTATTTTGGTTGAGGTAAGTACGGATTACAAAATACTTGTAGGTTAGATTAGATTCATGGGGTTAATCGTTTACAGATCCAATTCATAAAAGGGTAGTTTTTGAGAAATACTGCTGTGCCTACCATCTTTCTGTTGGATTCACTACCAGTCTAAACAAAGGAATCACTGAAAGATGCTCTTGTGAAGAGAAAAAGTACTGTTTAAAATATAATAAAATGAAGTTAACTCAACTATTCACCACAAAATGTTTTTCCTTAATTTACTCAACAGCCTTTCAACCTAATTCATCTTTTACTATGGCTGAAATGAATTTAACAAATGATGACACCCCACTGCTGCAGAGAAAATATAATATACTCAGTAATATACTCGTTCACTATAAAGGACCCCGCACATTTTGTATGGGAATTGGCTCCCTGTGGATTTGGCTGCAAATTTGATATGGTTCTACTACTCCTTCTGATCAATTGTCTAACAGTCACGAAGCTGAAAAATGCATACTTCTAGAGTTTTTAGTGATTTTTTGTATCCATTATGGCTTACGTATTATGGGAATTGGCTCCCGGTGGATTTGGCTGAAAATTTTATATGATGTTCTACTAATCCTTCTGATCAAATGTCTCCACAGTCACGAAGCTGAAAAATGCATACTTCTAGGATTTTTTAGCGATTTTTTGTATCCATTGTGGCCTACGTATTACCGTTCACACAGAAATGTTTGAAAATATTTCGAATTGACAGAATCTGCTTTCAATAATCACAAAATATTCTCAAACATTTCTGTGTGAATCCATTATGGCTTACGTATAACCATACGTAAGCCATAATGGATACAAAAAATCGCTAAAACACCTAGAAGTATGCATTTTTCAGCTTCGTGACTGTAGAAACATTTGATCAGAAGGATTAGTAGAACATCATATCAAATTTTCAACCAAATCCACCGGGAGCCAATTCTCATACAAATGTGCGGGGTCCTTTCTGAAATTTTGATATATTGATGAAACATCCCAATTTTAATGGAGCAGATATACACATAAACAACACAACAAAACATCCTTCCATGTCAATATTAATAGTTCTAGGAATGCCCGCTGTGGCGCTTCATTCTAATTTTCAGATTCCTGTTGGGGTATAGATAATATTTGTTTTAGTATAGAATGGAGGTTAAAGATTCAAGCTATTTCAAGATGAAAAAGGTAAACATAAAGCTCATAATTGTTAGTTGTAGTTTTGTACCATTGTATAGAAGGATAGTAGGTCAGTCCCTGTAGTGATTTTGTTTAAGCTCTTTTCGAGCGCTATCTATCTATTTTGTGATGACATCAAATTTCTGACTTTGAAATTAACTGCATATTTCGGTAGGTTGTGTCCTTACTACTACTACTCTAATCTAGAAGTAATGGTGCGTGAAAAAGACATTCAATTATAAAAACTTATGCGAATTCGATTCAATATTTTTGTCATCATCAAGTAGGTACAACATTGAAAGTTTATGGTTAGACATTTCAAAAATGATATCTGCAAATGGTGTCTATAATTGTCAATACATCGTGTTAATCAGTTTTGGAAATGTCGAACAACTTTTTCCAGTATTTCGTTGACTATGTTCGTGAACAATGGGCCACTAGACTAGGCCTCAGTTCGGCCGGTAAGGCACCGCACAGAGAAGAATGTTCGTGATAGCCAAACGACTGTTGTTCTTCAAGTGGGCCCAGTGTCTCGAAATTCCTGATTTTTTATGATTAAATGAAAACATTGATGTCTGTCCAATCCCCAAGTCATAAAAGATCAATCGAATCTTTTTAAAAATCCAACCTACAGTATTGTAACTCCATCTCCGTGCCAACAATAATGAAGACATAAATCCCGACTTTGCAACATCCTCCAACTCGACCATTAGTCAACAAACTTTCGCAACGGTCGTATCTCAAGAGGAGTGACGACGACGTCCACCCCCGAAGGACCAAACCGTCTCAACAATAAACAATAATCCGATTCAATATGCCGGATTGCATAAATTCAAGTCCGAAATCGTCTCGGACAGAACAAAATCCCATAAATATCGACCGTAGATAGTTCTGGAGAATAGGCGGCCCACGCGAACTGGTTATTTTTTTCGATAATCCTATAAATTACGAACGGGTACCCGAGGGGAGGAGAAGATAGGGCATATCGTTAGATTACTGCCTCTTTTTAAGTGCTTTTCGTCTAAAAAATGGTCCGACGTTTTTCGGGTTAGTACAAAATGTAGGATTCTATAATTTTATCAGGGAGAAAGCAGACATCCCCTGGCGTGTGTAAAGAAACTCTGAGAGTAGAGTGAGAGTATGACCTTATTTTCGGAGTATAAACAGATTTTTTGACATTTGAGATAAGTTAAGATGAACTCCCTCTATTAGTTACTTTTTATTCATACTTCTCTGTAATATTGTTGAGAATTCAGATTATTCCGTAAATTAGGGAAATCTAACAAATTTATTCTTGATTGAATATTTAGCGAGGAATAGGGAATTCCTCGCTGAATATTCAATCAAGAATAGATACAATGGAACTTTCCTATAACGAAAGCGCTAAATCCGCAGAAAAATTCCTTATAAAGAAATTTCGTTATACCATTGATTTTAAAATATTAGTATTTTCAAACTCAACTCAGTTTAAAATATTAGTATTTTTAAACTCAATGGTTATACAAAAAATTTGTTTTTATAATCGGTAATGTCGCGGTCGACTCCACTGATAAATTTGAGTTTATCATTCAAACTTAAGCACTTCCTCTCAAACATTTTCGCACAACTTTCACACTAGCGTAATGGTTATATTGAAACCAAACAGACAGGGTGTATTCAAAACTGTTTCAGAAGGATCTCTCTGCCCGCCGTATTGATTAAGCTTATGGTCGAGATTTACGTACGTTCGGAAAATTTTTGGAAAAATCCACCCTTATACCATCTTACCAATAGCCATTCAAAGAGTGATGTCCTTTGAATATTTCGTTATAAAGAGAATTTACTTCGTTTCAGAGGGTGTTTCAACATGGAGTTTGGATTCAAGGTCAATGTCTTGTACGAATTTCGTTATACAGAGAAATTCGTTGTAAAAGAAGTTCGTTATAGGGAAGTAATTGAACTGTAATTGAACTTGAATAAGAATTTTGGTGATGACTGGCAAATGCTTGACGAAATGTGAGAATAGAAACAATTTGAAAAATGATTTCAAGATGAAATATTCATATCGTATGTTGATTATTCTTCAATGGAAGTGAAAAAAAAGAGAAAACGGGTAGTTTTGCCTTTCGTTCCTTGAATTCTCGTTTTTGGAATTTTTCTTCGAGAATTTTAAAAATATTTGTCTATTAGCTTCTCTACATTTTTCATTGCCTATCATGGAACCTTCATAAATTGAATATTCGTCAAAATTCAAAATAACATGATATATTTGCCGAAAAAAAAAGTTTCATCTAACTCAGCATATTCATTACAAGATTTCCAACAATATCAAGGAAGATTGCGATATATCACCCTCCTGTCATTTCCTTGTTCACAAGGAAAATCTCAAGAAATCCTCCTCTAATAATATATGACAAATCATAATGCATTTAGTCATTCGTTTAATATCATTTTTCAATCCACTTGTTTATAACTTCATTCCAAAAATTATTATCAGTTGAATTTCGTGGGTATCAAATGAAAATTAACAAACACTCAAAATATGAAATTATTAATTCATCAATTGACTGCCCGAACTAAACCATGACAAAAACCTCAATTAATGAATTTTCCATCGCAGCCTGTCCGAATCGAAAATGTCATGGAAATAAACGTTTTAGCGTGTTCAATTATTCAACAATTAGGCATTGCTGGCGAAAATTAATTTTTCTGCCATTAAAAAGGATAGTCGTATATTCGTTTATTGGTGACAAGTAATAGGATTTTAGGAACAGTACAGCAAAATATAATTTAATGAAACGGAGTTTGTACAGGGCGTTTTTTATTCCATGAAATACAATTCATTCACAAAAAGTTCTCAAAAAACTAGAATAATATCTACGAACGAGATAAGGTAAAAGCTATAGTGATTGACAACTTAAGGGTATGGATACTTTCAGTAGACGAATTCGGTTCCTTATTTCACTGTAACACTATGGTTATTATTACGGAACTATAGTTTCTATTATGGTATAACCTTCAAACCTTCAATAAATATCGACTGAATATTCGAAGAGACATCAAATTTGTCGAAATTACATATTTGATTGTAATTGACACCCAGTATGATAGTCATTGACATAATTTCATCTCACTTTTGCTTCAATTTTGATTATGATATCATCCTGCTTTCTCTCACTCATACATTCTCGTTATATGGTTCATTTAGACATTTATACTGAAAATAATAGAGAATAAGAAGGTTTAGATAATTTCAATCTGTATAAACAAATAAATAACAAAAGTATTAGTGGACTTCACATATATACCGATGTAATAAACTATTGCTGCTATCTAGGGTCTTCATGTGTGTCCCCATATTTCAGAATGTTTTATTTCTATTTGGGTCCTCAGGTTATCATTCTGAAAACGGCATCATTAGATATATGGTGCGAGATTTTGCAGTAGTGTCAATAAGTGTATATGTTTACTTAAGGATAGCTACTGCAGATAATTGCGCATATTTTTCGATTTTGTTCTGTTTCATATTCGTTGGAAGTTTTCTATGGGTTGGAATTTTCCAAGAAATATTTAATTGATGTGAGTAAACCCTTCATTGATTTATGTATTAAGGTTAAAGCCTATGTCAATCACTGTTCGATGTAATATTATTGACACAGTTATTGACATATGGTTAAAACTTAATATATATATTAATCAATGAAAGGTTTACTTAAGACTCGCTTTTACCGCAAGAAGAGTCACGATTCGAGTAACAAAGTGATAGTCGTGAAAAAAAGACGCGAAGTGTAACGAACAAATATTTTTATCGTATACCTATATCAGTTGAATTAAAGAAACTTATTCATCTTAATTCCAGAACATAAATTGTTCATTTCTTGAAAAACCTATGGGGTCAGACTTTTGACGATGTGTATATGACATCTCAAACACTCTTGACTGCTCTTAGGAATTTATACTAAGATTCTTGAAAATGATATGCGCACTGATGACAAAATTAATTTCCATCGAGGGGCAAACCGCTGAGCAAATTCTGTACACCAGACATCCCCTCAGTGAGGGACATCCCCAGATATCCCCGGACATCCCTCAGACATCCCCAGACATCCCTAGACATCCTCAGATATCCCCGGACATCCCCGGATATCCCCAGACTTCCCGAGACATCCTAAGATTTCCTGGGATATCCTCTATTACTTAATAGTTGGTATCGGTTTAATGAGTGATTGAAAACAGTTTGTAGCACTATGGGGTTCCCGAAATCAAATTAAAAAAAAATCTATTGTTTAATCTACTCTAGAACATAGCATAACACAATGAACATATTTTATGTAGATATTGAGTGTTTTCGAAACAGCTCTCTGAAGATGACTTATATTCTTATTCAAATTTATAATTCAATGAAAATAGCTATCTATTTGACATCTCTGGATATTTCTGAACTGCCGAGAAAAAGAATCTGATTAGTCAGTGGCAGATCCGGGGGGGGGGGCAAACCGGGGAAACTTCAAATACACTCGCGTAGAAAGGAAAATTTTTGGAGTTTGGTTGGAAATTCATTGAAAATTAGGAGCGAGCGGGGGATGAGTTATTGGTCCTGGAGGAGGGCATGCCCTCCCCCTAAATCCGCCACTGATGAGTGGCTTTTAAAACCAGCAAAGCTGTTAGTGGAATGTTTAATTTTTGCTTGTATAATTTTCGATATCAAAATGAAATTTTTTTATGATATACCCACACAAATATATGATATATTTATCTATATAATATATTTTATTCCTTGAGGCGAAGAATTCAAACAAACTATTTTCCATTCAATAGTAATTTTTCACTCTTTATTACCAGGTTCGTCATTTTTTCCATTTCTAGTTTGAAAATTATTTGTTTAAAATGAATTATACTTGAATTGATCCTTAATCTGACTTATAATATACTGCGCAAAAAAATTAACGCACATTCTGAAAATCTCAACTTTAATGAAAGTTAACTCTACATTGACTTTATAACTTATTTTTATGTTCTCTCGGGAAGGTTTTGAACGAAACAAGACTCATTAAATGGAAGAAAAATTCAGGATTTCACCGAATCTCATGTAAAAAAAAAATAAACAATTTCAAAATACTGGAATGCTGATAAGTGATTTTATACTTGGTAGTTCCACCCCTTGCGTTAATTACAGCTCGGCAACGACGGTTCATACTCAAAATGGGTGATCTTAAAATGTTTTTATCTAATCCTTCCCAGATTTCTCTGAGTTGGATTCCAAAGACATTAAGAGTACCTAGATGGTTTTCTGAACTTCTCAGCCTTCTATTGAGGTTGTCCCAAACCTGCTCAATCGGATTGAGATCTCGACTTCTTGCTGGCCATTCCAGAGACTTCAACCTCTTCAAGGTACTCCTGTACGATGCGCGCACGACGGTGTCTGGCATTATTGTCCATAAAAATGAAATTTTCACCAATGTATGAAGCAAATGGCACTACATGCTCTTCAAGAATGTTCCTTATATACCTATCAGCATTCATAGCTCCATTATCAACGAGCACTAGGTCTGTGCGAGCAGTCAAAAATATTCCACCCCATACTCTGAAGTAACGTTCCTGAATGGCAGTTGTTATACCCCTGGTCTACCCTGTCCTGGTCTTCGGACATTCATACCCGTCTCCCTGAATCGCTGCAACATTCTGGACACATTTGTATGGGAAATTCCAAACCTTTCTGCAATTGTGTATGTCCACACTTCTTCTTGCAAAACTACCGCTTGGGCACATTCTTCTTGGGTCAAATTGCGTGTTTCGCGTTGCATAGCGATCGAGTGTAGAAAATCAAACGAAAAACAAACTACTGATCACTAGAATTGATCGAGAACAACTGATTTCAGAATGGAGCTAATACATTCAAAATCTCATCTTTTTTTATTCCTGCTGGGAAAAAACATATGTATTGAAGAAAAACGTTGAAATTGGATAACATATGCATGCATAATTCTGATGAAAATAATTATCATTGAGAACACCTTCAATTGTAGAATAAATTTGAGATTTCCATAATGTGCGTTAAGTTTTTTGCGCAGTGTATTTTGTCTAGATAAAGATTTTTGATGAATTTGGAAAAAATGGTTCCCATTCATAAAAACACTTACATTTAGGTACCTATATATTCAAGTTCCTTTTTCTTGACGCAAAATATAACATTTTAAGCCACACCCTGTGTACTACCAATATGATTCGATGAAATTTTAAAGGAAAACGGATCCTGTTTTTGATATCCCACAACTCGTCCTTCAATGAAAATATATAAATATAAGGCATGTTGAAAAAACAACGAGACGATAATAACTATTATTTATTTGAATATACAGAGTGCGCGGCGCGGCTGCTCTCCACGGTTTCATGTTTGTTTCTGATCACTATTTATAATTATGATTAGGAATGTATCCTCTAAATTTCCATAAAATTTGGTGGCAATTGGTTGGTATTGATTTTCAAGAAACTTCTCAATAAAGTCAATTTTAAACGCTCTTGTCAAATTAGTGCAGGGTTTGAAAGGAGCATTTGGTGTATTCATTTTTTTTAATTGTTTGTGTTTCAGTAACTTGGGTGAAAAACCTATACAAGTTTTCGTAAAATGCCGAAACCTAACAGAATATGTTTCAACCCATATCTATATTTCTTAACAAATTCCAAATGGCTCTGTATCGATTGAGCAGATATGAAAACTCTTGTGAAAATGAGTTACAGGGTGTTTACCATACCCAAATAAGAATAATTTATATCGATTGAAATATATTCTGGGAGGATTCTGCATTTCTTAAAAACTTTATATGTTTTCACTCCCAGTCTCTGAAACAGAAATAATTAAAAACATTTCAATTGAGATGAAGTGCTCCAGCGAGAATCTTTGCACTTATTTGTCAGAAGCAAGTGGTCTTGAAAAAATTGTTGCCTAACAGTAAAACTGAAACGGGAAATAAATAAAAAAGATAGTGTAACGTTTCGGTGTCAATATCAGACACCTTCTACAGACAAATTTGTAAAATCTTCAGAATTGTGTGTTTTTTCATTTGCAATCTGATTGACATTGAAAGTTATATGTTGATTCATCTCATTTTGAAATTTCTTGATGTCATTTCTTTCTTTAATAAATCAATCCAAAAGATATATTCCAACAGAACAGTTGGCCAAATTATCTACTTCATACTACAAAATACATATTTTTGATGTCTCTCCTGTATAGATTTTTCCACATATACAGGGAATATTGTAAACACAATTTTTTGATTTCTGTGTTTCATTTATTGGTTTCGTTCTGGTTAGAATGGATCTCAAATCATTTTGTGTTTCGAAAACAGTTCTTATGTTGAATTTAGAACCAATTCTTCTTATTGTCTCTTTAAGGCCAGGAATATAAGGAATGACGTTCAACAAATTTGGTTGTTCCTGACGGTTGTCTGTTTGTACCTGACCATCATTAGAATTTTGATTAGATAAATAATTTATGTGTGTGCAACACTTATATTAATGCCCGTATTCTGCTTTTCATCTGTAAGCTACGAGATCGTAGCGTACGACTGATCTTTCAGATTCCTTAAGATAGTAACAAAACAAGAATAATTCCAGAATTGCATAATTCTGCAAATGTTCCCGTAACTATCGTAGGGAATCTGACAGATCAATCGTACGCTACGACCTCGTAGCTTACAGATAAAAGAATGAAACAAGATTAGCAGTGAAAAATCTAACTCCACCATTTTTCTATTCTAATTGATATTCATAACGAATATTGTATCTATAGATTCCCTTTATTTCGTCAGTATGTAAATAAAAATCAGCCTGACATCTCTAGATAAACATCAGACTTCCCTAGACATCCCAAAGACATCCTCGGACATCCCCCGATTTCCTGAGACATCCCCTGATTTCCTGAGATATCCCCAAGACATCCCGGGACATCCTCAGATTTCCTAAGACATCCCCGGATATCCTGGGACATCCCCAATCTTGTACACCAGACATCCCCAGCGGTTTCCCCCTCGATTTTCATAAGGAAGCTGCAGGAAGTTAATGACTTCATAAAACGAACCATCGAAATAAATCCCGGCGAGATGAATACCACAGAGGTCCCGCATTGTATCTTGCCCGTCCGCAAATGTTTCTTATTGCAGTGATTCGAGAAAACAACTGCGACTCTAATGGAAAATTATATCCTTTCTCGAGAACGAAGCCGTTTGTCTTGATGTGTTTCACAGTTTCCAGTCTCTGAATTCATTCTGCATTTAGTAGAAAAAGGGACTGGAAGAATGAGGACAACAATTCTGGAGATTAAAGGAGAAATCGATGTTCTGTTGCAACAAGAAGAGTAATTATGAAATGTTAATGAGATTCATTTAGCGCAGTTATATTGGTATTTATTTTATATATTTTCTGTGGTTTAAAAAGGATAAAGCAACGAAGAATAGAGTATGATCAAATTTTATCTGGAGTGGTATTCGACATGACGATTTCACGAGAAGATGGTTCAAAATATATTTAGTCATTATTATTTATGAAAATGTCATTAGAAAAACAGAACTTTTACTAACAGTATCAAGTTGAGAAACAATTATTTTCTAATGATATGAAAATAGTATATTATGCAACGAGTATATAATGATTGCTATTATTCAGAAAGTGAAGTTAAGGCTACGAGCCGCAGGCGATTGGCTTAAATCACAGAGTAAAGAAAAGCCATTATAACTAAGTAGAATACTATAATTTATACACGACTACTGAATATTTTCTTGAAGTTTTTTACATTTGGCAGCCGTTATTTGTCACTTCTATTACTAGTGTGGAAAAATTCTAGTTGACATATGAGAAATTATTTGATGAACTTTATTATATTAAAAGGAAAATTCTCCCTCGATCGAAAAAGTACAACACAAAGCTAAATCCATAAAGCATCTGATTAACGAATAATGACTATTAAGTCATTATTCACTTATAATTAATGCATATTATTATGGCCTAAAAACAGGCGTATAATGAAAATATTATAAAATAGTCGTGGATAAAGATTATATTTTGAAGGTTGGATATAACAGACAAATAATAATTGAAGAGAAAGAAATCTGATATGAACTGCTGCACTTTATCGAGTTTAATACGATATCTTCAGATTTCAGATCAGACACGAGTAAAGTGGAAATAAAAGACCAAAGACGTAGTGGAAGCGAATGCAATGCATGCGCCATATGTCAACATACTCATGCATAAATGTATGTGTAGAAGATGCTGAAACTAAAAAGAAAAGTATCGGGAGAATATTTATCTTAGGGTGTTCAAGTGTGGAAACTTACCTTAAGATATTTACATATGACATTCGGCTTTTAAAGCGTACTAAACCCCGATCTGTTTTCTTCCAGCAGTTAAGATATCGTGAATACATATTTTATCTGAAGTTTTATTCAGTTACTACGAGATGAAAAATATATTTTGATGCTAAGTTCTTCGAAATGAATTCAAGTGAGGTATTTGACGTATTTCTCAATTTTGGAGTTTTGAAGAATAAAAGCATATTTTTTTCTTAATATTTTATCGGAGATGAAGCTCATTGAGATAGTGATAGGTACAGAGGAAGAAACATGGGATGCATATGTTTATTTTTATTTATATACCTACTCCATTTGTTCGATTTTCAATAAAAATGTATCTTTGTCAAAATGTATACTTTTAGAGGATTCTAATTCGAAAGAGCATTTTTCCATAGTTGATCTCTTTCAAAAACTAATCAACATTTCCAATATAAAAACAAGAACTGTAAATCATGTAAACTCACAAAATATTCATAAACCCTTACTCATGGTTTATAATTATGAACAAAATATTCTATGTATTGTCATCAGAATGACGAAATAAAAAGCGATAAATGAAACCGTTATATAACATTTACAGTACTACCAAACAAGCTTGTTTTTCAATTTGAAACCCAATAATCAACCTCCCCAATAAACACACGAACGTATACAAAACGTTTATTTATGGTGGCTGAAGTAGATTCAACGTTGTACGTTGAATTTGCTACGTTACATCCGACACACAAATTCAACCAAACGTTGACTCTACATATAATATACGTTTACGATTCAACTGGTTGATTTATCCACCATCACGAAACGTATATTCATTACATTTTCTCAAACGTGTTTTCAATGTGTGCTCAGAAACATTGAATTAACGTTGAATGATCCACTTTTCTTCAACTGAGACGTTAACCAACTTTTTTTCTACTCAAAATTCAACCAATTTTTGAATCTTATCAGTATACCATGATGCATCCAAAATTCAACCAAACGTTGACTCTACATATATTATACGAACACGATTCAACTGGTTGATTCATCCGCCCTTAGAAAACGTATATATCTTACATTTTTTAACGTTTTTACGAAGTGAGCTGAGTAACAATGAATAAACGTTGAATGATTTACTCTTTATCAACTTAGAAGTAAACCAACATTTTTCTACTCAAGATTCGTCGAGTTTCTGAATCCATTCGATGATGATCAGTGTGTAGATAATACGTTATATGTAATTTTGCAGGAACTTCCCATCGGATCATGTCAATGAAAAACGTACGCAGAGGAGAAGTTCCTTTTGTTTTCAATTACCTAATGAATACCATATTTCAACGTATATTCTCAGTAGATATTCAACGTTTAATAACTAGTAGCGATAGAACGTTTTAGAAACCTAATTGCCAAATTGTGTTTCGTGAGCGCAACTCATCTGTACCGAACTTATTTCCTACATTTCTTATTTTGAATTCTTCATTCCTTCAAAATATTAAATTCATTATAAAAAATAACCTTACATTCATAACATAAATCGTCTTTACTAAAGTCATTCAATAAGAAAATTATGAAGATTCTTGAAAGATAATGAATTATTGTCCCTGGCAACGGTGTAGAAGAGTCAGCAGGTGTTGTGATGACGTTGATCTGGATAATGCTAGAGCGATCTTGTTGCATTCTGCAGTCTGCAGTCTACAAATTGAGTAGTGAGCCACCAGACCGTTTGCTTTAGCTATTTTCAACTTTCGTCATTATGTGATTTGTTTATAAGTGCGATAGGGCCTACAGAGATTTCGGTAAGTACCTATCACTACCTTGAAGTTTCATTTTTATTATCGATTTATGATATTCATAAGAAGTATATCAGTATATGTTTTTCTCAAAAGGATTGTCAGTTATAAATCACATATCTGAAACCACCAAGCCACTCATCTGCTTTTCCAAAAAAATTTTGTTGTGTTTTCCATACTAAATGATTTTCGAAATTGTCCACACGTATACGAATGGTAGAAAGTAAGTTCATGAAAACTAGATAGAAAAAAATCCCAACTGCCGAACATATAACTCCTATCGTTACAGATATGATCGCGTTGTTTAGTGTTCAGCAATATTGCATTTAAAACTACATATGAATAATTAGCTCGAAATGCAAATCTGTTTAAGTAAATGAAACGAAAATAATGATTCTTTTTTTTGTAGGTTGCCCGATTGAGACCTGTCGAAGAATAATTGTCTTGAAGACCATGCCAGAAGAATTTTGAGATTCATTATGAGTTATGACAAAAGATTTAGGCTGCCTCTACAATTGGAAAAAAAGCATTTCCGAGGCAATGCAACTCATTTATGGTAAGGTTTCATTTTGTAGATATCTAATGAGCATTATTTGTGTTGTTTCAGTGGCTGCCAAAAAAGATTTAGGACAGCGACAGATTTACAAATAGAGGATACAACGAAGGCTTCCCTAAAATTTGCCAAGAGAAGGCCCAAGGATACTGCAAAGAGTAGAGAAAAAAAGTTTAAATATTATAAGTGTTGATTCAATGCATTTCGAAATTTGTGATTTTGTTCCTATGTTTCCTATGTTCGAGATTTATATTTTTGTTAATGTAAAATATTTACAAATCTGTGTTTAATTCAAATAAAAATTTAAAAATATTTTTAATCAGGGTTGATTCAGTCCTTGAGATGTAGGTTACTTTGAAACTCAATATGAACGTTTCATATTTGTGGTATTTTGGTATAAAAACAAACGTTGAGAATTCGTTTACCATCAACGTTATTTCCGAAACCAAAATTCTTCGTTACATTGAAACTAAATAATAACGTTACATCACGGTATTTTACTCATGACAAGGAGGAGGCTTGCAACGTTGAATCAACCTTGAATCAACGTGCGATAAAAACGTTACGGTGAAACAAGAAGGAAACGTATTTCTCTACGACATTTTCCCGTTTTTTCAACGATGAAATATAGTGACGTTACCTAAAAAATCCAACGTGTTTTAATCGTTACTGTGTTTATTGGGTCCGCACTATTATGTAAATGTGATGCCCAAATTGAGAGGGAATGAGGGAGTGTTTTTTTGAAAGAGTGGCAGCTTTTTCAATTGCCTCATGGTTCCGCTGGGCAGGTATTAGTCCGAGAGCTGGCACGAATTTTAGGGTAGGTATTTGAGGCAAGCTGAAAACTTGTCAGATTACTCTCCTATTATATCCCAACTCGGGATTGCAGACCTGGCTGGTGAGTAGCGGGGCTAAATCAACCCCTACATTTTTAATGGCCTGGCAGGTAGAAAGCCCTACCGAAATGATCTGTCTTTTTGGGAATCTTATTTTTTAGTTATAAGTAACACTCCATTAAAATTTCAAGCTGCCAAATAATTTAATCGTGGTTTTAACATTGCCAGACGCGTGCAAAAATATTTGCAAAACATTATAAAAAATGTTTTTGAGGCAGCTTGAAATTTCAATGGAGTGTTACTTATAACTAAGAAATAAGATTCCCAAATAGACAGATCATTTCGGTAGGGCTTTCTACCTGCCAGGCCATTAAAAATGTAGGGGTTGATTTAGCCCCGCTACTCACCAGCCAGGTCTGCAATCCCGAGTTGGGATATAATAGGAGAGGTATCTGACAAGTTTTCAGCTTGCCTCAAATACCTACCCAAAAATTCGTGCCAGCTCTCCTACTATATCCAAACTAAAACTAGCTTGTTATACTTCATCCATGTTGTGAAGGATTATTTACAGCTCCAAATGATCCTTGATTCACAATCAACTTCCATCAGTTGATTTGTGTCATCTGACTATCAGAGGCATTTTAGTTTGGAGCTCTGTTTTTGGTTTTCCCAAAGGCGCTGATTTCCTGAATAGGGAGCCATCTATACCTTTACTACATGAGATGGTTTTTACGAAGTCGAGCTTACCTATCCACAATATCTTGGAGGTCACTTCATAGTTGGTGTCAAGGTGAATCTTGATTGACATGCAATCTCTAGGTAGTTCACCTCCGAGCTACTCCTCCATGTGTCTTACTATAGTTCGTTCACGAAAGTTTGAGCCGTCGGTTGGCCATGGAAATTTGGCATATTCCACTGTGTATATTAAAATTTTAGGTAATGTTGTTTATTTTCTTGTCAGATTGATACGCAATGTTGTCAATATTGCATAGAGTTCTCTGATAACCCGCAAGCTCGTCGGACGAGGCCGGGTACATTCGGCAACGTTGACTTTATTTTCCGTTATGACAGCAAATACTGCCAACTTCAGATAAATAAACAAACGTCTACTATGCGCTCAAACTTTCGTGAACGGACTATAGGTACTTTGATATACATTCTGAGGGCAACCATTATCTTTTTCTTTTTCACATTTATGCAACGAGGTGATATCTAGTAGAATCTCTTCTGCATCTGTAGGACTTTTAAATGTAGATCCTGTAATGCCTGAACAAGACAACCTTTTGAGTTTATATTATATATATATATTATATATTTGAGTTTAAAGTATACTATTTCTGACTTCGGTTGAATATTACAACATGATGGATTAGCTCAAATAACATTTCAATTATACTCCAAGGGTTTTTAATTGATTTCCTGAACGTAAATAGACCATATAAATATTTTCGCTGGATTCTTCAATGAACTGACGTCACAAGCGCCCCCATCTTATCGAACCCAACTATCATTTCCTGCTTTCGACCGACCTAAATCTTTCACATCCGTCTCCATCAATCAAAACTTTTTCTTCGTTTCCACGCAAGCCGACGTACGGAACAATGTTGGCCACGATTACAGCCTTCAATAGCCGATATTGAAAAGAGACCACCCTCTATAACGCCCAACTCGGAGGTCTTATTCTTCCGCCGCAAAGCCAAAGTCGTAGGCGTAATTTTTTAGCAATTATCGACGTTATTATAAAAGATAAATTATCGACTGCACATCTGCACCATTTTCATTGCCGCCTAATGAAAATGAGTTACTTCGGATAGCCACTCCTCAGCGTGGTGCCAGTTCGTTTGAGCATGAAGAAAATAGTTTCGTTGGCTTCGATTTATTAGGTTGGTAAGGTCGTATTTTAGACCCAAAGAGTCGTGGTTACATAACTTTAGTTAAAGATTATGTTTTTATGAGAAAATTAAATTGATATCGACACGAAACGATATTAACTATTTTAAGTTGGAGTTTGTGTAACCACGCCGCGTTAGTTTAGTTTAAAAAGGGGTTAGAGTTCACTGCGACCCCAAGGTCTATTGTGTTCCCTCAGAGCTGTTCTGGCCACACACCCTTCCCAACTCGGCTTCTAGTTTCAGAGATCTAATGAAATCTAATATCTGTGAAGGCTTCAACGAGGCTAGTTACTCACTCTTACAAGTTTCTCGCCCAAGGCATCCTTTCCTTAGGCTCGCAATGCCAAGGCATTCCGTGACTAGGTAAATGGGGGTTTCTTCCTCCTCCCCACAGAAACCTACACTCGTCAGTGTCCGATAATCCCATCCTCAACAGGTGCTTCCTAAGGCGACAGTGTCCTGTAAGAAATCCAGTGAGGAGGTGTAATTGCTTCCAGATCCAGATATCTTTTGGATCCCGCTGTCTCAAAGTTCCAAAGGAACTCAGTGGAATGATCCATCCCTGGGAGATTCCGCCAGAGTTTATTCCTCTCGGCTTTCTCCTTCTCCAGAAACTCCTTCTAGTAGGAACATTTACATATACCGCAGAAGGGTTCTGGGCCAATGTATTGGCCTCTTCGTTTCCTCTGATTCCCGAGTGGCCGAGAACCCAGATTAAAAAGACCTACCTCATTCAGTTGGTTCCGTCACTTCCAGATCATTTAAGAGTCGATGACGTAAGAGCTCAGTGTTTTAATAGCAGCTTGACTATCTGAGTGGAATGGCTATTTAACCAAGGTGCATTAGTTTATAGCGAGCTTTGTACTTCATATTCTTGGATTGGACAAACCTTGTATTATAACATGACGGATAGGTAGATAGCCTGTGTCCCTGTCCATTGTACAGACAGAGATACTGATTGTCTACATATACGCTTTGAAAAACCGTGATAGCGCGAAGGTCTACATCACCACGGACATCCCGGCCACGATGAGATTCTTAAAATCATTCTGCCACGAGTCTCAGCTGACCGTAACATGATAAAGCAACTGGCAAGAGGCAATAAAGTGGCTCTACTATTGTTGCTAGGGCATTGTGGTGTTCAGGATTTGAAGAAGCCAAAAAAACTTGCAGAAAGAGCATAAAAGCTAGCACTCACTGGACTTAAATCTTTCTGTGGGCTTGGAAAATACCAATGTAGCGGTACAACGGTGGGAGTTGAATAAAAGAATAACCCTATGTAGAAACGCTCCTCAACTTATTCAGACCAAAAAATTCTTGATGATTTCAATTAATTATACCAGAAAAATCTTGTAGCTGTATCGAGCTGAAGTTCGGGTGATAATGGGACTGCTGACAGGGCACTATATGTTCAAATATCATTTGATTTGAACTGTCCAGAGGTGGCTGTCTAAGAAAATTAATTTGGGGAAACCGATACTGGATACCCAAGAGGTAAGTTGAGGCTCCTAAAGAGGTTTCGGTTTTATCAACGCCGAAGACAACCTCCTGGGGTTTCTATGAATGAGTAAGGTAGAGAACCAACGATCTACATGTTCGATATAGATTCCTCGAATGATGATTTTATAGTTTCTTAGATGTGCGAACACTTATCTGCACTGAAATTCTCTTTTTTCTATGTAAATGATGCTGCATCATCAGTAGTCACTTTTTATGCATGCTACTTCAATATTTCCCAATTAATCATAACATCTTCAGTTTCTCATCTCGAGAATGATATGCACGTTCCAATCCGAGACGAAGGACCATGTAAAACAAGAAGAACTTGATAGAAGCGGCATCAGTTTCAGAGAAACTGCCGGTGGATCAGACGGAAACCTTACGAAGAGGATGGGAACAGACTAATACTATATAATGTTTAATGCATGCGGGAATGAATATGAATGAGGAAAACTAGAGAGTTAGACTCGTCGGTAACCGATTCCCTTGTATACGCCGGCGTACAGTGCGAGCTGGCGTCAAATGGCTGAATTGATATTTTTTATATATCAGAGATGAGAGAGGGTGTATGGTGATGGAATTCGAAATAACATGAATATTGATAGCGAGATACAGTTTCGGCTGGATTTCAATCACTGTCGGATACACGCGAAGTTTTATTTTATTTTTGACCAGGGGATTTGAGTAGGTGTATTGTTTTGGTTAATTTTGTTGGCAGATTTATTGTATTCAGTATTCATTGACAATTATTTTGAATCACAATCATATAGACAACAATAAATCGTACTTGTTCAATCAAAAAACAAAAACCGTTACGTATAGTGCGTTCACGAAAGTTTGAGCCGTCGGTTGGCCATGACAATTTGGCATATTTCACTGTGTATATTAAAATTTTAGGTTATATTTTTATTTCTTGTCAGATTGATGCGCAATGTTGTCAATATTGAATAGATTTCTCTGATAATTCGCAAACTCGTTGGACGAGGCCGGGTACATTCGGCAAAGTTGACATTATTTTACGTCATGAGTCATGACGTAAAATAATGTCTCATCATGACTCATGACAGATAAATAAACAAACGCTCAAACTTTCGTGAACGGACTATACCTTCAATTTCTGGTACGCACAGCAGTATTTTTCAAAAACTACCTCTGTTATGAACTGGGATCTGTAAACGATTAACCAATGAATCTAATCCAACCCACAATTTTTTTTAAACCGTACTCACCTCGATAAAAATAATCGTCATCTACAAAATGCAAGAAGCAAACTGTTCTGTAACTGGTTTACTGATTTTAAGTTTCACTTGCCAGGCTTTTCGTCGATCCATCAATACTTTGTCATTTTACTCCTCGATTTCCCTTCTACCCAAACACGAAATTTATCCCTAGCTTGAGAAAAAGCATGGAAATGTTTATATTTGTAGTTCTTTTTTTCTCAGAAGAACACTGAGGAACGAAACAATAACAATTTGAATGAATTATACTTGAAAAATCATTGATAATGTTGAATATTCACATATATAAATCACGACAACACAATGCAAAATCTTCTGTCACTATTAAAATTGACAGTGACATATGACGAGCGTATATTCCTTTCAAATCTCTCGAATCGTTCCGAAAATCTCGAGCAAATTGTTACATTCAAGAAACATTAAAAAAAACAGAAAAAATCCTGAATTCTTTTACAATGTTCCTGAAACACCCTGTATTGCAAAACAATCAATAAGTAGCGACATAGAACCAAACATCTAGATTTCCCATTCGCTAACCCCAAACTGCTTAGCGTTCCGACTATTCTCACCCCCAATATTGGGTGAATTAGCCTCCTTTTAGTACGTCAATATAAAGCCATTCAAGCGACCAGATGACAAGGGGTGACTTTCATTCTTCTGCGAAATTCCCCCAAGAAAATACTTGGGGATAACTCGCAAGATGTCAAGTTCATTTTGTGGAGTTTGTGGATTGACGCAGACAGATTTTCCTTCGGAATCTTGGGGACTTTTATTGTTATATGAAGTGGAGTATATTGGGTTCAATTGAATTGTTCGATAATAGGGTGTTTTCATTTAATCATTATCCATATTCTAGGCAATATTGTTGGTTTTGAACACAATAAACTTAAGAAGGCTGGGTTCGAATAGTTACAGTTAACTCATGGTAGAAATGGATATAATAGTTCCTGAGTTATCATTCGAGAATTATTTGCCTGTTTTCGTGCGTTCTTCATTTTTCAACTCGGCCTTCGGCCTCGCGCTCTTTTGCCCCCACTGCCGTCAAAAAATCTTCAAAACACCACTCACCGTCCCCAACATTTCTATGAAAAGTTCTGTGGTCCTGATTTTGTTTTAGTATATAGTATAGTATAGGATTATTTCCTAGTTATAAAATCAAGTAATTCTTTCATGCAAGTTTCATTATTTTTTAACCTAATAACGTTTCTAACTGACTAAATTTAAGCAACCACGAGTTTCAAAGGAATCAACATATTTCCAAAAGGTTCAAGAATACCCACCATCCTCAGCAAATCTTCAAGTCAAATTTTTGCTGATACAAGCCTCAACATGATATATTCCACGAATGACTCGGAATTTGGAGAGTATTTAAAAATATGCTAATTTCACATTTGTAATGTTTTTTTCTGCATTTCCGCTCACACCAATCAGAGAACATTCATACAACTCTCGAGCCATAACTTTCATCTTTGTCACGATCTCATAACCCAACCCTTTGTGTACACTCAGAGCGAACCTTGTCATGTATACAAATACTTCTAATGAACTGCATATTATCCACCTAAATTCCCATATTCACTCTTGGGGCCAGGGCTTGGTTGATTGACGTCGAACAATATCGCAATTCATTCACGTATGCGAATAATCCATATCTGCATGGTACAATATGCCAATCAGATTTATTGCACGGTAAACATTGAATAAATAAATGGATACACAGTCGAATAATGATCGGTAATTAGTAACATCATGATGAACACGATTCCACTCGTTATCGGTATTGTTTTTGTTTCGAATAGGGCCATTGGTTGAATCGCGTAGATAAAATGGGCTAATTAGGCTTTTTGTATCAGTAATTTTTCTCTTTCAATGTATTGGTCAGAATGAAAAGTTTTTGACTGAACCAAGCAGTCGAGTCAAGATTATTCTGAAATTAAAACTTTTGTTGAATAGTTTGTATCTCAGAGTTAAAAGTTAACCTAAAGTTGCCTTCACGCATTTATTATGTATCCAAGTAGAATCTGTTTATACGCGCTAACAAACTTCCGGCGTTGCGAAATCGTGTCGTATGTTTATTCCATATTGTAATAATCTGTTTACCGCACCTTTGATACTAACGATGCGTCTGCTACAGATAATTCTGTCAGTTTGACAATATTGTCTGTTAGTATTTAGTTTCTTGATGCGACAATTTTCATTTCGATTTGACGTTCATAAACTGAATTATTCTAATGATTCGGTGGCAGTTCATTGTTGCTTAAGGCTATTCCGTTAATAATAGCTAGGGCAAAATTACGAAAATGTTGTATTATATTCTGGAATTGGAGAAATGCGAATCTAACCAATTGTTCACTTCACCCCAGTGTGGCAGTGAAATGCTTTCCATATCACTCTAATGCTTGGTTGATTACAATGCAGTACTATTCCTGTGTAGGGGCATATCTATGTTTATTGCTTACTCTGAGGTTTGTATATAAGAAAATTTTTTTAATCAAAGTGGTCGTTATTGGCAACCTATGGCGACCGTCTTGTGTTGTTATTTCTATCTGTAGCATTTGGAAACTGACCTTCACAAGGAATTAACGAGAAGGAAGGAGCAGACAGAAAGACAGTATGGCAGAGCCTTTCGGGCCTAGAACACTCCAAAAGATTTCTTGGAACGTTCGATACTCCCTTGGACCTCTATAAGAACAGGCTGCGCAGCTCACAGGGTTTCTCATGGATTAATGCCTTCTTTGAAAACAACCTGAAGACTGGTTGTGACCACAACCGATGAATTCTGATTTGATGACCTGACCATCCATAATTTAAATCAATAGACACTTTCTTTTTCTATCATTACTTACAAGAAGAACCATAAACACAACATTAAAATTTAAATCATTAATTCAACAAGACGAAATACAAATTCCGAAAGTCTCCCCAGCTCAATGGAATAAAGGAAAACTTGAACACAATGAACTTTTCGTCGGGGCATCTGACTTTCCATCTGAACTTTTATACCCTCTCCGGTAAACAAACAAGGAGGATTTCCCGAGCCTGACATAAAAGAACCTCGCCAACTTATGTCGCTATCTCGTGTTTTTCCGCATTCGAAACCGCACAAATATCGCAGTTTATTATTTCGCTGCAACACGAGTCGAATGAACGTGGAATCTTTCTGCCAACAGCCTCCAAGGGCTTCATTTGATATTCTCTGTTAGCCTCAAATTGAATGTGACATTTCAGAATGAAAACGAGCAAAATGGAAAGAATTTACTAATTAATCGAATTGTAATCTAAATAACATATTTCAATTTTTATTTGAATGGGGATGTTGAAATTATAAGTATGAGAAAATAATGAAGCCAATTTTATAATAGTGCAAAAGTTTGTGACTTGGACGATTTTTCACAGAAATTGATTTAGTTAAAGTCAAGGACATGACGTCTAACGTCATGAAACATTCTCACAGAGAATAAGAATATATCGAATAGTAATCTGAATATCATTTTTCGATTGGAATTAGAATAGGAAAATTTTAAATTATATAAGAAATGATTGAACCCATCATATAAAAAATGGTGCATAAGAGTCTGACTTGAACGATGTTGTATAGAGAGAATGATTTGGTTAAGTTCAAAGACATTAACGTCATAAAATATCGTCGCAGAGAATTTGAATTAATCGAATTGAAATCTCAATGAAACCTTCATGAAAAATCTTGGAAAAGATTACGACTTGTTCAATATTGTATAGAAATTGATTTGGTTAATATCAAGAACATTAACGTCATTAAATATTGTCACAGACAATTATAGTTAATCAAATTATGATCAGAATATCATACTCAAATGAAAAAGTTTAATAGGATTGTTGAAAGTATATAAGAATATATTGAAACCGATTTTAAAGATCTGCAAATATGATTGACTATAGAAAACGATTTGGTTAATATCATGGATGTTAAAGTCATAAAATATTGTCAGAGAGAGTTTGAGATATATCGCAAGATCCACGTTAGCTAAATTTCATTTTCGTCGATTTACATTCTCGTCAAATGAACCGTAAATTCGACAAACACATTGAATGCTAGCGAAAACTGGTAAACGAGCGCGTACACTCGGATCTGAGCATAAAACGGATATTCCACCAATACAGTCGAGTGCTCCAGGACTAAACTATAATTTGAGGATAAAATGTGGATCGATTTAGTTTCGACGTTTTGGGACTTTTTATCATTAATAATGTTTACATTATTACTATCAACTCACATGTTCACTCAAAAATCAATTCTCGACCACCAAAAACTTTGTTGAAGTTTTTAATCCGAGGAATTATTCTTCTCGAGAACTGCACTTACTAATTCATCATTCTCTTTTCTAATTTTTCAGATATCAAGGTAAAGTGAGAACTAAAAGATGGTGAGAAGAATGCTCTTTAGAAAAAACTGACCAACACCAAATTTCCTGAATTTTTTCACAGAGTGTTCAGAAATTAGGCCACAAAAACATAATTTCTTTTCACCCTGTATAAATATGCCATCAATACTTCTGGAAAACTTTTCTGAAATTTATTCTAATACCAGAGAATCTATATACAATTTGACGTAGAAGCGATTGAAATCGATGAAAAAATTAGAAAGTTCATGAAGAACGAACTTCGGCAAATTTTAGGTGACCAAGTTTTTTTTTTCGGTGAGTGTATACTCCGTTCACATATTATTGAGCGCAAAGTAGACGTTTGTTTATTTATCTGAGATTGGCAGTATTTGCTGTCATAACGATGAACAAAGTCAACGTTGCCGAATGTACCCGGCCTCGTCCGACGAGCTTCCGAGTTATCAGAGAACTCTATGTTATATTGACCACATTGCGAATCAATCTGAAAAGAAAATAAACATCATAACCTAAAATTCTAATACTTATACACAGTGGAATATGCCAAATTGTCATGGCTAAGCGACAAATCAAAGTTTCGTGAACGGACTCTAGGTATAGTCCGTTCACGAAAGTTTGAGCGCATAGTAGGCGTTTGTTCATTTATCTGAAGTTGGCAGAATTTGCTGTCATAACGTAAAATAAAGTCAACGTTGCCGAATGTACCCGGCCTCGTGCGACGATCTTGCGGATTATCAGAGAACTATATGCAATATCGACTACATTGCGTATCAATCTAACAAGAAAATGAACAACATAACCTAGAATTTTAATACACACCGTGGAATATGCCAATTTCCACGGCTCAAACTTTCATGAACGGACTATATTATTACAAATTGACGAAAATTGATAATTGTTTTCAAGTTTGGAAGTTATTCTTTTCAAACATGTTAAGTATTTGACTACTTAGGAAAACAGTCTACATATTCCATTCTGAAGCCAAAAGTACAAAAATTGAAAGTTATTTATAAAGTCGCTAGATGAAAATACACAAAAAGACGAATTCTGTAGTGCGTACCACTTGAAATATAGTATCATGCGAGGTTCTAATTAGGAGGGATTATAACTCACTCATTTCGTGTCTGATTCAAATTAGAATAGCGAACGTAACGGGTCACATTCCGCTGTGACAAATCGCGCCGCTAATGAAAAATACCAGTAATTCGTAACATTCCCTCATTTCTTTGACACCTTATGACGTATTTATTCCGAATTTTGCGCCAAAGAAGAGATTTACATACAATTTTATGTACAAATGCATTAACGTAATGATCATAACGCACGGAAGGCTACTTTTTAATGTGAATTGGGGTAGGGGGGGGGGTAATTTTCTTTTGTTAAATATAATCAGGGCGGACAGTAAGAGAAATAACTTTTTATGAGATTTTTCACTTACTGGAAAAGGGGGAAATGGTGATTTTTTTCTGTTCACAATAACGAATTATGTAATTACTTCACACGATAGAAGAATAAGTATTTGAATAATTGCTCAAGGCATTCTGTGAAGATTATTGCTCAAGAATAGTCCTTCATTGCTGATATAGATATTCTTGATCTCAGAGTAAGAAATAAACATAGAATTGCCTCTACGCGTGAATAATACTTCATTGTAATCAACCAAACATTAGAGTGAGATGGAAAGCATTTCACTGCCACACTGGGTGAAGCGAACCATTGGTTAGATTTGCATTTTTCCAATTCCTGAATTTAATACAACATTTTTGTAATTTTACCGTAAATATAATTAACGGAATAGCCTTAAACAACAATAAACTGCCACCAAATCATTGAAATAATTCAGTTAAGGAACGTCAAATCGAAATGAAAATGTAAACACATCACATCAAGAAACTAAACACAAACAACAATGTTTCCAAACTAACAGAATTATCTCTAACAGGCGCAAGCCGTTAGTGTAGGGGAGTAGGGGAGCGGTAAACCAATTATTCCAATACGGAATAAACAGACGGCACGATTTCGCAACGCCGGAAGATTGTACGCGCGTATAAAACCGATTCTACTTGCCTGCATAACGAATGCGTGAAGGCAACTCTAGGTTAACTTTTTCTTGATGTTTTTTTGGTGATTTATTTCTTATCGTGACTTTTTTCTTTGTGGGGAGAAATTAAGTTCGCCTGATTTGCCTCTGTGCGATATTTCTCAGCCAGCCTTTGTAACATCTGCTGGTGACTTAAGGCCAGTCAGTTGAAGAAGTTTCGCCTACGGCCGAAGGAAACACGCTCAAAAAAACTCAATTCTTGAAATTTTCGAGATAGGTTTCATATCTGAACAAGGAAGTTGAACTGATAAATAAATATAATGAAACCATTTACTTTTAGGTTATTCACATTCAATTAATCGTTTTCAAGCATAAACTAGAGCGCAAAAGCTTCTCTGCCTCTACATTATAGTGTAAACAAAAATTATCAAACCCAAAAATTTTTTAAAATGTAGAAAATTTGAGGATTCTGGGCCGAGATTCGAACCAAAAATATGCAGATTGCGAGTGATAGTTTCTAACCAATACTCCACTCACTCTCCTAGTGATTTCATATATTATATAGGTACCTAAAAATTATGGAAAGGGAAGAGACTTTGTCTCAATGTAAAATGTGTGGTTTCATGAGCCAAGAAAATAATGTGAAACAACTTCTTCATAACTTTGTATACAGATTTTTCTGTGCTAAGCTACAGCTTTCTTTACTTCTTCAACATAGTTACTCAAAGATAACATTAAACATGGGAGGGCACACCAGAAATTATAAGAAAGATTTCACAAAAGCCAGTAAATGCAAGAAAAGCTAGAGACAATTCGAAAATAGACTGTGACTGAAAAATAAATTCATAAAATATTGGGTTATATTATTGATGTGTTCGTATACTCAGAACCCGGGTCCGTGATCTGAGTAGACCCGTCACGTGACCAAATGGATCGAGTTAGTTTCCGAAAAAGCCTATTATTTTTTGTGGATACCGGGATTACAATCAAAAAATCACACACAACAGCGTACAAACATCATCGCATAATATTTTCGTCAATCCGATCATCTCCCAATGCACCGATGTGACAAATAATAATTATTCCGCATCGGATTAATTCGTCATTAAAATTCAGTCTGGACGAATATCACGCGGCAGTATTCTATGAATATTAACAATGACGTACTGCATGCATGCCAAATTACATTTCGTTATATCTCGATTGTGACGGTTGTTTTCCAGTTTTCATCTCGCGTG
Source organism: Propylea japonica (assembly GCA_013421045.1). Taxonomy (NCBI): domain Eukaryota; kingdom Metazoa; phylum Arthropoda; class Insecta; order Coleoptera; family Coccinellidae; genus Propylea; species Propylea japonica. Next base: position 80,043,490 of record CM024242.1, on the reverse strand, counting down.
TACATGGTCACTTATTTGCCTGTTGGAATCCCTCCAATAAAGCATAAAAATGTCCAATATCGGTTTTCGGCGGAACGCGGATTATATGGAATATTGAATGATTTGGTATCGGTTTTGGGAAAAACTATGGCGGAAATGATGGAGGTGTAATCCCATGACAGTAGTTCGTTTTTAAAAATTTGACGAATTATGTAGAAAAGTCAAGAACAACCAAATTTGTTGAACGTCATTCTCTATATTCCTGGCCTTTCAGAACCAATAAGAATTGGTTCCAAATTCAATATAGCGGAGATCATATGATGAAATGGAACAACACAAAAATCTTAATGACGGAACCTGATAATTGTAAAAAGAAAATTAAGGAATCCATGTATTTTGTTATATGATGTAGATAATTTGGCCAATTGCTCTGTTGGAATAGATCGTATTTGGATTGATTTATTAAAGAAAAAAATGACATCTTGAAATTTTAAAATTGAATAAATCAACATCTCTGTGTTGACAACTTTCGATGTCAATCAGACTGCAAATGAAAAAACACACAATTCCGAAGATTTTACAAGTTTGTCTGATAAAGGTCTGATAGACATCGAAACGTTACATTATCCTTTTCTTTTATTTAAGTTTTACTGTTAGGCAACAATTTTTTCAAAACCAATTTGCTCCTGACAAATAAATGCAAAGATTTTCGCAGGAGCACTATATCCTAATTAAAATTTTTTTGATTATTTCTGTTTCAGAGACTGGGAGTGAAAAAAAAAATTCAGAAATACAGAATCTCCCCATATTATTTCAATCGATATAAGTAAAAAGGTTTTATTATTAAATTCATTCCTAATTAGGTTCTTGAACACTTTTTTATTTTGTATTATAGGAGGACAAGAAGAAAAAGTTCTCAATATTGCAATTAAAATACTCACTGGTTCTTCAAAGCTATAGTAGCTCTATTGATTGTACCTACGTCTCAAAACTTTCATCGAAATCACATTTTCTTCTTCTTGACAACAATGGAACAGTTTCATTGATCTCATAGTGAAGTTCAATGACTTTAATAAAAATTTCAAAGAGGATTGAGCAGGTGCTTTTCAGCGCTCGTTTAATGGTGGAATAATGAGGATATATCAGCTCAAAATTTTGTATAGGACTTGAGATTGATACTAAATATATTATATAAACTGAAAATTTCAGCACGATTGCAATAATATTCTGAAAATTATTCGAAAACTGATATATCTAAAAACTTGACATTTAAAAAAATTCATTCATATAGTTTTGATGATGCGATTCTCTTGAAATTTTGCATGAACATTCAGCATATCTATCATCATCCACGAAATGAATTTTATTCGAATCGGGAATTTTCTCATGGAAATATGAAGTTTCTCCTTTTCAATATTCCAATTGAATTTTATGTGGTTCTGTGTACACTATTGCCACGAAATTTTTGCATGAGGCTTATTATGAGCATCATGAACGTGTTAGCAACATTTCATTTTGATTGGTTTCGTTTCGTATGTGATATTGAGGAACAAAAATTTGGAGACCGTTCAAGATCATTTGAGACCAAAATTCGAAAATTACGGATATTTGGGTAAAACGATATAGCACTCGTTTAAGTAAAACGAGTGTTTAGAGTAGTATGGTAAGATTCTTTCTGGCACGAACTTTTCAACGAACCTACCAACTACATATGTTTGTATCCGAAAATGTTGTATGGGGTTGCAGCTAAGGGGTCAAAGAAAATTATTTCATTTAATTGCATAAAAATGCTTTCAATTCCAAATTAATTCACGTGTTTCAGCTTTTTCAAATGATAACATTTTTTTGAGAACTCTCCCCCAACGGTGAATAAAAAACTGTTTATTCATACCCCCAAAGGCCACGTTATGACGTCACCTGCTTACACTATATCGCGATTAATCCTAAAAGACGATAGGCGATTATAAACAGCCTCCTACATGTAACCATAATCCTACCATTTACGATCTATTTCAAAATTAAAACATTCTGCCCGAGCGTTCTCGTAAATACGGCAGATTCTCAGCGGAATAATGGACTGACCCAGAAAATACACTTAATATAGTTCGTAATAAGGCGAACTAGCTGCAATTAAAAGCCATTACTACCGTATCAAATTATTCATAACCCGGAGCATTTGTGTATTTACCACTTTTGACTAACTCCTTGGCTTTATGATCCGCCTCGTAATGAACAAACTTTCCGTTCTCTTGCGAAGCGAATCTTTTTAATGGAACTTATTAAACGAGAGTTGCCTTTCAAAGCGTGTTTCAATATAAGAGCGCAAGATTTCAGTGTTCAATAAAACATGGTTTACTGTAGCAAAGTATTGAAACTTTATTGAATTAGGAAACATACATTCGGGGATTATGTATTAAATTAACATCTTCTTTCCACATTATTAAGGTGAATTAGGTTTATTATTTCTACCGAACATTGGACGCACTTAAATAGTGGTGAATCATCATTTTGATAATTTTTTGACGAAGAGGACGAGTTGTCCTATCGTGTAATGCTTTATATTTACTACTATCTATCAACTTTGGATCTGTTATGTCATAATTATGTATGCAATTAGAATTTTGCACTCTTATTGAAACGCATCGCTTATATTGCGATTAGAAAACAAAAAAGAAATTCTGACTCTTTATACTGATTGGGCTGGTAGACTCAAGCACATCTTCGTTATCATAGAAATAGAGGCTTTTTACTGTGAATTTACTTTAATTTTATGATTCTCGGAGCTTCTGGTTCTACTATGAGCAGTTTTACGTAGTCGCGTAGACCGGATCCTCCGCCAATTTGCAACTTTCATTTCTTTCCTTGAAATCATTGCTTCTATAGCTCTTTGTTTCTTTCGAATAATTTATGTGTGGAATTTAATTGAATTTCCTCCCGAAAATCGATAGATATGCATGTGTCACTCAGAAAAGGTCTAAATATTATCAATAATTATTGATAATGTACCTACCTACATATTGTATCTAGAACAAAATTCAAGAAACTGCATAAAATTTTTCACAGAATAATATAGGTCCACAATAGTATGGATTATAGAATCACTGTGGTGAATCAACTGATATTCGAAAAGCAATTTAGTTTCTAAAATTATTTTTCTCCCGAAAACTCATGTTTGTTTTATTCTCAAAATGAATATCTTAAGTACCAACTGAAATTTTTCATGATTTATACTTGTTTTCGATATTTTCACTCCTCTGTATCTTGATCGTTGTTGTGAATAAATGAATTAATTAATTAATAAATAGATTTATGAGTAAATAAAAATAATTCAAATGAGAATGGAATTCGGCGCATTCGCCAAATTGCAACTAATGAGTAGAGCCAAAAATGTTTATAATTATTGAGAGTTACGAAAGCTGAATTACTAAATAATTCAGAGCCATTCTTTTTGCGCAGAAAATATGCTTCGATCAATACAGATTTCAATCGCAAATTCAACCTCAGATAAACAGTTAATAGATTTTTCCGTCGATTTCCAAATAAAAGCTGAGTTTACTTCATGAAATTAATCAATAATGACCCATTTTATTACGTGATTTCTCCTATTTTAATGTGTAATCGTTATGGGTAACCGAACATCAAGTATGCAGAAGCAATACAAGTAATGTTTCGACGCTACTCAAACATACAAATTCTTATTATATCAAATGTACCTCTCATACGAAATAAAAATTGTTTCATTTAAGAATGTATACTCAATTCATGATCTTGTAATCAGCTCGTTTATTAATCCAGCGATAAATATACTAGCATGCTCAGAGTGAGAAATGAACATAGATGCCCCTACGCGTTAAAAGTATTGCATTTCACGGCCACACTGGGGTGAAGTAAACAATTGGTTAAATTTGCATTTCTTCTATTCCTGAATAAAATTCATCATTTTCGTAATTTTGCCGTAGCTATAATTAGCGGAGTAGCCTTGAGCAACAATAAACTGCCACCAAATCATTGGAATGACTCTATTTATGAACGTCAAATATAAATGAAAATGTAAACACATCTCATCAAGAAACTGAACACTAACAGACAATGTTGCCAAACTGACAGAATTATCTGTAACAGACGCAAGCCGTTAGTATCAGAGTATGGGAGCGGTACACCAATTATCCCAATACGAAATAAACATACGGCACGATTTCGCAACGTCAGAAGTTTGTTTGCTCGTATAACCAGATTCTACTTGTCTGCATAACAAATGCGTGAAGGCAACTCTGGGTTTACTTCTTACTCTAAGTTATCATGCTTCTCCCTCGATGCCATTATTGAAGCAGATTTATGATATAAAGCAAAAATTACATCAATAGCTAGGGGATCATACAGCCTGTGTATCTTTATCTATTAAAATACGAAAAACGAAAACTTTAACCTTCCCCAATCCTTCTCCTTCAAGATGAAGCATCCAAAAGCCACACATGCCAATAATGGACCTAATGCACCATTTCTTCCATTCCGTATCTATCGACGCATTAAAACGCAGAATGGCGCGGAAAACTCAATATAACTCCGCCGGCAACAATGTACGAACGCTTTAATTTACGCCAAGCGACAGTTATAACTTTTCCGATATATAAAAAGCAGACGTAGTCGGGGCTTTATTAACTCTCCATGGCCAACTGGATAAGTGGCAATAATAAAGCACTTCCGAGCTATTGATCGTATATCGGATAATCGCGGCTGGCCTTGCTCGATTCGGTACGTCCAATTATTTCGAAAGATATTGGAGACCATAAAGGAGAGAAGTTTTCTTTAAGCGATCGGTCACATACGCTTGTGCGCGGCTTCTCTTTCTTCTATGGTCGATTTGGTCGACAGGATACGAAATTGGTAATTTGTGCGCTTGAAGAAGACGTAACAGGTGATGCGTGGTTGGATAGGGTAGGCCAGAGTTGTTCTCAGGGGTGGAATATTACCAAACACTTCAATTCTTGCCTGAAATTTGTGTATTTCTCTACATCATTACATCATTATTTCAATTCATTTCATTCTTTATTTATTCAATTCATCATTTACAATTCGACATAAAACAGTTTATACATATATTGAGTACTTGTTTAAGTTTTTCCCAAATTGAGTGTTGTATATTGATTGATTTGATTAAAATCAAATGTTTTCCAGAAACTTGAAGCTGTAACCTAACCTAACCAAACCTTATCTCACCTTACTCCTTGAACTCACAGCGGAATATTACAATTTATGAAATTCAGAAATAGCTTCACTTCACATTAAATTTGTTTTTTACATATATTTTATTTATTTATGAATGATGATGCTACTACATGAAAATAATAAAGCATTGATTCATTTTTCTTTTCAGAGATCTCCAGGAAATAACATCACGACCATTTATGGCAGCGACTTTGAAGTATTAACTAAGTTGAGGATATTGTAAGTATGAGTTTTCGAGAAAACTATGTTGTACTATTCGTTATTAATCAATATTGAAATGCGTGAAGTGATAGAAAATTACCAGAATAGGAATTCAACATCATATAGATATGTATATGAAATTAGTTCCATAAACATTTAGTGTAAAGCGTTTAATAGCTTGAAATTAATTTTTTCGTCAAGTTTTACTAATTCATCAAATTTGTGAAGAATCTGTGAATTTTTCGTTTAAAGCCAAGTAAAAGAAAGCAATATTCAAATAATAATCTGAAGCAAATTATTTGCCTTTTATGGTGGTTTTCTAATGACGAAATCACTATTACATTGATTTGAGAAAAGAGTTTATCCACGATTACTATATAATCTAGCAATTTTTTCGTCTGTGTGCTCGGCCAAAATAATATCCATTAATCACAAGTGACTAATGAGATATTATTCACTGCTGTCAGATGATTCATAGATTCAGCTTTGATATAATATTCATTAAATTGGTATTTCTTCAGTATTCTAAAGTACTCCAACTAACAAATATGAGTCCTTGTCAATCGAGGGCCAAATCTTCTTTTATTATATCAATTAAGGCATTTTTATTACAAAATATACAATGGCTAGTTCTCCAAAAATATCTCATGTTTCAACTTGACTTTTTCCAGCTTATCATAGAAGGGGTCTTGTCGCGGTAGCAAAATGTTGAAATCTTCAAGAAATATATTCAGTAGTCGTGGATAAAGAATAGTATGCTACTCGCGTATAATGGCTGTTATTCACTCGGTGATTATAATAGTTATAATTATAAGCTCGTTGCATATTATACTATAAGTTCGTAGTGAAATGAAATCCACTTAACAAACAACAACCTTTTCATCCTAACATTTGAAGAAACAATGTATATTTTTTTCAGACAACTTAGCGATAACCAAATCCACACCATCGAGAGAGATGCCTTCCAAGATCTCACGAACCTCGAGAGGCTGTAAGTACACCTTTTCAGTAATTCAGAACCGTTTCTAAATTTCTATTTTTTTTTCTTTAGCCGCCTCAACGGTAACAACATCAGGCACATACCCGACAATTTGTTTTCCGCCATGCCTAATTTGCTCAGACTGTAAGTATTCTAATTAATCAATTCGAAATTAACCGAGCTCGTCGCTTCAGGCGCTCTCAGATTTACGACATGGGTAGTGCCAGTAAACGCTTGTTTGGTTGAAGTTTGAAGCTTGTTATTATAAGTTGGGCAGGCCAACGTCAGAATTTCAGAGGATCCATCTCATCAATTTCGAATTAATTTTGATTAGTTGATCAGTTGATTCCCATTGACGAATTTATGATCGGAAATTTTTATTTCATGGATTTACTACTATACTTCAACGAATTGTTTTGAATTGAATATTTTTAAGCGACATATATTTTTCTATATAGCTTATTTCACATGAGAACTAGGTAGGTATGAGATAGAATCATTTGAAAAAATTGAAGAAAGTCCGGACGTGAAGTCAGAAAGAAGCTTTTACGCATTTGCTCACATTGAGAGAACGATCAATCAACTTTATATTTAAAGATCCACTGGCTTTATTTAATCAGTTGATTAATTCCCCTTAGATCTTAAACCTACCCTGAAAATTGACAGTTTCGTTCCTTCTGAAAACCATATAGGTACCTATAAACTCTATACTGCTAACGTGAATAAAAGTTGAAGCAATCTAGTTGGCATTTCCGATGCCCCCTCAATCATCCGCGCATGTGCAAACTCCAAATTTGACAAGACGTGAAAAAATTGAGGTTGTGATTTTCAGTTATTTTAATTTGACAAGTAATAATTCAAACTATTTGAGGTTATGTTTTTGCTCCTGCGCAGTGATTTTATAGGCCATTGTACCACGTGATCGCTGTTTCAATTTGTAATAGAGAAGTGGATTCATGTTAGCGGTATAGAAGCTTATGAATATATGCTGGAAACGAAGAGGCTCACACAATAACCAGAAAGGAAGCACAAACGCCACTTACTGACTCAGAAGCTTTCACTTGCTCACTAGGAAACAAAAAACGAAGGAAACTCAAAGGCTAACACGTTAGCCAGAAAAGGCGCTCTAACGCCACTTACTGGTCCAGAACCTTTCACTTAGTCGCTAGGAATCGAAGGAAAGGGAGGGGCTAATACACTTTCCAGAAAGAAAGCACAAACGTCACTTACTGGCCAAGAACCTTTTACTTGGTCACTTGGAATCAAAGGAAACGAAAAGGCTAACAAACTAGCCAGAAAGGAAGTGCAAACACCACTTACTGGGACAGAATCTTTCACTCGGCCACTAGAAATCAAAGGAAAAGATAAGGCTAACACAATAGCCATAAAGAAAGCACAAACGCCCCTTACTGGGCCAAAATCCTTCACTTGGTCACTAGGAATCAAAGGAAACGAAGAGGCTTACACGCTAGCTAGAAAAGAAGAACTAGTTTTTCGAGAAGTAAGAATCTGAAAGAGTTGGACTCTCGAGAAATATTCTGGGAATGGCTCATTTCAAAAGGTTTTTGGGAACTTTAAAACTGCAAAAATTATTTGGATCTCAGTACCAATAAGTTGCGCCTTTTCAATTGCTTCTTGAGAGGACATATGATCAGAATTGGCTCTGCAGAAACAAAGGACTATAGATTTTGTGAAGGAGAGAAGGAAACTCCTATTCATTCAGAAATACCTAAGATATGAGAATAAGCCGCCTTGAAGCACTCTCAGATACTGGAGTTCATTGAAGTTTTGGAGCTGAAAGGCGGGCTGTAGCGTAGCTTCGATAGGGGCCCAATAGAACTCGAGGTCGCAATGGAATGCAACAGTCTAAAATGGCACGCTGTTACTCTAGGAACAAGCGCTCAACAATGGTGAATTTGTTGAGACAATTATCGGGTTGAAATGAACGTATGTCAAAGTTCTGAACAACCTCTATATCACCATAATGAGAGAACGCCCAATAAATTAATCTCCAACAAGACAACGCAAGCTTTATATTCACAGGGCGTCCTCGGAAAAAACACTGTCCATATCTTTAATGACTTCCGGTCCTATATCTGAGGGTACATCGTGATACCGGCCAACTTTGATGAATGGCAATACTTTCTTCGAAGGCATTGAAAAAACGGAACGGTAAATCATATCGTGGGGTCCGTACTAATTTCGAGCTTGTAACGAAGATCTTGATTCATGTAAAAGCGGTTTTGGAGGATGGATGGTCTTGTTAAACAGGTAGGAGGGTAAGCGTGCTGTAATTTTTCGATTTATGGCTGGGAAGTCCTCGGCAGCAAGAATTTCATGGTTAATTTTGTAAGGAATAATTGATATCTTTGTTTCGGCGAGTTTTAGCGTTTGGTTTATTGGAGTGCCCAGTTACTTTCCAGTCTTATGGTGGTATTCTGCTTTTCATCTGTAAGCCAATCTGTAACTTTTCATAAGCTCACAAAAAAATTGCAATTCTAGAACTGTTCAAGGGATCTGTAGCTTACAGAAATCGTTAAATATTTACGAGTACTCAACGGGCGATCGGAAGCATTTTCGAATGACATATTGTGAGGTTACGTTGAATATTTTAGAACGAACACCAACGTTTTAATAAAAGAAATTCATGACGAGTATAAAAACTATGGCTTTGTTTATTGGATTGTTATCGAAAGAAAATTATAACAGGTGAAACATTGTTCAATAATATACATGACCTGAAAATCATTCTTTTTTAAAGTAATTTGTTGATCGTATTCCTTCAAATAAATATGAACAGGCAGGTCGTGGGATCGGAATATTATTTCAATGAGAACAACAATTCACTCTTCGAGCGACGTTTCGCAACCTTTATTGTTGCTTTTTCAAGCTCTAAAAACATACAGACAACAGTTAACACATAATACAAAATAAAATAAGAGTTTTACCTCGAATTAATGATGTTCTAGTTCATTAGATCGTAAGAACGTAAACATAACCGGCCAACAGCGACACATTCCTTTCCATCGTCCATGATACAAAGAAAACATGTATCATGTCCAATCGTCGATGTCAGTCAATCAGTATGGATTCGACGATGGAAAGGAATGTGTCGCTGTTGGCCGGTTATATTTACGTTCTTACGATCTAATGAACTAGAACATCATTAATTCGAGGTAAAACTCTTATTTTATTTTGTATTATGTGTTAACTGTTGTCTGTATGTTTTTAGAGCTTGAAGAAGCAACAATAAAGGTTGCGAAACGTCGCTCGAAGAGTGAATTGTTGTTCTCATTGAAATAATATTCCGATTCCACGACCTTCCTGTTCATATTCTTTTTTAAAGTAGGAACTTTATGAGAATTGGAAGGAAAAGGTTGCGAGATCAAATGAAGAATCCATTTGAAATGCCGGATGTCCAGAAAAAATTCAGATTGAAGAAATACCGAATGCCCAGTTTGTGAACATGTTCAGATTGAAGAACCAGTGTACTATAAACTTAATAAAGGCTCTACAGCAATTTTAACCAAGAAATTTTTTCTTTTCTGTTTTTAATTTAATAGATGAAAGAAACAAATGCAAACTAAATTCAGATGAATGTATTTTCAAATTCAAATCAAAACTATTTACTCATAATACATAAAGTTCCATGATCAAATCTTACGATTTAAGGTTATGTTTTTCGATGAGTAATTCAAAAGTGACACTATAAATAAGAAAGTTGGAGGAACCATACCAAAATTGCATTATTTACGAACCTGTAAGTCGGCCAGTTACAAATCAATCGTACGCTACAGTATCGTAACTTACAGATGAAAAGCAGAATACCACCATTAATGATTTAGAATCTTTAAGGATCTGAAAAAAGTTTATCGAAAACTGAAAAAAGGTGAAAAATTGTTCGATAGAGTAACGTAGTTAGACCTCGCAAAAATTCAATATTTATTGATCGTTCTAGCATTGTTTAGAAGTGATAAAGAAGTATAAATCGATTTTTCGTTTCTAACCTTCCGTTGTCCTGTATACCCCTACATCATAATCATTTATTTTTCAATCAAATTTCAAACCAAAAAAAAAAAATACTGCATATTAATGTAATTAAACATAAAGTCATAACATGTACCGATGTTTAATCTGTGCAAATTTACGAGGACCTACTGCCTCGTTATCAGAACCGTCCACAAATTTGTTTGCGTCTAGAAGAAATTATACGACCATCTCTTGGTCTCGGGCATATCTTCATAACCATCATACAGGCGTCAATGGCGATGAATCCTACACCCACATAATTGGAGTTATTGTTTGAATAAGTTATCTTAGACTGGCATTCGCTTGGGTACCGTTAAAGTGGACTTGTGTCTTCCTAGTTCCCATGCATAATGCTCATCGTATATCACGATTTGATGGAGATATAGATACAGGCAACTGTCAATTGTGATTTTTTGAACATCGGAATTAGTGATATATGGTTGTTCTAAGACCGCCATTATCGTAACTCATCTTATAGTGAATGATGATTCGGAGAGGCTTATAGGGGTTATTATTATCGACGATTGGAATGATTATTTCACAGGGTGTTCGGTAGTTCATCCTGAGAACATCACAGGAAGCTAGATTAAAATATCAAACCCTGTTAAATTCTTTAATAATTTTTTCTTATTTTGATTTTATTAAAGCTTCACTTCATAAAATTCTGTGGTCTCCAATCAAAGCATGTGGGAAAAACTCATATACCGCTAACATGAATCCACTTCTCTATTACAAATTGAAGCAGCGATTACGTGGTACAATGGTCCTATGAATTCACTGCGAAGGCGCCAAAAACCTCGAATGGTTCAAATTATGACTTCTCAAATGAAAATAACTGAAAAGAATAACTTCAATTTTTCACGTCTTGTCAAATTTCGGGTTTGCACATGCGCAGATGATTGAAGAGGCCATCGGAAATGGCAACTAGATTGCTTCAACTTTTATTTCACTTTAGCAGTATAGAGTTTTATAGGTATATGGATGAACTATTACTTATTAGTAGCTATCTACCAGTTGAGCTAGTTTTTTGCATGTTTTTTTACTTGAATATCAAAAGTACGTTTAGTTTCTCCTATATAGACTCCGCCGAACTCAAATGGTACCTACTTCATATATGCCAATTGTTTAGTTCATTTTCATTATCAAGTTTTACTTTTGTTAAATTAGCTCTGGTTGTATCAGTCTTGAAAGATGTTCTCATATTGGCCTCATTTTCAAGTCTTCTGATCTTTCGAGATAACTTTTCAATATATGGTATTTACATTGATTATAGTTTGGTTTTGTTCCGTTTGACTTATTGTAGGCTGTGGTGCTATATTTTTGTTACTTTTCTCTTTGGTCTTTTTAAAAAAATTTTTTTGCTAAATAATTTCAGATATATTACCGCTACTTCTTCAATTGTATTTTCTTGAAGTGGCATTTTTGATGCCACTTTTGTCTTTTTTGTACTCCTGATTTGAAGTTTGAGTGGTGATTAGATTCAAAATGAACAAAAGAGGCGAATATGATGAAAATAGCTCTGATAATATTACATCAGTATTTTCCAATTTTTGACCCTTTTGAATTTACATGGGTATACTTTAGAATCGCTTTATCAAAGGTTTCTAACCTTCACACAAGCGGATGATTGACATAATCCAAATCACGTCACGTTGTTTCACATTCTAGAGAATAAGATGACGATCATTTTGCACAAATCAGGCAATTCACATAACCAATAACTGCAACCAAATCACTAAGATATTAAAACCGTTCGTTAACCTGGTTACCATATGCCTGGGCTCGGTTCATGATGTCTCAGAAGTATCAAAATCGACCAGAACTTACTGCTGATGATGTGTTCTTGAACATTTCCGTTATATTCTCATCTTTCACAATAAAAAATTGAACATATATAAATATTTGTTAGAGAGGTCAGAAATCAATTCAAGAGATTCTTTATCGAAAATATTTTCAACGCGATAATTGTAATGTCTCAACAGAAATAAATTCTGAATTACTTTTGACAATTCGATGAATGTGGTGTAGAGTTCACGGATGTTAATTAATTGTTTCGTAAAAATTCTAAGAAAATACGATTGTCATTGTGCTACTGAAAAATTTCAGATGAAAGTTGTGAATTGTTTGAAAAAATTTAATTTTTCTAACAATTTCGAAGAAGAAATTGTTGGGAACTATTTGAAATTTTCAGTACCATAATACATTTCATGTTCCACACTTATACCATTTTTTCCTGTTTTATTCTGTCAACTATTTATGGCGTAACGACCATTATGTCATGTCCCCCTCAAACCTAACCAGGAACACAAGTTTTACAGTTAACAATGATAATTCATTGTACCCCGCATATCCATTTCATATCCCATAATTCAGTCGGAATTCCTGGCGACATAGGAAACCAAAAATGAAAAAAAAATCGATGAACTATCGTCCGTGGCCATAATTCAGAAGGGGATTCATTTAGCAGTATAGTTTATTAATTTCCCGTACGCACGCGGGTATTAAATAACGTCAGTTGATTTATGATGTTGGTCCTTCGTATTCTATTCACACCTATGTATCCATTTTACATATTAATAAATACCTGTTCGTCGGTGGTGGTTGTATCCGATGTGTGGTCGTAATAAAAGTTAATATTTACATCGCCAGTGATTTCTCATTGTGAGTTATTGGGTAATTTTAGGTTATTGTCAGGAATTTTTGATAACGGGAGTTTTTTGACTGCATGATGAGTTTCGATAGTTTTTGTCTATGGTTCGGCAGTTAAGAACGACAAATTGAGTTGTTGAGTACGGTTACTTGATTTTAACAAACCTTCAAATCACCAAAACAGATCACAGTCATTGATGATTGCTTCTCGAAAATTATTTCTAACAGAAATGAAAGTTGTTTTTGTTGGTTACAAGTCCGAAGAATGATTCCTGAAGACAGCTGGCAAATACTGACCGAAACATTTCCTAGTAAAGAATAAAATAATAGAAATAGTCCAAATAACATTTCAATAACAATATTCATATCATCATTCTTGAAAATTATCAAGCTACTATAAACACCAATTATATTCACGATTGAGTGTTCATTTTGTTTTGGCGTAAATCTCTACAAAATTCCTCAAGTCTTCATTAATAAAACAAGATCTACGGTCAAAATGTCATATCTTTCAAACGACTGCACCAAATTGGATAATTCTTTTTTTGTTGTGTTCATAATTGCCATTGCAAGGTTTATACAGCAATCAAACTTTTGAGTCCGATAATTTAATTCAACATTAACTACCAACTCAAACTGAACATCCATAAAACTAATAATGACCCAAATGGGTTTATAACAGTTAAATTGAAATGTTCATTCTCGTCCAATATTTATCTCCCACTGATTTCTTAATATTCCTGGGATATCCTCTCATCTAACCTAACCTAAAAAACGAAATCATTACTGAAGGAATTCGTTGATGCAAGAAGGAAAAAAATCGACAGTGGAAAATCAGACCACCTTATTCCTTATAATTATGTGCATACAAACTCCAATTCCGATCAAACTTTCAAGTCAATTAAATAAATTGAACATTAATTACCAACTTGACAAACTATACCTACACCTCATGACCTAAATGGGCTCCTAAGAACGTTTCACTTGAAATATTCATTCCTTGTCCAATATTTATCTTCCAATGCTTTCTCTATATTTCAGATGTATCCTCTCATCTAACCTAACCTGAAAAAAACAAAATAATTACTGAAGAAATTCATAAATGCAAAAGGAAAAATTTCGACATTAAAAACTCTGGCCACCTTATTCCTTATAATTATGTGCATACAAACTTCAATTCCAATCAAACTTTCGAGTCAATTAAATCAATTCAACATGCTGGACACTCCCATCGTCAATTAGAATTTCTTGAAAAATTACCAACTTAACAAACCGTACAAATATAAACTTAATGACCTGAATGGGCTCCTAAGAACGGTTTAATTGAAATATTCATTCCTTGTCCAATATTTATCTTCCACTGCTTTTTTATATTCCAGGGATCTCAGTCATAATTTAATCACAGTAATTGGTAGGAAGACTCTGAAAGGCATCCTGGCAGTAAAAAATCTGTAAGTAAATTTAATTAAGATCGAATCAAGTCATTAATTAGATTTTCGATTGCTGGGATTCACCAGGAAAAATTTCACGTTTCGTGATGGAGAAAAATTGGAGTTTTAATGAATTTACCGAGTTTTAAGGAAATTAATTAATTTTTTCACACGTTTCTGATTTTTATGAAACGTGGTTCTGATGTTATGTAATATGAAGAGTAGATACATCAATATTTTTTAGCAAATTAGGATTTTGTTAGTTTCAATATACCTGCATTATCTTATTTTCAGACAACTGGATAATAACATGATCACCTGCATTGACGACCAAGCTCTCAGAAGTTTTAAAGATCTGGAAATTCTGTAAGTCACAGTTTAACCTTTTCGTATGCATTTTTACCAAATTCTGTAAATTCTCCATTTTATTCAATCATTTTTAAGGACAAACAGAATAAAACTAATATGCTTAATTTTATAAACTTTCAGCTGAAAAAAAAATCGCTATTTTATTTTATTATTCTTCAAGACAACATCCAAATCGAAATGAAACAAATTCTGTAAATTTTCCATTTTATTCAATAATTTTTAAGGACAAACAGAATAAAACTAATATGCTAAATTTTATGAACTTTCAGCTGAAAAAAATTCGCAATTTTATTTTATCATTCTTCAAGGCAACACCCAAATCGAAATAAAACAAATTTAGTGAATTTTATAGAATTTTAGCGTTATTAAATTCGCTCTCTCATTTTATCATTTTTCAAACAAGCACTCAAAAGAAAATAAAACAAATTCACCAAACTCAATTACCTTTTAATGTTAATAAACATTATCAACATCATTTTTTATTTTATTGAATCGAGGACAACACTCAAATCAAAATAATAAATTCGTATTTTTATTTTTTTAATTTTTTTAATAACACTCAAAAGAAATTGAAACAAATTACACAATTTCATAAACTTTTAGAGTTAATAAATTAGCTATTTAATTTTTAAAGTCAACACTCAAAACGAAATTAAATAAATTTACCTAATTTCATAAACTTTCAGCGTAAATAAATTCGCTTTTTCATTTTATTATTTTCAAGACAACAATAAGAACAAATTCACTGAATTATATAACATTTGGATACATTATACAAAAATCTTCTTCTCCTGTTGTTTTGAAAATTTCAGGAGTAGCGTAGCGTCACCTAGAATTCTTTGATCGATAGCAGAAGGGTTGAAAAAAAAATTATAACATTAATTTTCACTCGTATTGAGTTAAAAATGAATGTATGAAAAATTTCACTTATCCTCATACCTCATATAACAGTAAACTGATTGAATATGGATGAAAATCAATTGGTTCATCAAAAATAACTGGAATTCCCCACAATTTCACTGAATTCGACTGAAAATAAACGCAATTTTCCATTCCAAATCGGCGTCAGACCCTTTAACGAAGCAGTTACTTTCGTAACAAAATGATTTTCCACTCCGAATACAAATTTTAATGAGCATAACTGCATTTGACAGAATTCCATTAACTCACTCCGTAGGATGAATGAATCGAAAAATTAAACAAATGTTGATGGATATTCAACAGCTAAAAAGCTTCTTTTTCGTTTTATTTATCATTTCGAATGAGATTTACAGGCTAATGGGAATTTTCACGCGCAAGCTGAATTTTTCCTTGAAATTAAATTCCTTGAAGTTAATTGAAAAACATGATATCGTCACTTGATCTCAAGGACAATGTCACACGAACATTTCATCTGATAAGGATGTAGAATTTGCATGAGGAATGAATTGATCTTTTGAGTACACTTTTGCTTTCTTTTTTCCTACGGTAGATGAGTGTAATATAAATAGTTTCACTACCATGATTTCTACAAGAATCATCAAAATATTATACATTTTTTGTCTGAATACACCGTTATCGAATAGAAAATCCGATTTTTTTGGATTTAGCTAGTGAATCATTAACGACTGACTTTATCGACGCTTCATTTTGCACTCCAAATTCAAACAAATTGAACAGTTTCTGAAATATCGAATCTCCTGAAAATTGGTTTTGTCAACTGTCATGTCAAAAGATTCTCACATATTTTTATCATTGCTGCCCCGCTCTGGATCCTTGTTCTGAAAATATTCCAAAAATAAAATCTGAATCATTATGAAGGGTGCTTCAAATTGTCCGTTTTTTTTAAACACATAATTTGCATTTATTTTCAAGAACTTTTTATTGGTAACTGAAGTATTAGTTATGACATTCATGTACGAAAAATAATATCTACCAAATGGCGTCATCTCGCAGCTCTCAAACGTCCACTCTTTTATGAAAATTTTCAATGTCATTTTGACATAATTGAGCCACTATGTCACTAATGAGACGAATCATTTCATCTTGTAGTTCAGAATTGATTGAGGATTATTCTCACATAACTCCTTAGAAAACAGTCCAACGTCAAATCACATGATTTTGGTGGACAATTGACCTCACCGTTTCTGGATATTATTCGTCCAGGATATTTTTGTCTCTAAAAATCAACTGTGGCTTTAGTTCTTATGTTATTTGCACCATATGCCTTAAGATCTAAATCCTTGTGTAAAATACGCCGTGTTGTGGACCCACCAAGTTCAAGTTGTTGTGAACGTTGTCTAAAGGACATCTCAGGCTCTTCAGCACACTTTCACGAACCAAATCAAAATTTTCTTGTAAATGGCTGCTACGACTGTATTTTGATCTTCCACCAAACGGATTTCTTCAAATTTTTAATAATTCGACCAATAGTGCTTTCAGATGGAGGATTTTGTAAACCATAAAATGCGCGTAATTTTTAAATAATAAATAAAATAATTCAACAATTTGAAAGCATGGTTGTGTCGTGTAAGAAGCCATTTTTATAGATGTCATACATCACACTTCTTTAATGACAAATACCTAGACGAATTCAGTACGCCATTTTTATTTTATGTATTAAAAAACACGCTATTTGAAACACCCTCACTTCAAAAACTATTCGAAAGAATTTGTCCTTCAATGAACTCAAAGTTATGTATGTGTAAATTTGATAAAAATTATTTATAAACATTTGTTGACATTTTCAGGACTTTAAACAATAACAATCTCACATGGATCGGTAAAGACATGTTCAGTAACATGTTCAGACTACGCAACTTACGTCTGAACGACAACTTACTCCATTGCGACTGTCAACTATCATGGCTTGCTAGATACCTCCGCCATTCTCCAAGGTTGGGACAAAACACAAAATGTCATTCTCCCAACCATCTCAAAGCTCAAAATGTGGCTGACATACAAGACCAAGAGTTCAAGTGTTCTGGTAAGACGATTGAAAATTCGAAATTCATTTTTATTTCATAAATTTTTGTGTAGGTTTAGCAGAAAGAGCAATCAATGGAGAATGCATCAGTGAACCTCAGTGTCCACATCCTTGCAGGTGCGCAGAAGGAATTGTTGATTGTAGGGAGAAGGGGCTAGCGAAAATACCAGACCATCTACCAGAAGGGACAACAGAGTTGTAAGTATATTATTTGTCAGAAGAACTTAAAAGACTCTTATTTGCTATTAGGCCTCGTAATTCTAATCGTTAATTTTTTGATAAGCATAAAATCTTGACTTTTTTTGTTTATATTTTTTAATTGTCTCTTATATAAATCGATCAGAAAAAGTTTGAAAATCTTCTTATTTCAATAAATACAAGACTAGGCATGTAGATCTTATTTGTATTCCTAGACAGCATACAACAAAATATGAATCAATACAATCTATCATAGGGACCAACCCACATAATCATTTGCCAAACTTGCCCAAGTCGATGACAGATATTCAATTCAATGTAATATTGAAGCTCTTGTGAAGGGCTCTAAGTTCAGCACAGTATTCGGGAAAGCCATTTTATGGTTATTTTATCACTTTATTATTTCTCAGTTGAGTTTTTATACCTAAATCATCTTAGTTCATTTCAAATGTTTTTTTTCTTTTGAAGCGCTCCTTCTACTTAAACGAGTGCTATTACGCCCAAATGTCTGTAATTTTCGAGTTTTGAGTCGAAAATGGTCACAAACGATAGGGTTCGACCCCCTGATGAAGAATCCGTGGTCAAACTCTGTCCGTGGGGCCGTCCATCCGTTAGCATGATAACTTTCGAATGAATGGTCCTAGAGACTTGAGATTTTCAGTGAGTTCGGTTCGCAAATAGCTCGGTTGAGTTCGTTAAACAGTCCAATCGTACAGGGTGTTCCATAAAATATAGCCATTCAAAATTTTTGTTCCTCAATATCTCAGACAAAACTAAACCTATCGAAATGAGATGTTGCGGCCACGTTCAAGATGCTCATAATAAGTCTCATGCAACATTTTGTGGCAATAGTGTACATAGAACTATAGAAAATTCAATTGGAATATTGACAAGAAAAATCTTCATATTTCCATAAAAAGGTATCCGATTCGAATAAAATTTATTTTGTGAATGAAAATTGATATGATGAACGTTCATGCAAAATTTTCTTTATCATAGTCTCAATAGAGCCATAGAAAATTCAATGGGAATATTGAAAAGAAGAATTCTCATATTTCCATAACAGAATATTCGATTCAAGTGAAATTTATTTTGTGAATGAAGGCTGACATAATGAATTTTCATACAAAATTTTGTGGTTATAGTATTAACAGAACCATAGAAAAGTCAATTGGAATATTCAAAGGAAGAATCTTTATATTTCCGTAACATAATATCCGATTCGAGTGAAATTTATTTTGTGAATGAAGACTGAAATAATGGATAGTCATACAATTTCAAGAGGATATGATGATCAGAAACATAGAACTAATTTTTTTTAACTATTTATTTTTTACGTATTTCATTTTCATTTTTTGAATAATTTCCAGAATATTATTCTGATTGTGCTGCGATTCTGCATTTATATTTGGGGTCAATCTCAAGTCCCATATAAAAATTTGAGGTGAAGGTCTTATTGCTCCACCAATGTACGAGCGCTCAAAAGCTCCTGCTCAGGACTTTCCTTAATTTTTTATATAAAATCGTTATTGTATGTAATAACCATTTTGGTATCATTTTTTCGTAGATCAAACACAAATTTACAGGCAACATCTTAAATATTTTTAGTGTGCAAATTAATTCATCCTTCGATATTGAATGAAATAGTTACTTCTACGAATTATTGGATACGTAGGTCTCGAGTCTATTTTCTATGTTAAGTTCAGAACTGGCATATGGTAGTTTCATTGGCGAAAAGCGAAAAATACTCAACTATTCATGGAAAAGTACATTTTATTCATCTAACAAGTTACAACTTTTTTACGATGACATCACTACACAGCTAGAGCATCTTACGATATTGCAAGTCATTTGTTTGATAGTGGTATGTCTTTAAAATAACCCACATGAGAATTCGACTATTTAAAATGAATATCGTCTTGAGTTTCATCACATCTTGGAATACCCTGGGGTTCTGACCCAGATCTTTATATGTATTTTATATCCATTTTATCACACATGTTTATCGTTGGAAACATTCTTTCAGTTTATAACTTTTTATATAGCTGCATCATATATCTAGTTTGAAATTTTCTCATAGAATATTTTCCTAAACAGGCGATTGGAGCAAAATGAAATCACAGAAATAACAGCTAAAGCGTTCGCAGCCCACAAGAGGATAAGAAGAATGTAAGTTTGGTAGGATCTTTATTCGAATATTTTTCACTGAAGTATTCGAATGTTTCAGAGATTTGAGCAACAATAAAATTTCCAAGATTGCCCCAGATGCCTTCATGGGTTTGAAGGCACTGACTTCTCTGTAAGTAACCAACGTAACTATTATTGAATAGGTATATTAGAAAGGGTTTTCCAATAAGAGGTGTTATTATGATATTCAAAGAAAAATGCTATTTTTCAATACAAATGATCGTATGTTCATTTCATTATAAAAAAGAATCTATGCCGTTAATAGTGGAAAATAACATCATGCGAATAACCACCACGACTACGCTTACAGAACCATATCCTTTTAATGAAATTTTCCATAACCAAATCGCAAATTGGCTGCTCTATGTCCTCGATAGCCTCACGATTTCCATCTTTGAGGTCTTGAATCGACGCTGGGCTATTAATTGGCGTAGACCTCTTTCACGTGGCCCCAAAGGAAGAAGTCGCAAGGTGTTAAATCACAAGATCTCAATGGCAAATAATGATCACCTCTCCGAGAGATAACACGGTCCGGAAATTTTCCCTTAAAAGATCAATGACACGACGTTGTTGATGATCAGCCGGCTTGATTTATTATGTTAACTGAACTTTATAAGCCTTAAGAGTTAAGACCCAAATCTCTATGGAAAATACGATGTAATGACGTTTGTGGAATGCCTTATTCCAAAAAATGACGAGGAATGGACAAACCTGGGGTTTCTTCATTATTTTCGGCTACAGCAGCAATATTCTTGACTGTTCTTGAGCGACATGCACGGGTTTTATTCTTCACATCACTAACTTGCCCCATTTTTCCAACAATTCCTTTATTGCGATCCGACAAGGTGCTTCACTACGACCCAAAAATGTTCGAGTTTGACGAATCGTCTCTTATTGTGAATAAAATAGCGGGCTATTCGAAATAACACTTCTTAGTGGAAAACCCTATATACTACAGCGAACCAAAATAGAAACGAAGTTTGTCAATAATTCTTGTACGAGGAATTAGTAAGGAAATTTCTTGCACCGTCGAATTTTTATTTTGAAAGAATTCTTCCTATGCTTTTTTGAATTTGATATTTTTCACTCTCTACACCGCGCACCGCACTAATTCATTTTTTCAAATGGAAGTATAAAGTATATAAGGACGTGGTATATTGAATGAAAAATAATTCGATTATTCAACGATGTGGCTAAAAGTAGCATAGGTTATGCCGTTTTTCTATTGAAAAATTAGAAAATTATTTACACTTTTTGATTGGAGAGTACTGCAATCTGTACATTGTTCTTTTACTAATTATTATTAAGGAAATCCAATAATCCATGGATTTGTTATTTCGAAAGCAAGTCCCTATGTTTTTTTGGTTTTGAAATATCGATTATTTATACCATTCTTAGAAAGTTCTGAAAAATCTCATACATCAAATATTTTGACCGCTACCACAATGCAATTTACTTGAGCTCATGGTTTCTTATATAATAAAATTCGGCAGGGTTCTATATGGAAACAAAATTAAGGACCTGCCTGCCGGAGTTTTCCAAGGACTGATCTCCCTCCAGCTTCTGTAAGTGAAACCCTCTTTGAACATTGAAAAATGAAATCTAATAATTTCTTATTCTCCTTTATTCTTCTCCTGGCAGGCTTCTGAACGCAAATGAGATATCCTGCATCCGCAAAGACACTTTCAACGATTTACGCAGTCTGAGTTTGCTGTAAGTGACGTCTAGATAATAAATTCGTGGATTTTTTCAAGAACTCTGCCTCATTTTTCAGGTCGCTCTACGACAACAATATCCAGAGCTTGGCCAATGGGAGCTTCGATTCTCTGAAGAGCATCCAAACGCTGTGAGTGTATTTATGACATAATTATTTTAACTTTTGTTAGAAAAGATGATGAACGTATAATAATGATAAGTCACAGACTTATTTCAAACTATTGAAGTATTCAACTAAATAATAGATGAATCAAAATAGTAGATTATGCAACGAGTATATAATGATAGCTTTTATTCTCAATCACCGAGTGAATAACAGCCATTATACGCGAGTAGCATACTCTACTTTATCCACGACTTCTGAATATATTTCTTGAAGAATTTAACATAAGGCGACCGCGACAAGACCCTTCCATGACAAGCGTGGAAAATGTCAAGTGGACACATGAGAAATTTTTGGAGAACTGGTCATTGTATATTTTGTAATAAAAAAAGCTTTAATTGATATAGGTAATGAAAGTAGATTTGGCCCTCTATTGACAAAGTGTATTTGTTAGTTGGAGTAGTTTAGAATACTGAAGAAATACCAATGAAGAATATTATATCAATTCTAAATCTATGAAGCATCTGACAGCAGTGAATTAAAATATCTTTATTCCCTTGTGATTAATGGGTATTATTAAGGCCGAGCACAGAGACGTACAATGGATGGATTTTACAATAGTCGTGGATACAAAAATCAATTGGATATGTGGCAACATCAAAACAATATGAACATTTGGACAGTAGTAATAATAATAAATACAACAACAACTCGATCTATTTCAGCAGCTTCTCTACCTTATTATTGTTCATTCTTTGCTGTTCTACGTGACTCAAAACCATATAGGTAGTCATTCCCGAAAATGAATATTTTATCCAAGACTACTATCTATATAATCTAGCCATTTCACGTCTGTGTGCTCGGCCAAAATAATATCCATCAATCATAAGTGATTAATGAGATATTATTCACTGCTCTCAGATGCTTCATAGATTTAGCTTTGATATAACATTCTTTAAATTGGTTTTCTTCAGTATTCTAAAGTACTCCAACTAACAAATATTGGTATACCATGTCAATAGAGGGCCAAATCCACTTTTAGTATACCAATTAAAGCATTTTTTATTACAAAATACACAATGACCAGTTTTCCGAAAATTTCTCATGTGTCAACTTGACTTTCTTCCTGCTTGTCATGGAAGGGTCTTGTCGCGATCGCTAAATGTTGAAATCTTCAAGAAATATATTCACTAGTCGTGGATAAATTAAAGTATGCTACTCGCGTAAAATGGCTTTTATTCACTCGGTGATTTGAACCACTCGCCTACGGGTTCGTAGCCTTAACTTCACCTCGTGAATAATAGCTATCATTTTACGCTCGTTCCATAATATACTATTCATAATCATATCGGTTTATGTTCAATCAACATCTTCCCATCCAATTCAAAATCTCTTCAATGCCTAGAAAAGTAAAAAGAGCTTTTTCGGAAAATTTCAGTTGCACTTCGTTTCCTTCACTTTTTCTGCATAATAAGTGGAAAAACAATGTGAACTTCGTGATTCTTTCTGAAAAATAAACAAAGAATTCGTGATTTAGGACCCAGATTAAGTGAAAACGCACTATAAGCATGCTCCGTGTTCTTAACAATTACCAATTCATATATGGACGGAGAACACCTACACCTTTCACAACTTTCGACTTACAATCCGTTGATATGAATAATTTAAAGTCAAAGATTCCTCGAAGATAATCCAGGACTTCATACACTTTGCAAGTGCCATAAATATTCAAGAATTCTCTTTGATATTTTCTGTTTTTTGCAGTCATTTAGCCCGAAACCCATTCATTTGCGACTGCAACTTGAAGTGGCTCGCTGAATACCTCCACCAAAACCCTATAGAAACATCTGGAGCACGATGTGACTCTCCCAAACGTATGCAGAGACGCAGGATAGAGGCGTTGAAAGACGAGAAGTTCAAATGTAAGGGTAAGCACCCCCACTAGATACAAATAGTGGTAGGGTTTAGTTCTGTCTTTAACTCCTTTTGCTTCGTAAGTGCAAAATTCAATTGGTTTTTTTGCTTTAGGTCAAGAAGACTTCAGGACAAGGTTTGCCGGGGAATGTCTTATAGATAACGCATGCCCAGCTGGTTGTAATTGTGATGGTACTATCGTGGACTGTTCGTCTAGAAATTTGAAAGAAATTCCACGAGATATTCCGTTGTATACAACAGTTCTGTGAGTATAACTAATGAGTATATTGAAAAAGAAAGAAGTCACGGAATGAACAATAGGGTGCCCCAAGGGTCAATTTGGGGACCATTCCTCTTTGCAAATTATAAAGCAGATGTGTCCCTTTCTATCTGGTAATGAAGAATTTATTTGTTGACAATGAGTCAATTTCGAATCTCACCTAGATCAGGCACATATTACAAGCGGTTGTTGGACTTCATTCACTGCACATAAAATATAATTTCTTATTCTAAATTAATAGGCGTTCTACATATAAATTTGAAAGGCTGAAAGTACTCATCAGTCTTCCTGCTTCATTTAACAAACTCAATTTATATTTAGCCTCATTGAGCGTGACAGATTGAAAAGGTTTTTATTAGTTTCTCATTTGTAAACGTCAGTTTCCAAAAACACAATATTAATCAAGAAAGTTTATTTTATCAAGTCACTAACTTGTAAAACTGACAGTTAACTTGTAAAACTTTTACAAGTTAGTAGTATTATTCACATTGAGATTTGTCAAGTACTTGCTTTTAATTTCATTCATCCTTGTAATTTCAGAGTTCCTGGAACAAATGTATTTCTCAATAAATGTTCTCGAACTATTCGAAAACGATATTCGTACCTTGTTTTATTCGTATCTATTTGTTTTCCTTCTCAGAATTGCAAATACCCTAGAGGTTTTTTGACCTGTAAACTCACTGACAGTTTCAAACTCGCTTCTAATTTCATTTATTCGTCTAATTTCATCGTTCCTGGAACAAATATTTTTAGTAATAAACGTTATAAAAGTATTTAAAACGATATTTATGCCTTGTTTCATTTGGATCTGGCCTCTTTCATCAGAAATGAGCAAATATTCTCGAAGGACTTCCCTCTCGTAAAGCCACTGACAGTTGTCATAATTATCCGATGTCACAAATAATCATAAATAATGCAACTTACGACATTTGCGACAAATTCTTGAGATTTTTTGGAAATTATCTAACCTTTTTACAAAACAGAAACAAATAAAATATAAAACAATACACGCAAGGTAACGGGTTTTACTGGCTCAAGGAGGTAACTGACTTGCCTGCGGCTCGTCAGTTATATCCTCATTCGCCAGTAAAAACCCTCTTACCTTGCTAGTAATGTTATATACTATTGCTCTATTGATAATATGTACTTTTTTATGAAGATTTTGCACAGAGCAATCTACAGCAATTGGAAAAGAATCTGCTTCGATAATGGGTTGATTACATCGAGATACTTTATAGGCTGCTACTGATCAAATTTAGAAGCGAGTAAATTAGCTTGTGAGATTGTGATGATTACTCACAAAACTGTCTACTCGCTGAGTAGCCAACAATCTAGCGATCCACGTGAGGTTTATATTTGTATCTTTGTCAAAGATCTAAGATGAATGTCAAATAGGTTTTCAAATTTAAGAATTGGAAACCACCGAGTAGATGAGAACCCACAGGTTGTTTAGTAGCAACTGCGACTACACACGGCTTGTTTACATGCTAACAAGCCAAAAAGCCAGCGATTTAGCGTGTAAAGTAGCCCTGCTTTTATCTTCAGTCGAAGCTTCTTTACAATCAATTGTGAACACGATTACACTGAGCGAACTTACAATCAGCTACTAAATTCGCTCAGTAGCAGCTTGTGAAGTAACTCAATGTAATCGACTCATAAACAGAGCAGATTATAATAAGAAGAGACTACTCAGAAATTCAATTCACTCATCATCATGAGTGCTACTAAAAAGAAGTTTGCACAGAGCTGGTGCGAACAAATCATAAACAGGGAAGACACAAACTATGACAAAAAGCAGAAAACTACTTCACGAACTCAAAATACGGCAATGACAATGGTTCAGAATAACGAGAAAGACCATTTATACTCTATGTTGAGAACTATACTAAGGGTACCATTCCACCAATAGCAATAATAATATGTACAAACCTACATCTACGCCAAAATAGGAACAAACTACTGGTTACCGCCTCTTCTAAGTCATTCCTCTAATTTATCGGGTACGAAAGACTTCTAAAAAGATCTATGCAGCGATTTATCGAAGTTAATTTCGCTAGGTTGGGCGACAGCGAACGAATTTATTATGCTAATTCATCTTGATTGTCCTGGAAAGAATTGATTGTTCGGGTTGTCAGAGAGCAGATATATCTTCGTCGAAATATGTGATAATCTACCGCAATGATATGTCAAAAGTACCACGAACAATGGAATTCGCTACAGACTACGCCTACTTTGGAAACATTGTACCCAGGGAATGAAAAACAACTCAACAAATCAGCTGATGAGGAAGTGAGCATGAAAATGATCGTGACTCAAGTTTAGGATAGATTCGGCGCTTATTTTTTCGTATATGTACGGTTTATTTTCAATAAAGTATGTCAAACATGAGGATACATTTGAAATTTTGTTAATTAATATCACATGAATCGCCATTACACACTGCGCAAAAAAATTAACGCACATTATGGAAATCTCAAATTTATTCTACAACTGAAGGTTCTCAAGGATAATTATTTTTATCAGAATTATCCATGCATATGTTATCCACTTTCAACATTTTTCTTTAATCCAGATGTTTTTTTTCCCAGCAAGAATAAAAAAGATGAGATTATCAGATTTTGCGCTCATCGTTCAGGAGTACCTTGAAGAGACTCTCGAATGGAATGGCCAGCAAGAAGTCCAGCTCTCAATCCGATTGAGCAGGTTTGAGACAACCTCAATAGAAGGCTGAGAGTTCAGAAAATTATCCAGATACTCTTAATGACTTAGGAATCCAACTCAGAGAAATCTGAAAAGGATTCTTCTTCTTCTCTGTGCGGTGCCTTTCCGGCCGAACTGAGGCCTAATGGCCCATTGTTCACCCGCATCGTTCTATAGAGACTCAGCTCCTCAGACACGAAGACAGAAATGTCGCGAGCCTGCCAGGAGTGGTCCCTCTCACCATAGGGATAGAAGGTGTTGGATTTCCTAGGTGTGTTGACCTTAACCCATTAAGGTTCCCACAGTTGAACAAAATATGCTCAACCGTTTCATCAGTACTCCTGCACCACCGGCATAGGGAGCAGCTCGTCAATCCCATTCTCTTCAAATGCTTGTTAAACAGGTGACCAGTCAATGCACCAGTCACCAGACCGAGTTGTTTCCTCTCCAGCAACAGAAGCCTATTGACCTCAGATCGCGAGGACGGTCTCTCAATGAGAATCCTCGACCACCTCAGGCCCACCCCTGCGCTCCATTCCTAGGAAAATTCCTGTTCAGCCAGTTCCTGAAGAAACTTCTGACAGATGTGCGACAGATTGGCAGCGCAAGCTCTGGACCAACAAATGCTACCCTGTAGGGTTCGTCGAAGTAGAACTTAGTGCCCGCGCGGTCACCTCTTTGGAGAAGGGGAGCGTGAGCATCCTTAACCATTTTGAGGGCCCTTGCGTGCCCAGTGAAGAGTCCTCCATCGCGCCATTGTCCCCGTTCCCAGATTCCTAGAGCTGTCTTCACAGCCACCTCCTTCACAACTAGGTGCAAAGGAGGGAGACCCAGCAGACATTCCATCGCTGCTGTAGGGGTAGACCTCAAAGCGCCAGTAATACTTAAAACAAGCTTTCCTCTGGCATTTAGTCATAATGTTCTGGTTGACGGCCCTCTCCATAGAAGGCCACCACACCATAGAGGCATAGGTTAGGATAGGCCTCACCACGGCAGTATACAACCAGTGCATAACGTGCGGTTTGAAGCCCCATCCATTACCCAGCACCCTCCGAGTAGACCAAAATATAACATTGGCCTTATTCGTTTGAGTCTCAACGTGTTTGTTCCACAAAAGTTTGCGGTCCAATATCATCCCGAGATAACGAACTTGTTCAGATAGAGTGAGCCCAACTCCAAACAGACTGGGAAGTCGTAAGTTGCTAGGCACCACCCTCTTCTAGTAAAGAGAACCATCTCTGTCTTACTAGGATTTACCGAGAGCTCGTTTTTCAAGCACCATCGTTCAACCCGTCGCAGAGCATTCTGCATCAGATCCCCAATGACACTGATTACCTTACCCCTGATTAATATAACAAGGTCGTCCGCATAGGCCACCACAACGAACCCAGCTTTCAAAATCACCAGGAGCTCATCCAGGACGAGCAGTGTTATTGAAAGCACCTTCCATATCAAGAAATACAGCTAGGGTGTACTCCTTGTTATATATTCCGTCCTCAATACAGTTAACAACTGAGTGAAGAGCAGAATCTACTGATTTGCTCAGCTGATACGCATTCTGGGAGGGGTGCAGTGGTATAGCCACTAAAGCATCGTCCCTGATGTGTCTTTCCACCAACCTCTCCAGTGTCTTGACTAAGAACGAGGAGAGGCTAATTGGTCGAAAGTCATTCGCTTTTGTATGCGATGGTTTTCCAGGCTTGGGTATGAAAATTACCTTCACCTTTCTACAGGACAATGGAATGTGACCTAGAGCCAGACTCGCACGGAGAACGTGAAGCAGTGGGGAGGCCAGCACTTCCAGCCCCTTGGACAGCAGAGCCGGAAAGATTAGATCAGAACATCACTTTTCAGCATTCCAGTATTTGAAATTTGTTTATTTCTCTTCTTTCACATAAGTTTCGGTGAAATCCTGAATTTTTCTTCCATTTAAGGTGTCTTGTTTCGTTCAAAACCTTCCCGAGAGAACATAAAAAATGAGTTATAAAGTCAATGTAGAGTTAACTTTCATTAAAATTGAGATTTTCAGAATGTGCGTTAATTTTTTCCCGTAGTGTACATTATACTCTCTTTTTCTACAGTAACGAAAACATATTTTACGTCTCTTTCCGTTTCAGACTTCTGCAAGACAATGAATTAACAAGAGTAAAATCCGACGGACTTTTCGGCAGACTCCCAAACCTAATCAAGCTGGATTTAAGAAGGAATCAAATCACTGGCATCGAAGAAAACTCATTCGAAGGTGCATCTAAAATATCAGAACTGTAAGTGATCGAATCACCTCGACTATAAAAGATACCAAAACATATTTTCATTGCAGGCTCTTATCTGATAACAAACTGTTGGAAATCCACAACAAGATGTTCTTGGGTCTCCACAATTTAAAGCTGCTATCATTGAACAATAATCACATCACGTGTGTTATGCCTGGTTCATTCGATCATCTTGCTTCTCTTCATACTCTGTAAGTATTCCTTCAATCTGGGAACTAGCAAAGGATAAAAAACTTTTATTCGCAGCAACCTGGTGCAAAATCCTTTCGTCTGCAACTGTCACTTGGCATGGTTCTCCGAATGGCTCAAGAACAAAGGACTCAGCGGTTCTCCTCCAAAATGTAACAAACCAGACAGAGTTAAAGATGTGCTGATCAAGGAACTACCTAAGAATGAATCAAATGTACAAGTAAGTAGCATTCTTCAACATGTAAGTGAGAAGATTGAGAAAGTTGTCTTAAAGGTTTGTCTTTCTTAGGTGATAATGATCAAGGTTGTCTTGGAGAAACTACTGTCCACCAATGTGTTCATGCACAGGGACGGTGGTGAGGTGTTCAAGGGCAGATCTGAAAGAAATACCAAGAGGAATACCCCAGAGACTTCAGAGTTATATCTGGATTTCAATTTTATCACTTCAATCCACGCTGATAGATTGAGCCATTTGAAAGCTCTGACGAGA
Source organism: Propylea japonica (assembly GCA_013421045.1). NCBI lineage: Eukaryota > Metazoa > Arthropoda > Insecta > Coleoptera > Coccinellidae > Propylea > Propylea japonica. Next base: position 80,013,613 of record CM024242.1, on the reverse strand, counting down.
CTGTAAGTGTTTGTTCACCATTTTTTATCTCCTTGTCTATTCTACGTAATTATTTTACAAAGTTTGAGTGTGCTTGTATGCAGATACACAATTCATATTTATGTATGTTCAGAAATCGATTCAGAAAATTTGAAAAAAAACCCAATAGAATCACTGTAGTTGCTAGGAGCATCGTTAGAGACTACATAATTAACCTTTTTCTAGGGATATAAGTAACAACCACATTGGAATGTTGTCCAATAACACCTTCTCTAGTCTCTCGAAACTGTCAACTCTTATCATCAGCTACAATAGGTTGCAGTGTATACAGCAAAACGCTTTGGATGGTTTAGGTTCTCTGAGGATACTGTAAGTGTACTTCTTTAATACAAGAAAGTATAGAAATATTTGAGTGGTAATTTTCAGGTCTCTTCATGGTAACCAGATATCTATGATACCAGAAGGAACCTTCACGAACTTGAAATCAATAAGCCATATGTAAGAATTTTCTTTTTTTAAGTAGGAACATGAATAAGTCAATTGTTTTCGTTGTTTCAGTGCACTTGGAGCTAATCCTCTGTACTGTGACTGCTCTCTGAGGTGGTTGTCAGAATGGGTCAAAGTTGACTATGTAGAACCAGGAATTGCACACTGTTCTGAACCACCAAGCATGAAGGATAAGTCCATTTTGTCTACTCCGTCTTCAGCTTTCGTATGCAAAGGTAAAATGAGGCATAACTCATGAAATTATTCCTGTATAAGATTGTGGTAAATACGTTCGTTCTGCATACCAAAATCGTGAATCTCACAAAAAATAAATCTGAGAATTTCAAGAGTTTGATAATATAAAATAGTACTAAACCTAAGCCCGCTTGATCAACTTGGTTCAAATAACAATTTTCAATAAAGTTTCTGTTCTATCAATAGTATAATCTTGTGGATATGAAAAGTATTTTATTGTTTAAATGAGCCAATAAGCGTGTGAGGAGAATGTCTTTCATATCGAGCATTTGTTTATTTGATTTTTTTATGAATCTCATGTGCTACTGTTCCTCTTGTGGTGTTTATATTGTTTTTTGAAACTTTCTTATAATATTGATAGATAAATTAATAAAAAAGGATTTCAAGATGTGAAGAGATATTTAAATTGCATCAGGATTATTTGAGCAACTCCAATTCAGTGTTTTTCTATCAGAAATAGTATGTTTCTCTTCAATTAAATATGAATAAATTGTAATATTCGACTTTCAACATAACATAAAAACTATAAAAAATTTGTGCCATTCAAACTAAAGTCACTCAGTGTTTTTTGTAGATTCCAATTTTTCATTTCAATTTTTTTATCTCATATACTGTGTGATATTTCTCACTTGACACGGAAATTGAAATTTTTGAAAACGGTCCTGCAATTTTTGAGAATCTGATGGAGAATATGTTTAGTAACAAGCTTGCCAAATATCAGCGGAAAATTTGCCATATTGACAAAGATATGGGAGTTAATAGTTTAAGCACTTTTGCAAAAAACACTATGTATCTCTGAAACTAATAGACTTATGGGACATTGAACCCTCAATCCTCATTCAGGAGGATCATTGAGGTCCTCTACTCCAGTGAGCCGTTTTCCCTTACGTCACCAGTCATCCTGTATATCATCAATATAACATATACTATAGTCCGTTCACGAAAGGTTGAAAGCATAGTAGGCGTTTCTTTATTTATCTGAAGTTGGCAGTATTTACTGTCATAAAGTAAAATAAAGTCAACGTTGCCGAATGTACTCGGCCTCGTCCAACGAGCTTGCGAGTTATCAGAGAACTCTATGCAATATTGACAACATTCCGTATCAATCTGACAAAAAAATGAAGAACATAACCTAAAATTTCAATATACACAGTGGAATATGCCAAATTTCCATGGCCAAACGACGGCTCAACTTTTCGTGAACGGACTATATATAATATATTTTCTTGATTGAAGTTTCTTGGGTTTTTAGCACTAAGTCTTACCAGTAAATAGTCATTTACTTTTAATAAAATATATTGACTCCGACATATGTTTCGGCCTTATTATGGCCTTTTTCAGGATAGTATACAACCATCAATAATTCTATTTTCGTCAAAAAATCACATTTTCAGTTAAAAAAATAAAACACAATTACACATTTTCACAGATATCTGTGAAAATGTGTAATTGTGTTTTATTTTTTTAACTGAAAATGTGATATTTTGACGAAAATAGAATTATTGATGGTTGTACTATCCTTGAAAAAGGCCATAATAAGGCCGAAACATATGTCGGAGTCAATATATTTTATTAAAAGTAAATGACTATTTACTGGTAAGACTTAGTGCTAAAAAACCCAAGAAACTTCAATCAACAATTTATAAATTAGATAGCACAAGAAAACTAAACAACGAATAATATATTTTCTATACGTAGCTTTTTATATAACATTTATATAGTTGATACATACCGTTTATATAACATTGAAATCTGATACATTATTTTCATGTATTAACTATGTAGCATGATACTTTCATATATCTTTTTTTAACATTATCATGAAGATTGAAGGCGGGACTTTTTTCTGCAGGATCAAACCTTCATTGAAAACATCACATGAATTCCATTCTGATCGTCACATTTATTTCCTTGACAGTTTTTATCGTTATTATACTTTTTACTTTCTGAATCAAAAAAAATTGGAGCACGAAAGTTTTCACATTGTACAGATTGACTCATCTCTTATGCATTACGTAATGTTAACAATATTTTCCAGGAAAAGTAAGCAACGAGATCCTAGCAAAATGCGATGCATGTTACACGTTTCCATGCCGTAACGGTGGAGAATGTGTCACTCAGCCAGAAAGGGATTACACCTGCAAATGCGCTCCAGGATATCATGGCAAAATTGTGAATTCATGATAGATGCCTGCTATGGAAACCCTTGCAGGAATGACGCAACATGCAAAGTGCTGCAGGAGGGCAGATTCAGGTGAGATGTCGTGCTGCTGCAATTTTGGTGTTGATTAAGCGTGTGTTTTTTGTGTTATGATTTAATTTGTTTTTTGCTCTTTGTTTTCAGTTGTGTTTGCTCCCCGGGTTTCACTGGTTTGAGGTGTGAGACCAACATTGATGATTGTGCCGACAATAAGTGTCAGAATAACGCTACTTGTGTTGATTTGATCGATTCTTATCAGTGCAATGTCCTGCAGGATTCATGGGTAGGTATTATAGCTTTTTGGAATTGAAAATAAGGGTAAAAAATGAGAAAGTAAACTTAATCAGTTATTATAAGGAAGGAACTTTTGCCAAAAGATATCAACTCTATGTATTCAGAAAGTTACTCTTACTTCTATATGAAAATTGTGCCTTTCTGTCTGCCTCCTATCCTCTCAAGGATTTTTTGGCTATATGTAATTTTCTCTGGCCAAAATGGTTTCGGTTCTTTATGAGAATCTCGTCGTTTCCCTTGATTCCTGGGCGTCCAAGAATATATACCAAGAAGACTCTGATGTGCTCTTTAAGTTCATTCAACTTGTAGGCACTTGCCTTTCCACTTCATTTTTCAACCAATAGTGTTGGAGCTCTGCTCTTTTAGGGCAGTTAGATCTTTCGTATATGCTTCTCTGAAGATTCAACTGAACGCATCTCTTGATTGCGTGGAATTCCGCAAGTAGGCACACCTATTGTTTCTGAGTATCTGGTTCTTTTATCACTAATTTTCTTGGTAGGTTCGTCACTAGGTAGATGAGTAGATGTGATGTGTCTAGTGAGGCTACTATGCTGTCTGCTCTTCAATGAACATAATGATATAATCACACTGGTTCCGCAGAATTTTATCTGTCCATAACAGCCAAAAAGAATCAATAATTTTTTATGAAATTTTCTATCAACATATAGATTCAAATTCAAAATTGAAAAAATGAGATAAAAATATATCAGGAAAAGAATTAACAGTTTATGTCGAGACTCTCCTTCGTCATGGTTGAAGTAACTCTAAAATTATGATAGATCAAAATAGTTATCATATTATAGTAAAAGAAACAATACGTCAGTTCCAACAATATAAAATAAAACGCAAAATTATCTCAACAGGTGATTACTGCGAAACCAGGATACCATTCTGTACCGAAAAATTCAAACCAAATTATGAAGATGAAAAATTAAAAATTAAAAAAAATATAAAAATTACCAGAAAAAAATAAACAGTTTATGAGGAGATTCTCCTTCGCTATGGCTGAAGTAACTCTAAAATTTTGATAGATCAAATGAGTTAACACATTATAGTATGAGAAACAATACGTCAATTCCAACAATATAAATAAAACGCATATTTATCTCAACAGGCGATTACTGCGAAACCAAGATACCATTCTGTACCGAAAAATTCAACCCTTGCAAGAACAGTGCTCGATGCGTCGACCATAACACTTACTACACATGCGAATGCCTACCGGATTCAAAGGTCCAAACTGTTCCATCGACATAGATGACTGTGAAAGTCACATGTGTCAGGTAATTTACAGCCTTACGAATAATATGTCAACAACTAATTTATCATCTCTTTATCGTAGAATGGAGCTGCATGCATTGATGGCATCAACGAGTACCATTGCAAGTGTACTGGTGACTTCACGGGCAAATTTTGTGAGATTACACCAATGGTTGCCATGATGTATCCACAAACGTCACCCTGTCAACATCACGATTGTGTCCATGGTGTCTGTTTCCAACCAGCTGGTTCTAATGACTACTTGTGTAAATGTGCACCGGGGTACTCAGGTAAGGTTATGTTTACACATTTCTAGTGTGAGAACACAACAAAATATTCAAGTTATACAGTGTTTGGTCATGACTTAGCGTTTAAGCGCATCAAATATACCTAATTTTATCGACAAACAACCCCAAATTTGGAAGTTTACCCCCTTAGTTTGGGAGTAGCCCCCCGTTTCAAATTTACGTTTTTATTTCCGTTGACCCTTCCAAATAATATCGATTTCTTTGGACATAAAGGTAATACAGATGTGACAAAAATGTTTTTTTGAAAAATGATACTACCACCTTTTATTGAAGTATAACAATTATAAAAACATTTTACTTAAAAACCCCATAAAAAAATCTTTTAAAAAGTTTCAGTAAAAGTATGTACTGATTTTCTAGTAAATTCGCAATAGTACGAGAACTAGCACATTGAAGTATAATTTTTTTCAATGATTTAACACGCAAGGATATTAGCTACAAAACAACACTTACATCATTTCTGTAAGTTACATAATTTGAGAGTTATTGCTGGTCGAACATGATCACTACGCGAACAAAAGACACAAGACAGGTCGTCATGAAGGCCACTGCCTGTCTACAGAGCAGAGGCGGCTATTTTGAGCAATTATTATGATTAATTTGTTTGTTTGATCATAAAATTATCGAAAGTACAGTACTGAGGTTTTTTTATTTTATCAATTTTCATAAGGGTCATGTTCGAAAAGCAATAACTCTCAAATTATGTAACTTACAGATATGATGTGAGTGTTGTATTGTAGCTAATATCCTTGCGTGTTAAATGATCGAAAAAAAATTATACTTCAATGTGCTAGTTCTTGCACTATTGCGGATTTACTGAGAAATTAGTACATATTTTCACTATGACTTTTTTAAAGAATTTTTTTATGGCGTTTTCAAATTGAATGTTTTTATATTGTTATACTTCAATGAAAGGTGGTAGTATATCTTTCAAAAAACATTTTCTCACATCTGTAGGATCTTTATGTCCAAAGAAATCGATATTATTGGGAGGGTCAACGAAAATAAAAAGTAAATTTAAAATGGGGGCTACTCCAAACTGAGGGGGTAAACTTCCAAGTTTGGGTGTTTTTGTCGATAATATTAGTATATTTGATGACCTTAAATTATCGCTAAGTCATGATCAAACACACTGTATAAATGTCTACAATTCTGCTATAATCACCAAGACTGTTTTCCTAAAAAACCTTTTATTACTCAGGTAAAAAATGCGAATATCTGACAAGCTTGAGCTTCACACACACAACACTCTTACGTTGAATTGGAACCCTTAAGAACTAAACCGGAAGCAAATGTAACCATAATTTTTGCTACAACGGAAGAAAATGGCGTCCTATGTATAATGGCCACCAGGAACATCTGGCTGTGGAACTAATCAATGGAAGGATACGAATAAGCTACGATGTGGGCAATTATCCAGTTT
>CM024242.1:79901882-80007308 GCA_013421045.1 Propylea japonica | reverse complement strand
AGCCGAAAGTGTTGAAGAAAACCCAGGTTTGTCCATTCCTCGTCCTTCTTCACACCGTATTTTGCATAAAGATTTGGGTCTTGAGGCTTATAAAGTTCGTTAACACAAGAACTCATCAACAACGTCGATTCTTTACTGATTGGGTTATCATTGAAGAGGTGACCACAATGGCCACCGGGATCTTGTGATTTAACACCTTGCGGCTTCTTCCTTTGGGGCCACGTGAAAGAGAAGGTCTACACAAATAGCCCAGCGTCGATTCAAGACTTCAAAGATGGAATTCGTGAGGCTATCGAGGACATAGGGCAGCCACTTTGCGATTTGGTTATGGAAAGTTTCATTGAAAGGTTATGGTCCTGTAAGCGTGATCGTGGTGGTCATTTGCCTGATGTTATTTTCCACTATTAAAGGCATAGCGTCTTTATAATGAAATAAACATCCGATCATTTATATTGAAAAATGGCATTTCTTTGAATGTCAAAATAACACTCCTTAGTGGAAAACCCTTTACTCAACTAGTATACTAATATACAGGGGGTCCCAAGATTTTCTATACAGCCAATATCACGAATCTCAAACAAGGTGAAAAGTTCAAGCAAAAACACTATCAAAATTCATGATGTTGGTAGATGTAGCTTCAGGGTTCTGGATAATACGTTCCTGAGGGATTTAGTTCCTCTTATAGATGTCGTACTTTGAAGCTGCACCAAACCTTTTTCATTCATTATTTGTCTTGTATACATTCCACTTGATATACCTGCTTTTCAGCTTGAAATCTTTGCGTCTGTCCCAGAACAGAGTTTTTTTAAATAAAACAGTTTTAATGTTGGGGGATTTTAATATTTCTAATTTTGGTGATTTTTCAGGAACTGCCTACAGACTCATTATATTGGGTAATCATCTCCCATAGAGTTAAGCAGCTGTTTTTGTCCTAAATATCGAATTCGATTCAATGAAAAAATGATAATTAAATACTTGTGACAAATTCATTTTTATTCTTTCATTGTAGATAATACTTCAAAAAATTTTCTTTGTTTTGTATTTTTTAGACGCCATTTCGAGATATTCAGTAAAATCATATAACAGATGAAAATTGACTTTGGAAAAGGTACCCTGTGATTGTGAAATTCAAACTCCATATTTTGGAGGAGGTGCTAACGCGTCTTTATTTAGAGTTCCTCTCAAGTTTTTTTTTGCTGAGAAAAGTATATTCTTCTGTACACCGCATCATATATCTCGTAAACAAACATTTTTCATTCCAGGTATAAAAGAAAATATGAAACATATTGAAAAATATTCTCATATCCGAATTTATGTAAATCCAGGTTTTCAACTCTCTCTTTTTTGTTTTGATTACCCCCCTTGCAATTAACATCACATTACGTGGCAAGATACATCTTCTTTCAGTACCTTTTTATAGTCCAAACAAACACTAAAGAGGATAAATGAAGGTTTGAAACAAATAATTTACGGGTGATAACATTCCAGTGGGAAATTCGACGTACAGAAAAGGGATTTGATTAATGGATACCCCAAAGGAAAAAAAGTATATTTTTATTCTTTTCCCGTCCTAATTATAAAAAGCTATGGGTACAGCAGCGTGATTCAGCGACAAAATTAATGAATAAAATTCATTCAGAGCAAAATTGTGCTGGGTATCTGCTATTAGCAGTCTTACGAAGATTCGAAAACTAATTCAGTTCAGGTTTGTGGTCAATTTTGATTGGGCCATTATTTTCAAATCAAACGTGGTAGGTACAGGTGGTCATCACAAAAAACATATAGGATCGAGAAAAAAGAGACATAATTCCTGGCACGTATAAAGGATAAAACGTGATCCTATTGGATATTGCGAAGATAGTCTCTATAATATGAATAATTTCGAAGTAAGCAGTTATGTTTGGAAACATTGAAGGAATCAATTTTTGGATTCTGTTGTTACTGTGCGCAAAATTATAAGCTCCCAAAATATGGAAATGTATTTTTAATAAAATACATCAAAATATAAATTGAATATAGTATCTATCTTAAATTTGTGAGGATGTTTTGAATGATTCAGGTCCCGAAAAACAGGTTGATGTTATTCGCAAGAAGTGAAAGTCTTTTTTGGGTTTTTTGAAAATGCTGTCTTCTGAACTTGCTGAAATATAATGCCTTCCCAGCTGTGGATCGTTCATTCAGTCCAATTGATAAAAATTGTTTTATTTGTAGAAATCGATTGAAGATTCTCAAAATATTTCGTATGATATGAAATACACCCTAAGAAATCATGCAGTTATTCGGAAAAGATTAGTTATTGCATAATTTCAATGTTTTCCTCCGTTACTCAAAACAATTTCTCAATTTTTTAAATTATTTTTTGTCCCAAGCATATATGGCGTATAAGTACATCAATCGCATTATAATAATTAAAAAACAATGAATAATTACAATTTTTAATGACGTAAAAACACTATGTATAATTTTATTAAAGTAAAATCCTTTTTTTCACAGATAACATAGGAGAACTTCTGGATGCTCTCTATCAACGAGACATGCTCCTCGACAGATTCAATGGAATGCACCAAGTGGTCAGGAAAGCAGGTAGATCTCCTTCCTTGAGACTCCGTTTTGGCCGTAGATCTGATCCTGAACTTTCGCCTGTAAGTCTCTACCGATGACATAAGTCATCAAGAATGACAATCATACATTAAAATAGGAAAAATCATGCATTAAAAATGGGTCTTTATTGATTAATTTCATATACGTTAAGCTGTGCTTTTATCAGAGCCGGACCGTGGGCGTGGTGAGGGAGGCATTTGCCACGGGCGCAAACTTACTAGGGGCGCAAAATGTGAATATGATATATTCCATTTCAAATCAAGATTGACCATAAGCTCTATATTTCAAAGTGGCGAATTTACCAGTTACAAAATTGAGAAACACGTAGTTAACGAACACTACCAAAACGGACAAAATCCTAGAAAATTATACATGGCGAAAAACACGACTCGCGGTCATTATCCATTACCTTGAAATATGGGAGATTATTGTCAATAAAAGGTTCTTCAAAATAAAGGGTTCCAAAAAGAGGTGTTATTTTGAATAGCCCACTATTCGGTAGATATCACGTTTGAAGCTGATATATTTGACATTTGACAAGTAGAAACTACGCCATAATAAAAATGGAACGATACACGCTCAAGAACGTATTGAAATCATTAAAATTCACTATAAAAATGGTAGAAAATGTGGGTCGTCGGAAGCACCTTGTCGGACCGCAATGAAGAAATTGGTGGAAAAATTCGAGCTCTTGGGACAAGTTAGTGATGTGAAGAATAAAACCCGTGAACGTCGCTCGAGAACAGCGAAAATATTGCTGCTGGCGCCGAAAGTGTTAAAGAAAATCCAGATTTGTCCATTTCTCGTAGTTCTTTGGAATTCCACAAACGTAATTACACCGTATTTTGCATAAAGATTTGGGTCTTATGGCTTATAAAGTTCAGTTAACACAAGAACTCAAGCCGGTCGATCATCATCAACGACATGTTTTTGCTGATTGGGTCGTTGAAATGCATGAAAATGTTCCGGAATTCCATCGAAAAATCATCTTGAGTGATGAGGCCCATTTCTACCTCAGTGGCTTCGTCAACAAGCAAAATTGTCGCATCTGGGGCTCGGAAAACCCAAGAAGAGTTATTGTTGAAAAGCTCTTTATCCTCAACGTGTGACTGTTTGGTGTGGTTCATGGTCAGGCGGAGTCATTGGACCTTACTTTTCGGAAAATGAGGCTGCAGCAAACAGTTACGGTGAATGGATTGCCCTATCGCGGGAAAAGTCTTTTGCGGGAAAAGTTTCCGAACCGTGTTATCTGTCGAAGAGGTGATTACAATTGGCCACCGAGATCTTGTGATTCAACACCTGCGACTTCGTGAAAGAGAAGGTCTACGCTAATAGCCCAGCGTCGATTTAAACCTCAAAGATGGAATTCGTGAGGCTATCGAGGACATAGAACAGCCACTTTGCGATTGGTTAGGGAACATTTCATTAAAAAGGATATGGGGCCATTGCTTTATGTTATTTTCACTTATAACGGCATAGCTTCTTCTTCATAATGAAATAAACATTCGATCATTTTTATTGAAAAATGGCATTTTTCTTTTAATATAGAAATAAGACTTTTAATGGAAAACCCCTTATATCAATAAATGTCAATTATAAAAATCATATATTTATTGAAAAATAAATTTCTTCAACGGCGCATTTTGAAAGTTTGCCACAGGCGCTAGAATCCTAGTTCCGGCTCTGGCTTTTATTTTGAGGTCGACGGAAAAATTAATTATTATTTATTATTGAATAGATAGAAAGGAATGGTTAATTTGTATGGAAAAAATGGTTCGCAAATTTGAATTTTCTTTTCTGTTTTTGAACGACTCCTGATGCTCTTATTCGTACCTTTTTGTGAAGGTTCTTCTTGTCTAACCTATATCAATACTATATAACATTTTTTACGACTGAATTCATAAACCTCTGAATTTTTGAAATTGTTGCCTTTTTCCTTAGCATTAAAAAATCGATAATAGTAAATTATGCAACGAGATAAATTTAAAACTATTATAATTCACGATGTGAATAACAGCCATTATGCGCTAGTAGCATACTATACTTGATCCACGACTACTGAATATATTTCTTGAAGTTTTTAACATTTTGCGAACGTGACAAGATCATTCTTTAACAAGTATAAAAAAAAGTAAAGTTGATACATGAGAAATTTTTGTAGAACTTGTTATTGTGTATTTTGTAATAAAAATAGCTTTAATTGATGTAAAAAAAATATCCCAACATCTCAATGGCACACACTGTAAAGCTATGGAGTGGAACACGCTGGTAATATATAAACCTGGAAAAACAAGGATATTATTGGTTACACACAAATTGAATATTTCATTTATAATGTTTTCCAACCAATCCGAGTTTTTCTTTGGTTTCCGAATCCTTACATATAACAATGCCTTTTCCATCTCAATCTAACGACCAGAACAGAATTTTGTGGGTTTCGATTTTCTGTTAAAAGCACAATAGGAAACCTCGGAATATATTGTGTTGACAGTATGTTATTCAGATAGGTAATGCTGGTGGAAAAATTCTATTTAACTTCATGACAGAAGAAAGGGGGATGCCAAGAACTCACGAGGGTCAGATGTCCATAAGGGATGGAGATAAGAAAGATAAATTATTTTATGCGGGATTTCCACTGGTGAATCGAATATCTAGAGAAAATTCTGCAAAATTAGTTGACATTCGAAGGAACTACGACGTCTGTTCGGAAGTGAAGGCAAATTTCGAATTTTTGCAGGCTGTGTAACATTTTTTGTTATGTTGGTAAACCTATGTTCATCATATGTTGGCATTATCAGACAATTTGGATTTGTATTTTGTTGTTGACAACTGAAAAAGTTAGTCATGTTTTTGTGTTCTTTGATTTTTTACTTTTGAAGAAAATGGATTGAAGAATCTGCAGTGAATCTTGCGTTAAAAATGGAGTGAAGTGCGAAGGCACTTGAAATATTGAATGCAGTATTTTGCGAGTCCACTTTGTCTTAAAAGATGTTCATAAGTTGTAAAAGCGTTCTTTCAGAAACCTAGAAAATGTTGATGACTAGAGACCGGATTATATGCATTTGCATATTTGCAGATGCTTTTGCATATTTAAGACATCTTCAGCGGTATTTGAATATTTTAGCTAAAATCCAGTTATAATGCATATTTTCTTCCCTGCGCTCTAAAATGCAACAAAAGTGCTGAATCCGACCAAGTTCTACAAAATATGAGGTCTTTTGAGTAATAGTGCCTACTAATGATTGTGACTTTTGTCAGATTAGCAAATCACTTTTATCGCAAGCCGGAACGCAGTATTAGTAGCAGCGCGTTACGAAAGTATCCAAATAATGAGTAAAATACGCCAAATGAACTCCACGTTGCTATTGGTATTTCCAAATTATCTTCAAGAAAAGTTTTGAGGATACTGAAACGAAATCCAGGTTTCAAATTTTGTCTCTTATCGAAAGTTTTATGGGACGGCAGAAGTTTTACCTGAAACTAAAATAAATTTCAATTGAATCGGACATTCTGTTATCGAAGTAGTTAGTTTCTTCTTTTCCATATTCCAATTAAATTTTCTATGGTTCTGCTTACACTATGGCCACGAAATTTTGCATGAACCTTATTATGAGCGTCTTGCACGTGGCTGCAATATTTCATTTCGATTGGTTCCGTTTTGTCTGAGATATTGAGGAACAAACATTTTGAATGGCCATATTTTATGGAACACCCTGTATGATTTGGCTGGTAAAACGAACTCAACCGAGGCATTTGGGACCCCAACTCACCCTGAAAATCTCAAGTCTATAGGACAATCCATTCGAAAGTTATCGAAGGAATGATGGACGGCCGGCCCCACGGACAGATTTGAGTTTGACAACGGATTCTTCATCAGGGAGTCGAACCGTATCGTTCGAGACCATTTTCGACTCAAAATTTGAAAATAACAGACATTTGGCAAAACGATAGAGGGCTATTCTCTAAAAAAACTTTTTAGGTTTTCACTCCCAGTCTCAGAAACAGAAATAATTGAAAAACATTTTAATGATGAAGTGCTCCTGCGAAAATTTTTACTCTTATTTGTCAGAAGCAAATTGGATTTGAAAAAGTTTTTGTCTAACAGTAAAACTAAAAAAGGAAATAAACGAAAAGGATAATGTAACGTTTCGGTGTCTATATCAGACACCTTCTTCAGACAAACTTGTACAATCTTCGGAATTGTGTGTTTTTTCATTTGCAGTCTAATTGACATTGAAAGTTGTCAACACATATAGATGTTGATTTATTTAATTTTGTAATTTCCTGATATAGCACCCGTTTAAAGTAGAATGGGCGCTCAAAAAATAAAAATAAATATGCAAACCGCAATTGAATCATACCTTCTACTGAAAAAAAGTTGTTTTCCATTTTCACGAATTTATCATTCTGTTCGAGACAATTCTGTTGCACAATATCATCGAAAAAAATCTTGATTCGAGTGTATAATTCATGAGTATGTTTTGTTTCAGGGTATGGCTTTCCTCATGGCTCAACAGGCTGACGAAAATTGATAGAACAAGAATCCTCAATGACACTAAATATGATTTCCACTAAATTCGTTGATATAATATCTTTTTGTCAGTTTTACACGTTAATGTTTTTTTTTCTTGTAGAGTTAGTGAATAATAAAGGAGATTTGGTATTTGTCATCTACTCAATATATTGTAACTTAAGTTAGTTCTGCGATTTTAGTAATTTGACAATAATAATGGTATGAAATTTGTTTTCATAAAACTTAAATGAACCCCCTTGCTTCCTTGATTGATATTTATTTGTCACTTTGGCAGAAAAATCTGAAAATGGTACTTTATACTTAATAATGTGATTTGGTCCATTTCATTACAACATTTATCTAAATTGATGAAGCTGGATTTTCAGATTAAATTTTTCAAAAGAATATAATTTCTTGAGATCAGGGGCCTATGGCACCAAAATACTTTGCAACTTTTCACTTCGCACTCTGTATTCGGTCAAATTTCAAAAGTGAAAATCAGTTATGTTGCAGAACATTTCTCACAATAGGTATTTAATTACTGCGGAATACTTTTCACTATGCACTTGACATTTCACATTGTATTTTTCAATTATGAATGCGTTTGGTGCAACTTAATTAATTTGAAAAGTGAAAAGTGCAAAGTGAAAAGTTGCAATGTATTTGGTGCAACAGTCCCCTGGTCACAAAATCGTTTCAAATAGTCCCATAAAGAGCTATTGGATTTTATTGATATTTGGAAAAATTTTCAATTTTCACCTTCGAACACTCTTTTTTGGATATATGCGAGAAACAATTGCTTGAATTAAAATTTTCTTTCAATAAAATTATGCACCAATGAAAATCTAAACACTGAGCAATCAATTGTTACAATCAGCTGTTTGGAGCGACAGTAACTGTACAAAACTGGACACAATATGCTTCAATCGTTTTTCAATTAATACCATTTTGAAGGGTTTCATTGGATTTTCAAACACTCGTATGGGTGAACCAGTTCTAGTTTATTTTAAATTGGAAATTAGAGATTGAAAAAATTGAAAAAATTATTTTGCCGAAAATTTTATTATATCAATGATAGTCCATGAATGCAACTGAACAAGTTTAGCAAACATTTTCAAATACAATAATTCAACCTTCATTAGGCTAGTTATAAGTGCGGGTACGTTTGGATATGACAATCTTAGCTCTACCATCAGCATCCAAATCAGGTTCAGAGTCGGTGCTTTCTCTGTAAAAAATTTCCAATATATTAAACTGAAAAAAAACTTGAAACTTTTGTTTCAAGTGTGCATCCTTGTATATAGGTAAAATGACCACTTGAAGTTGCTAGGGCACTGAAACTTTTTTTGGAGAAGGAAACAATATTTAGGGGAATGTGAAACGTCAAATCATATTTTCTCTGGTACAACTATGAAATATTCATACTTTTCATCCATTAAAGAAACGTCAGTTAGAGCTTTTCTCAAGAATTTTTCGATCTGGTCAACTCTTCTGATATTTGGGGAACTTATACTTGATTTTAGTTCTTCACAAAAGCTTAAACTTCACTGAATATTCTTTCACTTTAAATTTTACATTGACCTCAGCATTGAAAATGTTGGCGAATACTCTTGCATCGAACAACATCAAAAGTAACAAGAAAAAAAGTGATATACCAAATCTTAAAAATATGTCAACACATGTATTCTTTAATACCGTCCGCGTACTCCAATTTTTTGCTTTTTTATTCCTGAAAATCTTTACAAGATTTACTATAAGCAGCTTTATTTTGAGCGCCAACACAATTAGTACAGGATTCTCAAGGTTCACCACATCCTGTATTGTTATTTCAGTACGATTTTTACCGAGACTATTAGGGATAGTTGGGATATTTCTGATTCAAATAAAAGAGAAGAAGTTTCATGCAATAATATAATAATAGTCGCAATTCATAAACTTGATTCTACATAGATTTGATATTTCAAGACATATTGATTTGTATGTGGAGAAGCAAAAAAGTTCATCTCTGGATTCACTTATAGTAGTATTTTCTGCGGTGAACGAAAATGCGAGCCCTTCCGTTCGGATCTGCATTTCCTTCAGCAGCAGGCATTTCCTCTCTGAAATGATCACATTTGAATTAAATACTGAACCATTTTTATCTAACAGAGCAAAAAAGCGATACGATATTCCACAGATTATTTACATTTTATCGATATTTTATTGGTACCCTAAAAGGATAGTTTCACAGAAAACACTTTTCACAAAACCACAACACTACTTCACTCACTTATGTCACTCATTCACTAACTCTCAAAATGCATGGAATTAAAAAAGACAGAACTTTGTTTTCGAGTTCATTCAACATAGATTGAGTGAAAGAAGTGTTGATGATTAAGTGTAGGAAAACCAGTTTCAACTATTGACAATAATTATATTTTGAAATTTGAGACATGATGCAACAAAAAATTTATAGAAAAGCCCGACGTTCAGTTAGAAGCTTGTTTTATTGTGAGATTTCAAATTTGCAATTGAGTCGCTTAAAACCAACCATTTTTTAGGATTTTTTTCATAGTATAGATGAAGTTGACCTAGAAATATACTTTTCTACATCTTTATCATACTATAAAGATCTGATTCAAATTATTATTATTATTATTTTATTATTCGAAATTCGATTAAATGAAAACCGAAGATTTGTGCGAAATTTTTCGAGAGGCGAAAAAAGTTTTGAACATACTATGAATATTTAAACTTTTTTCTCAATTATTATCATGTTCAAAATAATGAGTAACTTTCAATTGAATTGTAACTCATCAACGAATTGAAAAAAATTTAAGTAGGTTGGGGAATATTCAAAATATACAATTGCAAAAATATTCTTACTGTACATCTCAATGCTTTTTAGAATCAAGCACATTCAAACCTCACATTAGCCAGAAATATTTGTGAAGTTTTCCAACAAATACTTACGAAAACTGTCGTCAGTATAGAATTTAAATGAAAAAAGTAAATGGAGCTTCCCTTGAAAATTTATGAAGTACACTGAATTTTCGATATTTTCAATAAAACTGAAAAATAATCCTCAATCTACTGAATTTTGTTAGAATTATATCACATTTAGGAAATTGATGGAAAACATGTTCCTGAATCTAAAATTTTCACTGATTCATAGGTGTTTGTATCAGGAGCTCAAGCTCAACATAATAAATGCAGAATAAAATATAATTCTTCACCTGAATATTCTTCTATTCACAGGCTCCTCACCTTTTGGCGAAAATTCGAAAAAGGTAATTCACCAGTGAAATATTAAAAATCGTAGCAACTATATTCTAGAAAATTTTCTTAAAATATCTCTCGGACCAAAAAATATCTCATTAAAAAGTCAAGAATAATTCCCTCAATTCTACACATGTATTGATTGGTCTGTGTGAAGATTATAAATATTCAGAAAAAAAGCATTTATGCCATACATCCAAACTCCCAACAAAATATAATTTTCGAAAAATGTACTTACGCCTTTGCTACCATGATTACAGACAGGAAAATTGCGAAAAGCCAAACTAAGTTGAAATTCATGACTGGTGATGGACTTTGAAGTACATTCGGAAACAACGAATCGGTTTATATATTAAATATAAACAATAAAATATAATTGGTACATTATTATTTACCTAATTACCAATAATAATCCTCATTATTAGTGAATGGGTGGAAAATAATTGAGTGTACCAATAAAATTAACTATCAAGAGTAATTTTACAACAAATGATACATATAATTGTTTTTCATTGAGAAAAATTTGAACATTTAGTGGGAAAAGGTTTTCATTTCTTTCAATTGATTATTTATTTATTGACAACTTTTTTATACTTCACTGTGTTCACTTTCTCTATATCCCACTTTGATAAATATTGCCTTATTCAATGAAGTGTGTTTTATACATAAGAAATAAAAATCAGATTTTTTTTGCATGTGAGAAATTCAATCCTAAAATATTAGGGATTTCAATAACAGGATATCCGATTCAAGTGAATTTTTTTTGTGGATGAAGACTGTTTTAGTGAATTTTCACGCAAAATTTTGTGGCCATAGTATCCACAGAATACAGAGTCATAGAAAATTCAATTGAAATGTTGAAAAGAAGAATCTCTATATTCCATAACAGGATAAACGATTCAAGTGACATTTATTTTGTGAATCATGACCGATATGCTTTATGTTCATGCGGAATTTCAAGAGGATCGCATCATCAGAACCAATTTGATTTTTTTAATTATTTATCACATATTTCTTTTTTTGAATAATTTCCAGAATATAATTCCAACTGTGCTAAGATTCTGCAACCATATTTTGGTATCAATCTCAAATCCCATATAGAATTATCAGGTAATAGTCTAATTATTGCCCCACCAAAAAACGAGCGCTCAAAAGCTCCTGCTCAGGGATTTTTTAAAATTTTCTATATAAACTTCTGGTAACTACTAAGTTGGCACGGCATGTTCATTAGTACCGAAATAACCTAAATTATGTTTCAATGAATGTTTCCATAATACAGAATATCACGTCAACAACAAGATACTTCCAGCGAACGAAACCATAATGTAAATAGTGACCCCTTAAGCCGAACGACATACTGAGAAATGCGCTCACTATATTGGTTAGAAATTCAGGAAACAAAGTGAAGCTTTATCTCCAGATGGAAAGATATTTGGAGCGTAACAAACTGGAATGCAACAAGTGGTTATCCAGGAGTCACACTATGGCGCAGATCGATAATCCGCCATGATGTTCTTTACATGTATCGTTTCCTGTTGTAGATGTTACTAAATACTTCTTAGAATGAATGTTAACAATCTGTAGTTTTTTTGTACAAGTGAATGATAATATTGCGTTATTTCTTCACCTTATGTTAGGATAGAATTCGAGTTTATTTCATAAGTCGATTTTGATGTACCTTAGGGAAAACATAAAAAGTGAGTAGGATGTTGTGTCGTATTTTGAACATACGTGAAATCTACGTTTGAATATTTTGCTTTTTTTGTTTTTAGTATACCAATTATGTGAGATATGATAAACCAAGTCAATTTATTGTATTGTTTGTAGTTTGCAACAGTGAAAAATTCAGTATTAGATGAATTTGAGATCTGGAAAAATTTCAATTTCTTTGAAAATCTACTTAATTTTTTGAATTGATGTATTCTTTCGATGAATTTAATTATTTATTCATCTTCTCACACAATAATATATGAAAAATGTTTTTTTTTGTTTAAGCGCCTTCGAAAGATTTTATTCAGTTTTGGATACATGATTCACATGAAATATGATTTCTTATTATTACTTTTAATAAGATGAATGACAATATTATTATTATTACATAGGTATTTAATTAAAGCTCAGTTCTTTCTAGATAATTCACTTTTATTTTCAATCATTACGTAAACACAATGATACAAAAGATAGATAAACAATAGTAGGTATGAACAATTTTGTATTCTAAACAAAGCTTTTTCTCAACGAATAAGAAGAAAATCAGAGTTGAGTATCAATGTGAAAAGTATTAAATAATAAAATATGAAATGGGGTGAAATTCAACTAGGTATATCAAAAGTAGTATTT
The DNA here is from genome assembly GCA_013421045.1 of Propylea japonica. Lineage (NCBI taxonomy): Eukaryota > Metazoa > Arthropoda > Insecta > Coleoptera > Coccinellidae > Propylea > Propylea japonica. Next base: position 79,994,596 of record CM024242.1, on the reverse strand, counting down.
TTGCTCAAACATAAAAAGATTGTGGTAAAATCTACATTTGGTATTGTAAACCTCATTCATAAAACACAACTAGTATCAATGGCTTCATTGCGTATAATCGAAACTAAAACTTTTATTTGAAAAAAGCTTAATAGACATGAAGGAATTTTTTCGTATTTCCTTTGTAACGAAAAAAATTTCGGAATTTTGATTTCAGATAATGGCAAAATTGAACGGAGACGGGCTTGGTTATTCATATCACCTACCTACAGGTGGCTGGAGTCTAAGATTGAGGAATATTTTATCTCAATTTTGTGAACTATTCAGCGAATTCGATAAATACATAGCTCCAGCATATCATCATGATCGTTGTGAACGGTAAGTTGGCACCAGAAAAAAACAAAATATGATTTTGTACAACTGTCAAAAATCTTGACTTTCTTCATTACTATGGATGCGTAAATGATTACTTTTTTTACCTTTGAAGAAGTATTTTTTTCACAGGTGAAAAAGACTCTATTTTTTCTCACCGTTAAGAAAACTAAGAAAAGTCTTTTTTATATAAATGACACAGAATGATCACCGTATGTATAGAAATATAGTATTGGAAGCATCATCTTTAATAATTATATTTCAGACGATGTAAATTCAAATTCACAGTTGTATAAAAAATGTTGTTTGTATTTGGTGCATATAAAATTCGTGTTTTCATTTTGCTCACTTAATACAAAAGCAACTATTTTTCCACTGCTTAGTTCCAATAAAACTAAATACCTATTTGTTAACGTGAAATTCTTGATGATGGAAAATTTATTCACATATTATTTGGGTTTTTTTCATCACTGCTACTTCTTTTGATGATACTAAAAGTAAATAAAAGGCCATTCATAAGGGCATCCAAAATGAGCTCTCTCCTGGAAAAAAAATTGAGGATATGCCTTAAATTTTCAAACAAAATGGCTGTCCCAAGATATTTTTAAAAAAACCAAAACAATTGACAATAGTATTAAACCACAATCTATAACAAGTCAAATCAATTATTTCAATAGGGTTTATGAAATTTGATATAAAAAAAATATATACCTACCTATCATCTTAAAATCACCTTCTGATATTAAGCAATGAATCTAATAATAGAATTATTTTTCAGGTCAGTGCAAATGCGATTATATACAATGCATAAACGTGAATTTGTTATGACATTCATTGCATTTTTCACATCACTAGGATTAGCAATTTTTATAGGAGTTGCAGGTAATTTTATTCATTTTTTCATATAATACATTTTTAATAGTACGTTTTGTTGATCTATAGACTGTTGATTCGGGAATGAAACATATAAAAGTATTAGAAAGAATCATTCGTAACTACGTGGTAGTTAATGAAATACGATAAATGAAAATTCTTCGGTTGCTATCACAAAATTTTTCGAAAATGTTTAAAATATTCATCACTTAAGCAATATAAGAATGAGTTGATCATATATAAAGGTTCAATTTATTTTTGTTCTATACCCTATAATTATTTTATTTTCGATTTCGTAGGACCTCCAATAACTAGTACTGCAGAATTAGATGGAAAGTTACTATTACCAAAGAATAACCAGAGTGGTGTAAATCATGGACTGATAGCTTCAGGGCCTTTTACTATGAGAACGCCTTCTTTGACTACTTATTCCCAGCAATTGTGGCTTATAGTAAAATTAACAACTGAGAATAGAGATGGTAAGTGACATGACAATTGAAGCCGTGAATATTTTCCTATCTTTTTGTTGTTTCTGTCGTTTCTGACGATGGATAACTCAATTGTTTTCAACCTTCGATACACATTCGCAGTTATTTAACCAACTTGTTCATTAGTCGCTAGTATGAATTCTTGTTGGAAATACATTATTATTTTGCGCAAGATATACATTTGTATGTATATATAAATTTCTATGTTTCTACACTGCACAAAAAACTAACGCACATTATGGATATCTCAAATATATTCTACAACTGAAGGTGTTCTCAATGATAATTATTTTTATTAGAATTATGCATGCATATTTCATTCACTTTCAAAGTTTTTCTTCAATACAGATGTTTTTACCCAGCAGGAATAAAAAAGATGAGATTATCTGATTTTGAATGTATTGGCTCCATTCTGAAATCAGTTATTCTTGATCAATTCTAGTGATCAATAGTTCAAGGTTCTGCCTCTACCATTGTGATCGACGTTCCCTTGTATACAGAGTCCACATGAAAGATATGCTCAGTGCAATTTCCTGAATACTACTGGTTTCGGGGGAGGATCGATTTTATGGTATGGGGTGGAATATCTATGACTGCTCGCACAGACCTAGTGGTCGTTGATAATGGAGCTATGAATGCTGATAGGTATATAAGGAACATTCTTGAAGAGCATGCAGTGCCATTTGCCCCATACATTGGTGAAAATTTCATTTTTATGGACGATAATGCCAGACCCCATCGTGCACGCATCGTTCAGGAGTACCTTGAAAAGGTTGGAGTTTCTGGAATGGAATGGCTAGCAACAAGTCTAGATCTCAATTCGATTGAGCAGGTTTCGGACAACCTCAATAGAAGGCCGAGAAATTCAGGAAATCATCCAGCTACTCTCAATGACTTAGGAATCCAACTCATAGAAATCTGGGAAGGATTAGATCAGAACATTTTGAGTATGAACCGTCGTTGCCGAGCTGTAATTAACTCAAGGGGTGGAAATACCAAATATTAAATCACTTATCAGCATTCCAGTATTTTGAAAATTGTTGATTTCTCTTCTTTCACTTAAGATTCTGTGAAATTCTGATTTTTTCCTCCATTTAATGTGTCTTGTTTCGTTCAAAACCTTCCCGAGAGAACATAAAAAGTAAGTTATAAAGTCAATATAGAGTTAAATTTAATTAAAATTGAGATTTTCAGAATGTGCGCAGTCGCAGTATAGTTGTGACATTTCTCGTATTGCTTCTTAATACTTTTCGTTCAACCATGACAATTGTACATTAAAATAGAGAAGTTAAACATTAAAATGGGCCATGACTGTTCAATTCCGTATACGTTAAACCTACCTTCTATTTCGAGGTAGACAGAAAAGTAATTCTGAAGTACATGTGCAATATTTCATGACAATTTAACTTGTCATATTTTTTATCGATTCACAAAAAAATATATTATTTCAGATGAAATATACGACAAAAGTTTCCAAGTTTCAATAACGATCGAAGGTCTTACAGAGGAACACAAACCAATTACAGTTGTCAACAACAGGCATTCAAGAAATAGGTGCGTTCCTACCCTATTTATACGATGGCTCTACATTAACTTAATTGAATTGTTTAATTTCAGAACGCGACATCTGAGATGTGAAAATCAGAATTGTGACGAATTTATTGTCTTGCATTTGGGATATCTGGATTATACACATTACATTTTAACAGTACATTTCCATGGACTCGAGGCTTTTCATAAAAGATACATCATTAATCAAGTCACATTTTACGTGAGTATTTTTTTAGTGTTTTAATCCATATAGAACATGTTATTGATTTAAATATAATCTGGGAGGATTCTGCATTTCTAAAAAACTTTTTTCATCTTGATAAATTATTTTTAATCATTTCTGTTTCAGAGAATGGGATTGAAAACCCAAAAAGTTTTTTAGAAATATAGAACATGTTGTCGAAGAGATGAAAAAGACAATACCTATGTTATAGTCAAAAAAATTCCATTTTTCCTGAAACCATTGCAGTTTTATTCATTATATCATTAATTCAATAGCAATACTTACTATGCTCCATTTTTACCACTAAAAACAAGTTTTTCATACGGAATGCAGCGACTGCTTTTATAATAAACAAACAAATCTCTTTCTGATTATCACACCTAAAAACTACCCCCAGCTATTCTTAGAAGATTGCAAAATTTTATTTTGTTCCTTCAAATTATTCCCAGTGAAAAAAAATGTAAAATTTATTTTATTATTTCACATAAATTGATTTATAATTATCTTTTTCAATGGTTGAATCTACGAAAAATTATTAAAAATTGTTCCAACACATTCAGAAAAAATATCGGGGGGTAGTTTTTTTAGAGGTTTCGCTTGATTAGAAAAATATTATACTGTATCTATATATCACGAGTCAAGTAATAATGACAATAGCTAATAGCTATTATTTATGAACGAGGCCACAAAGTGGCGATATGGTAATGATCCCCAAGAATGAAGGATATTATTGCTAGTTGTGTCCTGTACTTAATTCGCGATAATTTCACTCTATTTACACAAATCTGACTGAAAGTTTATCGGTGAAAGCTTTTGGCAGGACCATTTATCAGATAAACAAATGACTTTCGTTCATCTGAATTAGAAAAAACCCTTCTATTGCAACTTATGAACTAGTGCTTCGATAAATTTCTCCCTTTCAAGCCACGTTTTCACACATCTCCATCAATATTAATGATCTTCATTTGATTTACAGTTCAAAACCTACAACCCAAAGTTCACGAAAATTGAGATTTGGTTCAGATTTGTTTTTCTCTTGACAACGTTTATAATATCTGTAAGTATGAAATATATCAAGGGAAATACGGCTTAACCGAGTTTTTTGCAGTGTTGGTTTGCTAATTCGTTGAAAAAATATGCGATGCATGATTGGTCGATTGAACAGAAATGGATGTCTATTCTGTTACCTTGTTTAATTGGATATAACAGTAAGTGATCAATTAGATTGAAGACATTTTTATGCGTTCATAAAATGATAACTTTGTACTGGGTGGTCAACTGAGGAATTTCGATTTAAAAGCGCTCTGAAATTGTTTTGACTGGGAATAGTAAAGTGGGGTTGGTTTTGAACGAAGGATGGGTTCATGGAAATTCAGTCGCCATGGTTCGCTGGACGGGTGAGGAGCGTTCGTTCTGTAAGCGCGCTCATTACCAAAATCGACATTTTTTCTCTGATGAAGCCTATTTTCATCGGCTTTTAACGGCTATGTAAACCAACAAATTGCCGGTATTCGTCTTCAGAAAACCCCAAAGAGAAACATGAAACTCAATTGCATAGTCTGAAAGTCACAGTTCGGTGTACAATACACGCACAAGGCATTATTGGCCTGTACTTTTTCGAAGACGGACTCGGCCGAGCAGTAACAGTGGATTCTGATCTGATATGTGGACGTGTTGAACAATTTTTCTTAACCAGCCCTTCAAGACTTTGGTGGATACAATCGGGACACTTTGGTTTCAGCAAGACGGGGCATACTCATAATCGGCCTTTACCTGTTATTCATGCACTTTTTCCTGAAAAATTGATTTATCGGCGTGGAGACCTTCCATGGCCTCCCAGAAGCCCGGTCTTGACACCTTGCAACTTTTACCGCAACAATCCAAGTACTCTAATTGCGTTGAAGGGAAATATCCGCCAATAAATTCAAGCCATCGGTCCAGAAATTTCGCGACGTGTTTATTTAAATTCGGGGGTTCGACTCGAAGAGTGCCATCAGACAAAAGGTGGACATTTGGAGAGCGTATTTTTTAAGAAATGAATTCCCAAAGAGCTGAGCATTATTTGTTGGGAAAAAAAATCAAAATTGACTTCATAGTTTTTGTTTTATTTCTCTTTTAAATCGGAATTTCCTAGTTGACCACCCAGAATAACACTGCCTCAGAAAATGAAGTAAAGGCATTGGGTTCCTTGCTCTGAAAGCTTTTCTTGTACTTGTACCACGGGGAATCGCCGTGTGAAATATTCTTATTATTGGCCGATTGATTTTATATGAATTATAATAAGTATAAGCCACAAATAATACAGAAAAATTTTCACTTTATTTCAGATCCAGTATTTCCCATGATGTTCCTTGTGAATTCCTGGATACCTGGTCTTATAGATGCTTTCGCCCAAGCAACTTTCCTCTGTGCATTACTTCTATTTTGGTTGTGTATATATCATGGTCTACGTCAGGTACTGGGTTTCAATAATATTTGTTCAACTCGCAAAGCCATTCATGAATATTTCCAAAATGCTTTCAAAATACCTTTTATAAAACAAGTATTTCACAGATTTTGAAATGATTTATTATATTTTTCAATAACGTGTGCCAAATTTAGATTTCTGAATACAGATTTAGAATTTACTACGTTTTGGATATACATATAAAAATACAGATATTAAGCAAAACCTTAGCAAGCTCTCACTAGGAACCAGCGAGCAAAATGAATCTTCAGAGAATATTTGAAAACACGTAAATTCGAATACCATCAGTTGAAACCGCAGTCTATAAGTATGGACAGTTCAAGTAATTGATTTTTTTTGCAGAATGAACGTAAATTCCTCACTTTCTATGTTCCGAAAATATTTTTGGTTTCAATGTTATGGTTCCCTGCTATCATCTTGTCAACATGGGAAAAAGTGAACGAACTTGAGGATCCCACCTATAACCACGAAATTGACACTTCTAATTATTACGTAAGTTTATAATTTATATAGTTTAATTTTAGGAAATGAACACAAAATAGACCCAATAAAATGAAAATTATTCAAAAGATGATATCAACTTTCTATGCCTCCTTTGATTTTATTCACTGCTCTTCCACTATGGGAGCTTGATCAAAGAAATCTATCTTATTGTTTCAACCAGTAGCGTATATAGAAAATATTTTCGGGGGGGGGGGCCGAGATGCTCACACCATCAAATGATCCAATGGTTAGATGCCATGCCTGTATAATTCATTAAGTAGTTCAGTTTTCTTTATTCATTTCGAGGGGGGTCCGGGCCCCCTGCCTCCCCCCCTTATATACGCCAGTGGTTTCAACAAAATAATGATCGAACGTAATCGAAGTGATGTTTGAAAATAATTAGTTTAGGTATTGCTTGGTTAAGATCTAGCAAAATGATCCTCATATTCCTCATAAACATTGAATATGGTTTCTTATCTTTACTAACAAATATCTTTTTAGGTCATACAATCCTTTTTCTATATATTCAGTGCAATCTATATTATTTACCTGGGATTACTGATTCTAAGAGCTTACACCGAATTGAGATCAATGCCATTTTTTGGTGAGTAGAATTGTAATAAAAAGTTTTCTTGAAACGCCTTAGATGCATAGATACCTTCAGTAGGCTAATTCGGTTCCTTACTTTACTGTGATCCTATGGTTTTTATTACGGAACTATAGTTGAATGTTGCTATTTTGGTATTACCTTCAAACTTTCAATAAATAGCGATTGAATATTCGAGGAAACACCGATTTTCTCGAAAAAAATCTTTGATTGTCATTGAAATTCTTTGATATAATATATATATTAATATTCTTTTGAATTGAGAGCTAACAAAATACAATACATGAAACAAAAAAGTCCCAGTATGATAGTCATTGGCATAATTTGATCTCACTCTTGCATCAATTTTGGTTATGATATCATCCTGCTTTCTCTCACTCATACATTGTCATTATATGGACAAGTGAGACATTCATACTGAAAATAATAGAGAAATAAGAAGTTTCAGACAATGTGATTCCATATAAGCAAGGAAATAACAAAAAGTATTAGTGATGTTCACATATATACCGATATAAAAAAAATATTGGTGCTATCTAGGGTTTTTCATCTGTCTCCCCATATTTCAGAATGTTGTATTTCTATTTGAGTCCTCAAGTTATCATTCTGAAAACGGTATCATTAGATATTTGGCGCGAGATTTTGCAATGGTGTTAATAAGTGTATATGTTAGAGTTGACTTAAGGAAAGGGACGGCATTAAGTGTTATTTTTTCATTATATTTATTTTTCCAAAATATGGAAACATTCATATTCAGTACAGAGACATTTCGATAATATACCACGCTACAGTTTGCCAGTTGACCTTGATTTTTTCATTCGATGAGAGAAAATTACATCAACTACTAATATCAGTTAACAATATCAAAACATCTAGAATATTTCAAAAATATCCAATTTTTCTTGGTGTGAAATGATATAAACTTTGTCAGACGATTATTACTCATTTCTCCATTTTAATGTAACCTACTTTTTTCAGATTTACGACTGAAATATTTAACCTTCCTCATGATTATCGTGCTCTCCATAAGCTGTGTGATAACATTCCTCAGATTCGGAGTTGGTTTCTTGGAGGACAACTTTGTGGCTAGGCTATCCACACACTACAACAGTTCGGCGGAGTTTATGGCATTTTATGGCCTGTTGAATTTCTATCTGTACACTATGGCTTACGTGTACTCTCCAGGAAACTGCTCAGCTCATGGTAAATTTAAATTGATTGACAGAATACAAGGTTATCGGGTTATAGTGAAGTCTTGTCCTGGTTATAAGCTCTTTGTTGTTATACTTAGCTTTCGCCTCGTCTTTGAGTCTTCTTCAGTGGGCTAACCCATAAAAAAAATAAACTCTCATAGAAAAATGAATACAGTGCAACCTTAATATAACGAACCTCAATATAACGACTTCCTCGATTTAACGAATTTTTCATAATCCCCTTGAATCGTCCATAAGAGTCAATGTAAAACATACCTCTACATTACGAAAATTTTTTACGAACAACCTCTTTATAACGAATTCTCAACTACCTAAAAGAGTGTGAATACCTCTACTTAACGAATTTCGTCAACTCAAAACCTCTATATAACGTTTTCACCAATAACCAGGTATGTATGTGATTCAGCCGCGACAGGTTTCGACGCGTATTACGTAAAATACGAAGTTAGTTGATGGAAAGTAATCAGTGTTGCTCCTCACTTTTTTGCAATGGCTCAGAAACGTGAAAGGCGTTCCTTATCTGTCGCAGAAAAGCCAAGCATCATTAATTATGTTGACAAAATCCTTCTACAAAAAAATTTGACATAGCTAATAAGTTCGGGATTCCCGCAAGTTCATTGGCTACAATTTTCAAATCTAAAGATAAGTTTTCCGACGAAATTGGTTTGCCTTCAAACATCAGAAGATTGAAACCGTGGAAAACAAACTACATTTATTACTTTTTTCCAATCAAGATAAATAAAATTAGATTCAGGCTTTTATAGCAATTGGTTGATTTTTCACCTCTTTTTATTTTGTTCTGCGAATTTTAGAGAAAAAAGCCTACGTACTACGTACACTTTATTGTTTTGAAAAAGAAAATATAAATAAATGAGTAATTTGATAAAAATGAGTTTTCATTTATATGAGCAAAATTAGTTCGCTATAACAAGATGAGTACGTAATGTCGAGGTGAAAAACCTCGGTATAACAAATTTTGGACCAACCTCACCTCAATATAACAAACCTCAGATTTACGAATTACTTGATATAACGAATATTTACTGGTTCCCTTCCGATTCGTTATATCGAGGTTCCACTGTAAAATAAAATAAAGTATATCTATCTCATAGAAAAATAAATAAAATAAAATGAAGTTTATTTATCTATGGGAGATAAATACTATCTCACAGAAAATTAAATAAAATGAAATAAAGTTTATTTATCTATGGGATATAAATAAACTCTCATAGATAAATGAATAAAATAAAATAAAGTTTATTCATCTTTGGATTAAACAAGAACTAATGGTTAGAAACCTGTGCCTAAATTCAGGTTAGCTTTACCTTTTGAGCTACATACATTAAATTGATTGGTCGTTACATGATGAAAATTACTTCTAATCTACCTAACCTAACCTACCTTGTGAAAAACTTTGAGAAAAGCCCTGAGCAGGTGCTCTTGTTTGCTCGTTTTTGGGTTGAGAAATAGAGCTATTACCTCAAAACTTTATATAGGACTCGAGATTTATACTAAATGCTCGTATATGAATAAAAAATCTCACCACGATCAGAACCATAAACTGGATAGGTATTATTGAAAATAATGAATTATGTAAGATGATCGATAACTAAAAATATAAAAATTTCATGAAGTTATTTCATAGGAATATTAGAATTTTTTTCGATATTAGGAATAAATATTTTCTCTTGTAGATTTTGCCATCACCAAAGATAACCCAGCTTTCTCTATGATCAACGACTCAGACGAGGACGTTATTTATGGATCGGATGAAGAAAGTAGAAGGCCTTTGAATAGATCCAGAAACGATGACGATAGTGATTGAATTTAAGGATGAAAGAATTGCATACCTAATGGAAGCAAATCAATTTGTTATATGGAATGTTGTATGGGGCATGGAATTGAATTTGCAGAATGAAATGAAAGAATTGAGTTTTACCGAATGATATTGCCAAAATGTGAAGAATTTTAGCGAAGAAGTTTGTATATAATAGTTGAAAGAATTAATTTGGAGAGATTATTATATATTACATTATTTATTTCAACTTTTGCTGGTATATACAAGTGCGGCCAAGATAATGAAGTCTAAAATTGAATTCACTTTATAGTGTGTTAGTGATTCATGATTGAGTTATAATATTTTGAAGGCATTTTGTATGAAATTAATTTTTTTATATGTATTCTCATCATGTTTCAACATAAAGTAGCACTCTAATATTAGGTCCCGAACATTGAATCACATAATATATCGAAGTGATTCAGATACGGCACTATTTTGGCCCACTGTATTACAAATCTGTTGTTTTTTGATTTGTTTAGAGAAAAATGCAGTAAAATAACATAATATGCTTTGTGTTTCAAATCTAGTTTCAATTCATTCAATAAATGAATTGAGAGATGATTTCCTGAAATTCCAGTATCGAGCTACAAATTTTTCATGAATTAAACTAATGCGAAAACTTACATTTTCCATTTTCGCGAAAGATTTTATCACAAATTCCATATGTTTTCGTTTCCTTTTTTCAAAATTCTCGAACTACTTTTCAATCATTCATACACCAAAAAAATTCTCTAAAAATGTATCATTTTTCAATGAAAATTAAAAAATGTATTCTGTTCTTAGTATGTAAACGCTCTCTTATTCTGGAGAGGAAAATTAATTCGATATTTGAAATTTAATAAGAAATTTTTTATTGATTCACACACAAGATTTCTTCATTCAATATAAATAATAATCTTATTGGCGAAGAATCCGTGAATTGACTTGTAAGATCTTATACATATTCAAAGAGAGATCTATTTCATCGAAAAGTTATTGTGAATATTCAATTTTATTTTGGAGTTTTTATTTATATTGTTTCAAAAGATAATAATGTTACTGAAAATGACTTACTTTAAATCGGTTTTTATTTTGAATAGGTAGTTTGATGTTTCGAAAAAAATTTTGCTGGGGAATTTTTGAAATTGCGTTTTTTACAGTTCCAAGTCTTTTACTCAATTTCTTGAGCAGAATTTCATATCGATTACAAGGATATAAACAAGATAGAAAATATGAGGATTGTTTGGACTTAAATGAGGGTTTTGGTCAATTAGACTAGATGAAGTGATGATTGTAAGGAATTTGTGAATGTTGAGAATAGTATGAAATTGACTAAATGACATTTGGAAACCAATAATACTAGAGGTAGTTTTTGTATTTATATTGGAAGAATAAAATTTCATGTTTTCTTGTTGTCAATTGATTTTCATTTGATACCCAATTGATTCCACTTTTGTATGAAAATTTTTCTTTTTTTATTAACACTTCAAGTAATAATATGCCAGAAATGAAAGAACTGATTTTGAAGTAAAAAAACTTATTTCCTGTTTGTTTTTTTCAGAAGAATATCTGAAATATTCTATAGTTTTACTCACCCTTATTGGATATAGCGAAAAATATCCACATGTCTATTAAAAAAACAGAGAATTTTTACTATTTTATTGACCACTTAAAACTACAAACAGTAATAAACACCTGTATAATTTAACGAACATCAAAGTTTATAACAACAATATATTACAACATGTTACTTATCTTCTAGAATGTGATATTTGATTATTATTTAATGTCTTTCTGATCGATTGTCATTTATTCAAAATGGTCAACATACTTTCAATTTGATGATAATATTTGAATTGCAACAACAATAATTATTGTGGTATATTTTTCATTCATTCAATAGTTTGGAATTTGAAGAAGTGTGCTATATTCAAGAGTCTAAAAACGTGATGTTTTAGTGATTCAGAATGCTCGATCACAAAAGTTTAAATTCAAAATTCATTTTGAAACACAGAAACTATATATTTATGAAATTTTGAAACGTAATAGAATGAATATATAAAAAATATATTATAAGATATAGGCACATACCTCATAAACAACAAATGATAAACATAATAATTTATTCCATATTCTTTTATCTCAATTATTTTTTTACTTTATTGCGAACTCCGCTAGTGCGTAAATTATATTAATTTATCTATACAAATTCTAGCAATTACAACATTAAATGCTTTTCAAACTCTCATAACAATTAACCATATATTAAAAGTTTTTCCGTGAACATTTCTTTAAAATTTGAGTATTGAACAAAAAAAAAACAATTAACAATTCAGTATATGGATGGAAGTCAAATATTATAAACACTGTTGAATAAAATAATATTTTTAACAAGGATGCTTCTTCTGAATACAAGGTTGTGAAACTTCCAGAAAAAAATCTTTTTTAAAAATCACAATCATGATGCCATTGCACATTGTATATCTATGAAATTACAAGCTTTCAGTGTATCAAGATACATTTTCTGATATCAGGAATTCAATTTCATTTATGAATTGAGGACAATAGTGAATTTGGTTTGTGCGCAGCAAATTTAAAGGTTGCATTCGATCGACAACTAACTGATGTTAATATGAGGAACTCAAAAACCGATTATTACATTTCTTAAGTTAACCTGCCTAACTGTTTAATTAAATTGTAGCTAACAGTGAGCTCATTTTATAATAAAAAAACAATACCATTCTCATAGCTATGACAGATATTGACACTATACATACAGATATTCCAAAAAGCTCTATCTCATGTTCTAACTTCTCTTTTATTTGTTCGAACTAGAATTAACATGGTTTACCCAAACACTAATCCCTATATGTTTCATTTCACCCACCCCTCAAATGGACTTTTTCTACACTGGTTAATTTCATTATCTTTGTTTGAATACCAGCCAAGATCAACAAATTAATAATGTTACTAATGTGAAAATATGAAGGAAAATAGTTTTCATGATTTTTGAAAATGTTTACTTTATATCTTCTGATTTTGTGAGATTTATATGTTATGCATCAGTTACGGCGTAAATGATACAATTCCTATGAATGATAAACATGTGAATTATTCGATATTCAAGAGAAAACCTTGAGCCATAGTTTTTTCAAAACCACGAAAAAAGTAAAGAGCTTTTTTTGGTTCAATTGAAAACATTTCACTCATGTGCTTCACTTTCTGATATAAGTTTTGAATAATAAGTAATCGAATACTTTTGAAACGAGGTTTTCTTCAACCCCGCTTCTCATTTGAGATTTGAAAGGGTGATGTCATCACATTCACAGGGTTGGTTAAAATTTATCGAAACAGTATAGCAAATCTGCCTACGAAACAGAGTTAATATTTTTGTTATTTTCTGGTTCTGTATGGAAACTGAGATATAAAGGATGGTAGATACTTTTAAAAATTAAAACACCATGTAGAAATTATTGGCTACGAGTTCTTTTGGTGAAGTATAATATATTGTCGAAAAAAAATAGTCTGGCCCTCAGAGTAAGAAATAATTCCTACTCTGAGGTCTGGCCATAAAGCTATATGATTTAACTTGAAAGTAAATGTTAAATCGTATCATAGAAGATCTGTTAATAGCATATCTGAATGCACAAGTATCGTTTTTTCCAGTCGAACTAATCGCAATAAACGAATATGCATTTCAACCTCTTTTTCAAATCACAGTTTGAATTGTTCTGATATTGAACTATCCCGAGCTTAAATTACAGCACTGCTGTTAAGTTTTTCCTCTTGTTTTCATAAAATGGTTGTGACTTCAATCGATCATTATGTCTAAGATGAGGGACGATAAGAATCACTTTAATACCTATTGATTAGTAGTGTATTATGCAACTAGAGTATAATGACAGTTATTATTCACGAGGTGAAGTTTAGGCTACGACCCGTAGGCGAGTGAATAACAGTCATTATACGCGAGTAGCATACTATACTTTATCCACGACTACTGAATATGTTTCTTGAAGATTTTAACATTTGTAGACCGTGTCAAGACCCTTTAATTATAAGTGTGCAAAAATTCAAGTTTACACATGAAAAATTTTTGAAGAACTTGTCATTGTATATTTTGTAATAAAAATTGCAATGTAAAAGTAGATTTGGTACTTGATTAACAAGGTTTACCCATATTTGTTAGTTGGATTACTTCAGAATATAATAATAAATCTGAATCTATGAAGCATCTGACAGCAGTGAATAATAACTCATTATTCACTATTGATTAATAGGTATTGTTATGGCCGAGCAAGCAGACGTATAATGGGGGGATTATACAATAGTCGTGGATGAAAGTGTTAAAAATGCAGTGCGACTTATGAAGAGTATAGATAAAGATTGTCCGAAGGAGTAGATAGTAATTGACTGAAATGATATGACTAGGGGGGCATTAAAATGCCCGCATAATATAACGATATCGTAAAAATTCTATAGTTTTGGAGGGGTTATTTTGAGACATAGTTGATTCAGAACATGAATATGTGAAAGACTTCAGGTCTAATACTCATCCTTCAAATAAAATTTACTCATATCAATCGAATATACATCTTCCATCAAGTATCTAACCTCAAAGTAAGAAGTGAACATAGAGATGCCGCTACGCTTGAATAGTACCGCTTTATAATCAACCAAGTTCTAGAGTGCGGTGGAAAGGACTTCACTGCCGCACTGGGGTGAAGTGAACAAAAGTTTAGTTTTTGATTTCTACAATTTCTGAATATAATGCGACATTTTCGAAATTTTGCCATGGCAATAATTACCTACCTTAATACACTTAAGCAACAATAAAGTAGCGCCACCAAATCAGTAAAATAATTCAGCTTATGAACGTCAAATCGAAACGAAAATGTGAACACGATGCATCCAATAACTAACCCGTAACAGTACGATATTGCCAAACTGACAGAATTGTCTATAGCAGACTGTAGCTGTTAAGCCTGGTTCTCAAGCCTGGTTCTCAGAGCTTCGACGTGAAGCCAGCGACAATCCCCACTCCTATTTTCTCCCTCGCTGTCGCAGAAATACAAGTGAAGTTGGTTTATTTCAACTACAGAAGAGGCATGTCGCGACAGATTTTGACAACCATAAACCAAAAGGAGGGACCAGGGGAAGTTTTGTTAATAGTCTCTGATTGGTGGAATAACTGTCGCTGGCTTTACGTCGAAGCTCTGAGAACCAGGCTTTATAGTACCATGGTAGGGGAGTCGTAGACCAATTATCCCAATACGGAATAAAAATACGGCACAAGTTCGTGTTCATAAACATAACTTTAACTGCGTCAACCTCAGAGTAAGAAATAAACATAGAAAATAGAGAAGTAAACAATTGGTTAGATTTATATTTCTCCAATTCCTGAATATGATATGACATTTTCGTAATGTGGCCCTAGCTATAACTAACGGAATAGCCTTAAGCAACATTAAACTGCCACCAAATCATTGAAATAATTCAGTTTATGAAAGTCAAATCGAAATTAAAATATAAACACATCGGATCAAGAAACTAAACACTAACAGAAAATGTTTCCAAACTGACTGAATTATCTGTAACAGACGCAAGTCGTTCGTATCAGAGTAGGGAAGCGGTAAACCAATTATTCCAATATGGAATAAACATACAGCACGATTTCGCAACGCCGGAAGTTGTTCGCGCGTAAAACAGATTCTACTTGACTGCATAACAAATGCGTGAAGGTAACTATTGGTTTACTTTTTATTCTGAGGGTCAACACATGCGAGGCATCTCTAGGTTTACTTCAAACTTTTAGTATTTAACAGTACGTCAACAGCTGACCCTAAATTTCAGTGTTCGAGTACATATGAGTAACCCTGCCTTATTGACATAAAACACACACAGCCTATGTTATCCTGTTTTCTCGAATTACTTAAATACTAAGGTCACTATAGAGATCCAAGTAGTATCCAGAAATGTAATATTCTTCACGTGATGTCTAGTATCTGGACGGAAGGATGACCAAGAGTCAGATTCAGTTTGGCGGCATCCTTAGTGTAGGAGTTTATGAGCTGCTCGTTTTCCATACGCACTGAAAAGAGTTAAATTTATAATAATTATAAATATGTTTTCCTTATTCTGTGGTGATTTTTTTCCTTTGGAAATATATTTGTAAACAAAACAGTCATGTTTCATTTTTATATGTTGGTATTAGAAACACTCTGGTCACAGATTCATCTCTATCTGTCAATTCATTGTTCTTCATCATGTTTCTGCGTGTTGCTGTGTACAAACCAAGGAGGTAAAGGAATTGGAGGGGGCCTAACGTTTGACAAGTGTCACGTAAACAAAACAACACAAAACAAAGAAGGAATATACCAATATTTATTCTTACCAATACCCATTCAAAGAGTGATGTTCTCTCTTTATTTCATAATAGAGAGAATTTACTTCGTTTAAAAGGGTGTTTTTAATTTAACATGGAATTTGGATTCAAGGTGCAATGTCTTGTACGAAATTCGTTATACAGACGTTCGTTATAAGGAAGTTCCACTGTATGTACCTAGTTATTTTGGGGCAAAATCAACCAACGTCAAATCAAGAATTGTTTATACATTGTATGAGTTCAAAAAATCATGTGATTGATACGGCCTTATCGTTCGAAAGACAACGACAATATCTGCCCCCAATAATGTATGTCAACCTCTTTTATCCGTATTTTCACCCCTTCTTTCAATCAACTGTCCAGAGCCTATGCATGCCACGAATGAAGTTATTGATGAAATTTTCTATCGTTTCATTCTTCTGAAGGGTTGAACTCAATTTCTGAAATTTATTATTTGTGCATCATTTCTTGTTCATCTTCTCTACAGTTTGTAGCAGAAAGATATTAAGTATCAGTTAAAAAGGGTTTCTTTTTCAGAGAATGGGTGCTCTAATGCAACCAAAAAAATGTCTGCAAGATTATCATTGTGGTTAACAAAAGTTTTTTTTCGGAAACTATCTCTATGTAATACAAAAGTTAAAACTTCACGTTCAAATGAAGTTTTATTTTATGTTACTACAAAATGCTCCTTCGAATATTAGCATATCATTGAGAAACATCCTGTGTAGTCGATATAATCTTTAATAACCCTTTAAAAGTTTCCTAGCTACAATAGTCTCATATTATACAAGCTCCTCCCATCTACATCAAACCTCTATCTCTTCGGATACATGCATGAAACTCTCCACTAACGAGTATACCTTTTAACTTTAATAGGGCCATTAAAATTCAACTGGCGTTCCGCAAAAGATCCAGATCTGCATTAATTTTACTCTTCCCGAAAATTCAACTTTTTTCAACTGAGCAGCAGAAAGGAGGTAAAATTCGATTGAAGGAATCTTTTGACGTGAAACTAGTTACTCTCTGTTGTTACTTCTTTCAATAACCAAAAGCAAGGGAATAAATGACTGCTTCGTTTTTGCATAAACATTCAAATTACTTGTTAGATCAGAGGCACTTTGTTACGTGAGATCGCAAGATATTTTGTTTCTATTATACATGGTGTCTCTAAACAAATGCGAGGGACTTTGGGAGACGATTCCTCGATGAAAATAAGCAAGGTTAGTTCATATAAATTTTGTACCGAAATCGACGCCCCTTCCAAAATATAGCCTTTGGAAGGCGATGACGAGTTGACAGTTTTAATTTTTTTTACCGGCTTTTTAAAAACACTGAGTCATAAAACTATACATATACTCACACGAATTTTTTAGATCCCATAACCTTATTATTAGGGGTTGAAAATAACAACCCCTATTATTTTCGTTCGAAAATTGTTTTCATGGGATAGATTTTCGAAGAATAAAATTCTCTTATGGTTTCACATTCAGTTCTGGAAAAAAATTCTCCTGCAAAATTTCGATAGTCGATATTTCTCTAGGAAAAAATAAAAACTTACAAGCAGTTATGATCACTGTTCATTCCATTTCATCGTATAAGTGTTCCATTGAATGAATATCCTAAGATAATTGTATGTATGTCTATAAGTTCTATAAATCTTTCTGAAGATTTAATTACCAATTTCCTGAAGAAAATTATATCCGTAATATTTTAATTTAACAAATAGAACTTTCTTTCGATTAATAGGCATAATTTACAAAACCAATTTCGAGCATAAACATTATCTTAGAACATTTATTCTATGGAACATACGATAAAAAGGAATAAAGAGTGATCATAATTGCTTGTAAGTTTTCATTTTTTCCGAGAAAAGTATCGAAATTTTGCAAAAGACTCTTTTTCTCCAGTATTGAATGGGAAACCATAAGAGAAGTTTATCTTTCGAAAATCTATTCCACGAAAACAATTTTTGAAGGAAAATGATAAGGTGTTTTTTTTCAACCCCTAATAATAAAGGTATGGAATTAAAAAAAAATGTGTGAGTACATCTATTTAATGAATCATATTATGTATAGTTTTATGACTCAGTGTTTTTAGAGCTCCTAAATAAAGTTAAAAACTGTCAACCTTCGATTTGTAAAAAAATATATGAACTACATGGGAGACCCATTTCTCGTAGAATATTTTTTCTCAAAAAAATGATTTTTTATAATTTAACGTTGCGTTTTGTGCAGAGTAACAAACTGATCAAATTTGTCAGTTATATTTATATCTTTATCAGTATACCAGTACTATAAAATTTTCTTATAATGAAATTTTTTTTTACGATCAAAAATGTTTCTTGTGGGGATAGATTTTTTTTTGATGGCATATGACTCTGCCGTACGGTATTTCACGATTATCCATTTATTGTGGGACATCCTGTATACAGTAACATCTCATTTTATCAGGCAATATGCCATAACAAATATAAAATAATTCAACTGCAAATCGATGAATACATTAATAGCAGTCATGCCCATTTCATCGAAACGTGAAATTCTCGATTGGCCAACGTAATAAATAAATCTACGGAAATATATCAAGCTGTGAAATATGTCATAATATTTTCGTAGCGGTCTTTCCAGATAGATGAAATCAAAAACGTTCAATAAAACTGGCGAAAAATTATAGCATATCCTGATTTATTTGATCTGTTTTGAAAGGCGTGTTCGATGAAATATTGATGCGAATATTTCGGACTCTATTTGTATCCTCTTGACGTATGAAAATAACTTGACTATCTCGAAATTAATATTACTAGTCGGCGCTGATGGTACGTACGAAGATCCAAGAGACCTTTCCTCACTTATGAAGAAATATAATTTATTTTCGGACACGGAAGCTCTCCATTTATGATATTTTTTATGTGAAAGCATCAAAGCGCTTAAGTTTGAGAGTTGGTGGTATATACAGGGTGTTAGTGAATAAGTGCGACAAAACTCAGGAGGTGATTCTGCATGAAAAAATTATATACCTAACTTTTATCCGTACATGATTGGTTTTCCGAGATACGAGGTTTTGAAGTTTCAGTTGAAAACTGAGAGAAAAATGTTACGCAACTGAGATAATTCTAACTAACAATAATTTTCGAATTCTTCGTTCAGTTCGTGATAAAAAATCTTTCTCGCCTGTTTTGGGAAACTAACTCACCCTGAGAATCTCTAAGTCTCTACGACACTCCGACAATCGTGCTTACAGCCGGCCTGACGGTCACACGGTGAGAATTGAATTTGACCACGGATTCGTCGTCAAGGACTCGAACCCTATCGTTTGAGACCGTTATCGGCTCAAAATTAGAAAATTACAGACATTTTGGCAAAACGATATAGCACTTGTTTGAGTAGAACGAGCGCTCAAAAAGAACATATTTGTACGTGAGAATACATAGTACATTTTTTGATTGGAAACATCTGTGGTTGTTTACTGAATGAAAATTCCACAGGCATTCATTTTTTTTATTCATTAATACATCGCCAACGTTTCGAACCAGTGTGTTACAATTTCAAGGCTTGTATTCGTATTTTCATCGTTTCAGAATTTCCTCCGATGGAAAAACATAACTGTGTTCATTTTCTCTTTGTTTTTCGGAAGCCAATCAATATAGGTCTGTTTTATAAAACGTATTATGGTTGAATGAAAAATGAAAAAGACCTTCGCACGATTAGATGTGTTGATGAATTTACATCAGCTATAACTTTATCTAAGATTTACAGCTTTTGAATATTTTTGACACTCGCTTTCGAAATATCGTTAATGAACATTAAAATTCTAAATTTGAATATTCGGGATGATTTTGAGAACCAGTTTATTGGTTTCTTCGTATTCGTTTTTCTCGGATATATTTCATTTCAGAGAAGAATTTCATATGGAAAATGTAAACATCATCACACCAAAAACGTAGGAGGCGCTAAGGTATCAGAAAAAACTTTAAAGCTCTTTTGCTCATATTTTTTTTCGTAACATTGTTTTTGGAATAGCTGATGTTGCTTATAAAATTTCATTTTATTTTCCAGTGTGGTCTTCGGAAAAAAAACTTTCGTATGAAAAATATGTATAACGTAAAAAGGTGAATAAACTCTTTTTTTTTGGATACTTTGACGCCAGCTGTTCTTTCGATTTCAAGTCTTTCGTTATCGACTCAATAAGATCAAATGTACCTGGTGGGGTTCTCTATATTTCCCAGACATTAAACTTTTCTCTGAGCTACAAGTTGTCAAAAACATAAAAATTTTTTTGATGGCATTTTTTATGGTACTCGACAATGTTTGCTAAGACAGTGAATCATACATATGTCAGAAACAAAATTATCATCCGCATTACTGTGTTCTGCCTCTCAACGCTTTCCCAGTTGTATATAAAAGCGTACATCTTGAAGAAGCAGTTAAACAGCAGTAAAAAGCCGAATTGAAGGGTCGATAAATTGTTTCAACTCTTTAACGACTTAAATATCATGCAAAATTTAGCGAGTTGTGCATTTTTATCTCCATGCAACTTCATCCAGAGTGCTATAAATAATAACATGCTATTAATAATGAGATGAAACGACCACGCTTGGTTCAGAACATCCGTATCCGTTACAAAAAAAAATATCGATCAATATTGAGAAATTTGACTCAGGAAATTTCGCAGCCAACTCAGGTGGAATTCCATGAACGAAACGTTGTGACGTCATTTCGGAAATGTATTATTTGTTTCTGACAATATCTGATTTCTCCGTAGAACAAATTGGCACCTTTTGTCGTGTTTCCGTGTAGTTTCAAAGTGTGTGCCAACTTTTTTCTAATTTTTTTTGACACCAACGATTGAACGGCTGAAAGGAGCTCAGTGTCCCATAAAGTATAAATAACTTAACTAGTCTAGAAGAAATCAAGCCAGAACAATATTTTATCCGTACCTACCTGACCTAGATCAACATAATGAATAATGCTTAATTCGAGCAAAAGTTCATGGAAACTTAATAATATTGTGACGCTTTTAATCAATTTTCGAGTGGAAATTTAGTTGTTTCATGAATTAGCTATGTAACTAATTAACTACCTGGAATTATAGATTGATAATAATTAATAAAATTGCATGAGCTATTGATTTATTTATTATGAAATCCAGCAGTGATTGCATTATTGGTTAAATATTCCTGGTTTACTTTTTGAACTTGTCTGATGAATTCAATGAAAATTCAAGAAATGTGCCGAGATAAAGGCAAATGGCTCTTTAAAAGCCTCGATAACTAATTCGTGAATTGATAAAAAACTTGAATGAGGTTTATATATATATATTCTTTTGAATAGAGAGCTAACAAAATACAATACATGAAACAAAAGTCCCTAGCTGAGGTTGGTGCAAAACGGGGTACCGTACTATTCAGGCATATTATACCAGAGCACAGCGAAAAACCTCAGTAGAAAAAACCCTCTCTTGCCGTTTTTACAAAATTGAAACTTAAAACTATTGGAACCTTCAATATTTAGATACAAATTACTTAATTCTTGCTCTTGGGCCAGGAGGTTGTTTTAAACCAGGTCTGGCATTCCAAGTGATAAGTTTTCGAATCTCCTGTTCTTCTAAGACCGCTACAGGACCCTATTGAAGGGTGATCATCTCCCATAGATTTAAAAAGTGGTATTTCATCCTAAATATCGAATTCAATTTCGGAATAAGGATGAAAACAAACTCATGTCATCATAATGAGGTAAGTAGACTAGAGAAAAAAACATTCGTGTAAGACGGTAGTTCGAATATTTCACTCATTAATCTTCGGAAAGAAATTGATTTTCTAGTGAATTTTACCAGATTTGTTAATTTCCAGAATCCACTCCGTGTCGGCAATGATGACGATTTTTCACATGGCGGTTTCTTCCATTGGCACAAGTTCCTACCACTTATTTAAATTGTCCTGAGAATAGACGTATGAGAAAGATTACTGTAGAGATTTTAAGGTGGTAGTACGCCCCTGAGTTAAGACTTATGGGGGTGAGGAAACGGTAGAGCTCATAATATAGTCGAAAATGCTGGACGAAATAGACGTTGAGAAGAGTTTAGAAATCGGTGCAAGTTCAAAGATAGAGT
Source organism: Propylea japonica (assembly GCA_013421045.1). Taxonomy (NCBI): domain Eukaryota; kingdom Metazoa; phylum Arthropoda; class Insecta; order Coleoptera; family Coccinellidae; genus Propylea; species Propylea japonica. The sequence continues at coordinate 79,972,027 of CM024242.1, read as the reverse complement.
CGAGTTTTAAGCTCTGAGCTAGATATCAGAAATCTAAATCAATAGTTTGGAAAACCTTCGAAAGCGACGAGAAATTCAGCAGCTGGAATATACAGTGAATGTGTAACCGTAGGTATATTTCGAGTTCGTGTGTAAATAAACTGTAAATAGTAATTCAGTGTTTCACGAAGACAAACTGTCAATCAAACGTTTTTAGATATTATTGAATTATAAAAATCCTACTCGAATATGTCTAATTTAGCGTTCACTGTTTTTGGCAAGAACCACCTCGAATCGGAGTCTCAACAATCAAACAATAAGCATATCATAAACCATGTTAATCCCTATCGAAAGCTTTACAACAATCGTGCCGAAAATCTCCAAATTTATGTCTCACAACCTGCTCAATTTAATCCATCGCATGTTAAATTCGACAAGCAACGACTTGTATAAGTGTGAAGGTATAAATTTCTAACGCATGTACATCGTAAAAGTATCATCAAAGTAAACCATCTTATAACACTCTATCATATCACTCGAACTACTAAATCACCTCAATTACGGTGAAATAATGTCAACATCGATCTGAACTCCACTAACTAGAATGGCCTCATTTATCAACTGTTTCTATTTTTGAATACGCTTCATAACATCCTTATGTCCGGCCATATACATCATGTCACAAAACAAAGGATAAATATACTATCGTTCATATAAAGGATGTTTCAAATGAAACGCATAATTTGCATTCATTTTCGGAAATTTTTTATCAGTTATCACATCTATGAACGAAAAATAATATATACCATATAGCCTTCTCTTGCAGCTCTACAGGCAACCACTCTTTTATTGAAAATGTCAATGACATTTTGACATCATTGAGGCTCTATATCACTAATGACACGAATAATTCCATCCTTTTATTAAGGAATCGATTGTGAATTATTCTTATAGACCTGATTTTACACATAACCCCAAATAAAACAGTCCAACGATGTCGAATCACATGAGTTTGGCAGCAAATTGACATCATCGTTTCTGGAGATTATTCTTCCAATTTTTGTCTCGATAACAAATTTAACCTGAGTTCCTCTGTTATTTGAACCTTTTATGACTTCATAGCTGAATCCTTGTGTAAAAAGGCCATGTTTTGGACTCAATAAGTCCAACAACAAATAGTCTTTATTTCAAATCAATGGTAACAATAATAAATACTGATAGCAAATGAAATGAGATAGTTTAAATAAGCAATTTTAATTCATGAAATCATGAAGACAGTAAGGTTCCAGACTCAAAAGAAGCTTGAAAATTTTCTTCTTGAACAAGTTGAAGTTGTTTTCTCTCTGTATTACCTCAGGTAGACTATTGAAAAGTTTTGGGCATCTGTATTGCATTTGCTTTTGACTTGTCGTCAATCTATATTTAGGAAGATTATATGATGAGGTTCTGGTATTATATCTTTCTTTAAGGTTCTTATACTTGCTGAACAGTTCTTGTTTCTTATGAAAAAATAGGAGGCATTCCTGAATATATATCCCATAAATCGTCAAAATTCCTTGTTGTCTATAAAAACACCGCGACATGATTCCCTATACTTCAGGTTACACATGATTCTGAGTGCCTTTTTCTGCCGGACAAATAAAGATGAAACATTACCACTGCCGTAAAAAATTATTCCGAATCTAAGCACTGATTCAATTGTTTCATAATATGCAGTTCTTAGCGTCGTGGGGTCAACATACTTTGAGAGAATCCTTAGAGCGTAAACTGAAGAACTAGCCTCATTACAAAGTTTTTGTACGTGCGAGAGCCAGTTCAGTTCTTCATCTGATACAGTGTTTTGCTGATTTTGTAACGAAATACTCTCTAGAGGTTGTATTCCAGAATTTTCAGGATGAAACAGTACAACACCTGTTTTAATATTATTCAAAATGAGGTTATTTCGGTCGAACCACATCTCAGCTTGCCGGAGTACATCCTCCAACTTTTTGAGAACGTCGTCTTATGAACATTTCAGAGTCTTCATTAACATCTTCCCGAACTGAATCAATATTTTCTGGTGAACGACCGCTATTTCTGAAGTTTTTACTTTTTTGATCTTTCACCGAACTGGTGTCTTGAAATTTTCAATAGACAATTATATAAACCATAAAAGTTACGTATTTTCTGAAAAACTCTTCTCAGAATGCTAATTTTCATTTTATGAAAATTGTTGAATTCTTTTGAATTCAACAATTTGAACGCGTTGTTGTACCTATCCTGTAAGTAGCCATTTTCGATAAATGTCATACATCAAACTTCTCAAATGTCAAAATACTCAGACGACTTCAGTGCGCCATCTTTATTTCATTCATTTTTCAAGAACAGCGCAATTTGAAACACTCTATAGTTTGTGGCACAGAAATGATACATATAGTCCTTTCACGAAAGTTTGAGCCGTCGATTGGCCATGAAAATTTGGCATATTCCACTGTGTATATTAATATTTTAAGTTATGTTGTTTATTTACTTGTCAGATTGATATGCAATGTTGTCAATATTGCATAGAAGTCTCTGATAACTCGCAAGCTCGTCGGACGAGGCCGGGTACATTCGACAACGTTCACTTTATTTTACGTTATGACAGCAAATACTGCCAACTTCAGATAAATAAACAAACGCCTACTATGCGCTCAAACTTTCGTGAACGGACTATAGTTACCTATCATCATCCATCCTACCTTTGATGTTCAAATGAGATTGTAGGGTTTTTATTGAAGGAGAAAAACATTTGTCAAGTCCCTTCGTTAGACAGTCCCAATATCTTTTCTTATACCGAACGACAAATCTTTTTCTGAGACCGTTCGTTTATACCCGATTTTCCGCACTCACTTCAATTTAGAAAGTGTCACTTACCCGCACTAGTGCGGGAATGTAGGAGATCGCTACCTACTAAGGACTACATAACCCAGAACGTTACACAGGTCACAGTTTTAGACGATCCTCAGCAACGTTTCTAGAAGATTCAGGTGAAGGGATAATCAACATAAAACATCTTCGAGGCTGGAAGTCAACTGCTATTGCTGAGAGTTATTTAGAGGACTCAGTAGAACAGAAGAAAACTAAACATTCTTTCATGTACTAGCAACTTGCAACCGATGCCGTCCCTGTCATTTTCATGCACTTTGCAATCTACGAGTGTTACTCTTAACAACCAGTTACCACCAACTAACTACTCTGGACCGGCTATTCTGACGCATTTGGAGAATGCAACAAATTGTGTCTCCAACATTAATATTAAAAATAAATAGTGGATTTTCATGGAATATTTTATATGTTGAAATAAAATATATATTTTCAATGTGCTTTTTGAATCTTTATGAGGTCGTAGAAAAAATAATGTTCCTAATTCATGCGTAAAGTGTCTTTCCCGCCCTTGACTGCTTGCCCGAACTCCGCTTTGCGTCGTTCGGTTCAACGGCAGTCGCGTGCGGGAAAGTATCACTTAACGCACTTGTTAGGAAAATAACTATTTCGTTAGAGATTTTTTCTCTAGACTTTGTATGGTGCCCTTTTCACATTTGCCACTGCTTATACCGTGAAAAATTCTTTCATTCTTAATTATTTTCATTCGAGGTTTCGAGAAAATTATTTGTTATTTCAACCAACTCAGAAATGATTTTCTCTATCACTAGCAGAGCGATAGATTCAACTGCCAACTCTCTGCACTATTTTTATTGCTGCGCAGATCCTAAGAAGTATGTGGTGTGGAGTTAAAATAAAAGTATCAAGAAATCAAAATGTAAATCATATCGATATAGTGAAACATCGCATGTAAACCTTCAGCGTCTCTCAGGTACTTTGGCACGCCGGATTTTATTTAAAGCAGCAGCATCCCAAGTGTTTATATTGAATCGAGACTACAAGATTATATTTAAAGCCATTTCCCAAGCGAAATGGAAACACTGGCCGGCCAGTTTTCGGTTCGTTGAACGTGAGTGAAGTTTTTGAAATGGAGTTGTGTGAGAACAGCAACAGGGGAGCGATACCGAAAAAAAGGGATTCTATGATGGAGAGACCACCATATGTGGAAGTTTCACTTGCTGATGATCCTTTGAATTATGTTAAGGTAAGACGCAGGTTGTTACTGTATTGTTTGAGAAGAAAATTTGCCCTCTGGTGATCATTTTTCAAGCCCAAATCGGGCACTTTTACGGAAAATTTTCGATTTGTGACACTTAATGACTGAAACGAATAGTAGGGATGTTCCTTGTTCATGTTGATCTCAGAGTGAAAAAACTTGAAAATAAGTCTTGTTGAACTTCTGCGCTTTTGTTCATATTGGAAGCATAAATCTAGCTAACTCACTTTCCAGAAAGCGAAATCAAACGCCACTTACTAATCCAGAATCCTTCTGATATAGAAGCATTTTGGAAGAATCTTGTTCGCCAGAAAATATATTTTTCAGAAGTGCTGGATTTAGTCAAGGAACGCAAGTATTTTTAAATTATTCTTAATCTTCAATTTGCATCGAATGCATAATAGTACATATATGAAAAAGAATGAATAATTTAATACACAAACCATGGGTGACAATAATTTTTAACGTTTATGTCATTAACATTAATCAGATCAATCTCTATGGGGTTGAATGTTTGGGACTTCACTCGAAGAAAATTCATCATAGTATCTATGATGAATTTCATCAGAAGCTTTTTTACACTATCATTCAAATCAGAATCTCCCGATATTCTATCAATTGAAATATAATCTGAGAGGATTCTGCATCTCGAGAAAACTTTTTTTAGGTTTTTATTTCAAGTCTCTGAAACTGAAACATTTAAAAAATGTTTAATTAATATGAAATGCTCCTGCGTAAATCCTTATACAAATTTGTCAGGAGCAAATTGGTTTCAAAAAAATTGTTGCCTAACAGTAAAACTTTTCATTTATTCCTTTTTTCAGGTTTACTGTAAGGCAACAATTTTTTCAAAACCAATTTACTCCTGACAAATTAGTGCAAGGATTTACGTAGGAGCATTTCATCCCAATTAAACATTTTCTAATTGTTTCTGTTTCACAGACTGGGAGTGAAAACCTAAAAAAAAATTTCTATAAATCCCGATATTGTGTTTATCTACAGTAATCATTTCTTTTTTTTTGAGTTTCTTCTCACCTTATGTCAAGGCTTTTTTAATACAGTTCTACTCGAAAAAGATTTCATTCTGGGACTTTCATAAGAGCGTGTGACTGACGAAATGAAGTTATATATAAAAATAATATTTCTGGAACTATTATAACATAATTGGCTGATAATTGAAACCATGATCAATTGATTTCTATACATATTTTAATCGTCACGTACAAAATTGAAACAGCGTCGCAATTTCATACTTAGATTTATGATTTCCTGATGAGAACAAACTAGTTAGTCAATTGATTTCTATACATATTTTAATCGTCACGTACGAAATTGAAACAGCGTCGCAATTTCATACTTAGATTTATGATTTCCTGATGAGAACAAACTAGTTAGATACTTAACGATTTGTCCAATTATATCCCACTTATTTCAGTTCGGCAATAAACTATAGCCTATGCATGCTATTTCCAAATCACTTCTGACTGATTTAATCTATAACAAAATGATACTTCATTTCATTTTCTATAATTAAACACACGTGGTCATAGTTCTACATATATAACGGACAAATTTGAATGGATATTTCACAGAACAATACACAGGCACTAAAATCCCAGTGTTATTTCTTGTTTTATCTTCCTACGTTTGAATTAATCTTTTTGAAATCATTCAACTTGTGGTTGTCTTGGTTGTCTGTTTCGAATGGCTCCTGATAGATTTCCTATAATAAATTGACTATTTGAAGAACGTTGATATTTTATTTCGGTTTGAACAGGACGTAAATGTTTATATTTCAATGTTTTGACAAGCGTTACTTCTTTCAACAAAAATATTTTTCCGTTGTTGATTCCATCCAAAGGATCAAATTTCGCTCGAAGTAAACTTTATTCATATTCCAGATGGGGAAAACAGTGAATGAAATAACATTCAATTCAGAAAATAATGACAAATAGTCAACAATATTTTTCCGGTCAGTTTTTCGGAATAATCAGAAAATTTTATCACGGAAATTAATACAACTGGCAACGAAAATTTACTTCTAAAGAAATTTATTAGTAGATTAGAAATATAAGGTGAAGATGAGCTTCTTATAGCTCGAAACATGTTTAGACATTAAAATCATTTACATTTTTATGGAAAAATGTTTTTTTTCACCTTATAATGAACTGACCAGATATCAGGATATTCAAATACTAGATAGTAGATTGGAAATTCATTCCGATCCAGTTATTCATGAGTTGCTCTTGCACTTCTTCGACTCGTAGATTGGTTAAAGATTGTTTATCTGACTATAGTAAGTGTCTTCATTAGCGAATGTGATAAGGATAATTCTTGAGTGTTTTCACTTCACTGAACTCAACTCGTTTATCTCAATACTTTTCTGTTGGTGCAATGGTCATTTTCAGGAATTCCTAGAATAAATCATTTCGGAACTAATAGACCCTCATAAAATCAAAACTTTTATCTGTTTTTTAGTTCGTAGTCAGGATCTAAAAAAAAATTATTAAAATCACCGAAATAAGCTAGCAAATTCAAACAATCAGAATTGGCGACTGAGTGTGGCGTACGCGTTAGCATTAATTTCATTGGTTCAATGTTGAATCATAGTATTCAACGATACTACTTGGCCACTCTATTGTGAATCGTCATCTCCTTTCGTACGACATAAAAAACACGATTTTTCAACACACTGATTCCAAGGAAAATTCGGTACTTTTCAAAACGAATGAGTTGTAGGCACGAATTCTCATAGCAGGTGGGAGTTCTGAATGTTGTTCCCATTAGTTCTCCTTCTTATAAGAACATTAAATAAGTGTAATAGACCGCTTAATTGACCTCTAATTATTTCTAGGGTACAGATAGCTCATCCCGTCGATCCCTACATGATGAAGTCTTAAGAAGCGCACTATCCATCAAAAATTCACTCACTGTTCCAGTTTCTTCTGGCATGAGAAGACATAGCTGCAATGATACAGACGCCATATTGGATAGAGCTCCCTTTGCTCCCAACCTAGGTAGAAGAAATTCGGTGAAGAGATCACCCAGCGTGGTATCATCTAGAAGTAGGCGAGGTTCCAAATACTACTCAGGAGTCGAGAGGAGAGCATCCCATTTATCAGGGTAAGAAAAAGAAGAAGTGATGTGATTTCATACTAATACATTTCACTGCTCGAGCTCACTCATCAGACTTGTTTTCGCAACTGCGCTAAAGCTTGCAATTCAAGTTCCAGAACTTCAATGAACACCAGTATTTGAGAGGACTTCAAAAAGGCTAGATCCGCTTTCTTCCATAATTATCCTTCCCTGACGTTCTTTGAGCAGGCCAAAGTTGCCAAAGTGAATAGGAGTTTCATCCTCTTCCCCTCAGAATCTACACTCGTCAGTTTCTGTTGAGCCAATTTTCATCATATGCTTGCTAAGGCGTCAATATGCGGTTAGGAAGCCAGTGAGGAAACTTAACTTATTCTTTGAGATCCAATACTACTACCTTCAAGTTTAAAAAGTTAAGAATTAAGCCTTTGTAATTATCCACTCCTAGAAGATTCATTCAGAGTGCTCCACTTTCAGTTTTTCCTTCTCCAAAAACTATTTCTCTGATTGCCAATTGACCAGTAACCCTGACTGAAAAGACTTTGTTGTTCTTGCTTACTTCATTGAGTTTTCTTTGGTACTGCCATATTATGGCATAGGAGTCCACTGTTTTACTATAGCAGGTTGGCTATCAGAAAGAATCATCATGTCACACCCTTGATAGTTTTATTCCAGGTTTCTATCTATGCATATTTCGATTGCAAGTATTTCTGCTTGAATAACTATCGAAAAGAAGCCTTATAATTAATAGTGTACATTTGGTTTCTAGCCCGTTTACTCGAGCGTCATCCCTTATCGTGGATTGAGAACGATATGTACACCATTTGACGGTATTTACTTTGAAGTGTTGGGTAATGATTCTTCTTTCTCGCATAGCATCTAATAGTGTAGGTGAATAAAACACTTTTCCAGATGAAAAACTTAAGTGATTTTAATGTCCCAACATGTTTCGAGCTAAAAGTATCTCATCTTCAGGAGAGAAACACCAAAGTGAAGCTAAAAAACAAAAACTCATGGACAAACAGCAACAAAGTTAAATATAAAACACTAAATTGAATAGACAAAGAAGGAAAAATTAAAACAATTAAATTAGATATAAAATCAGATGATTACAAAATACAAAAACATATCACTACGTGGACTCATTTTCGGATCATTTGCATGACTTCAATAAGCATCCAGTGAATTGTATTTGAAGATCTCCTGTAAGTCTATTCTGGTGACATTCTGCTTTTTTCAATTTTTCAAAATTTTCACTGTTTTTTGTATTTTTTTAATCAGCTGATTTTGTATCTATTCTAATTGTTTTAATTTCTCCTTCTTTGTCTATTCAATTTAGAGTTCTGTATTTAACTGTGTTGCTGTTTCTCCATGAGTTTTTGTTTTTTAGCTTCACTTTTGTGTTTTTCTCCTGAAGTTTAGTTCTAAACATGTTGACACATTAAAATCACTTAAGTTTTTTATCTGGAAAAGTGTTTTATTCACCTACAATGAAATGCCCAGATATTATTACATTCAATACTAGATACCTTATATTGACATCGAAACACTTTTCATCCTTGGAATTATTTTTATTGCTATGAATCTTTGACTAAGTGCATTATTTAACAAGGATTCACAGTAGTCAGTTTTTCCTACTATGTTGAGCAAAGATCTCCTTCATTTTGATGTTGAGCTTGTAACTGGATTGTTGCTGATAAGTTGTAGTAGAAAAATCCATTACAGTGGTAATTCGCCTTGAATATCAACTCAAATTTCGAAACACTAATAAAAAACTTGTGGCAACATTTCATTGTGGCTTCTATAACTTTTCACACAATTTTCAAATACATATACAATAATTTACCCATCGGTTTATATGTTTTGCAGGACGAGAAAACCTGATTACGCTTCGGCAGCCAAAGATGGTTTTTTCACTTCTGAAGAGTACAGAAAAGAAATGAGGAGACGTAAAATAGTATGGTTAGTTATAGGAATGTTTTTCTTTATATTAGCCGTTAGTGTCTTGATTGTCGTTATTACATTGACACATCACGACGTTAGAAGATATGGAAGATACAACTGCACTTGCTGAAATACTAAAATAGAAGATACCTACCATATCTTCTATCTCTGAAGACTGGAAGTGAAAACTTTCGATTCCTGCTGAGGAATAGTGAGAGAGTCTGCAAGACATGTTCGCATCAATGTGAATGATGGAGGTTAGCAAGTGTTACTTAAGTTCACGTTTAACGATTGTGATTCATAGACAATCAACTTATTTTGTATGTGTATATAGTTCTTAAGTTATTAGTATAGTCGAATTTTGTCATTCTGTATATATTGATTGCTACTATAGTTTGGATAGTATTACTCAATTAATCAAGCTGTACTTATTATGAGCTCGGTTATTTTTAGAAAATTAAATGTTTTTTGATATTTGATATTGAATGTATTCGTTCGACATATTGATGCAGTGAAGAACTTTTTGTATGAGCGGTCTTTCTAACATCACGAATATTTTCAACATTCTAACTTAAAAAATCTTTATGGAACTGATGTATGTATTAGTACCTCACCTATATCATCTATGAGTGGTGCCATTCGAAGAGTAACTCCCACCAAGAAGAGGCACAGAAACAATAGAAGACTGGCAGTCGCGACGATGGTCCATCTTGCCTTTGGAGGAAGCTCGTCATTATCTAGAACCTGTAAAATGTATATTTCTCATATGACAATACCGACTCTCACTTACATTGGAAAGTTACAAATTTTTCATCCAAATAAAAAGAATCAACAGACAGGTATGTAAACTACTTCAGTTTTTGATACACAATTATTATAAAAATACAGTGGAACTTCCTTATAACGAAAGCGCTAAATCCGCAAAAAAATTCGTTATAAAGAAATTTTGTTATACAGAAAATTTGTTTCTATAGTCGGCAATGTCGCGGTCGACTTCACTGATAAATTTTAGTTTATCATTCAAACCTAAGCACTTCTTTTCAGACATTATCGCACAACTTTCAGACTAGCGTAATGGTTCAATCGAAACCAAACAGTCAGGGGTATATTTAAAACTGTTTCAGAAGGATCTCTCTGCCCGCCGTAATGATTTAGTTTAAGGTCGGTATTTATTATGTACGTCCGGAAAGATTTCGGAAAAAACCCACCCTTATACCTTCTCACCAATACCCATTCAAAAAGTATTTCGTTATAGAGAGAATTCACTTCGTTTTAGAGGGTGTCATAGGTTCATAATATCCACTTCATTCAGATGAAAACTCAAAGACAGTTTTTCAATTATCTCAATTTCGTATTTTCTTGGATTGTACAAAAGTAGAAGAGAAATATTACAACATAAAATAATTATTCATAAACATCAATAATAAAGAAAATACCTGTAGGTACTTTATTTCCATAATAAATTGAACTATTTAAGGGAATTTTCACAAAAAATAAAACATTGAAAAGCAATACATATTCAATCATCAAATTTAAAATATCCTATGCAAAATCTAGATGTATGTTTCCCTCAACTAAGCATATTTCATTTGTAGTCTGCTCTATTTTAGTTCAATGAAAAAATCTGACGCAAATCCAACCATTTTTCACAACAAGAACATTATTTTCATTCAAATAAATACTATAAAATCCAACTACCAATGAGTGCTACAAATAGCAAATCCCTCTTTGTTTGAAGGCAACCCAAACAATCGCCAAATATTTATCGATTCAATATTGTAGCAACCGAAATCGAGAGGAACATTTAGGAATAGTTTATTGTAGTAAATCTGTACAACAAGTAATAACATAAAACATGAAAATGAACATAGAAACCATCAAGTTGCCCACGCAAATACGAACGACGTTGGTGTGTATATTTCGAGTAAAAACAATGGTTGTTGGCTTCTACTCAGCATAACTCCCGTTTTGCTCAAGCTGTTTTCCATATTGTTTGAACTTGGTTGGAATAGAAGACACGTGTGGGAATAACACCCAATCAATTAACAGTCTCAATTTCGATTCAATGTGCGATAACATGCAGTTGAAAACGCTGAAAATCTAAACAAAGGATTTTCAAGATTGAATGATTATTTGAGGGAACGCAGAATTGATTGAAAGCCTATTTCAACACTTGTTGATACAGTAAGTGATAGATATCATGCATATATCCTTGAAACTAATGCAACTGTGTTTATCACATGAAAATACTTTCAGGTTTTCAAATGGAAATAACACAAATTCGATGGATAATGATTGAGTAATAATTTCTCGATTGAGAAAATTCAAATGCTTCAATTATAACTAATGGTTATATGTATATGATGATTTAAATATTAACTATTAATTAAAGACAGGAGAGTAATATAAGCTGTATTTTGGAACAAATACACTATATTCACAGCCAAACATTCGCTGTAGTTTTTGGACAACTTTACTATATTAACATAGAAATTTTGACCGGGGGGAAATGTTCGCTGTAAATTTGGGACAACTACACTTTATTTACATACAATTTTTGACACGAGTGAAATATTCGCTGTGATTGTCGGATAACTTCACTATATTCACATAGAATATTTGACCGGAGGGAAATATTCGCTTTAACATTAGGTCAACTTTCAGATCAATAAATTATGTTATTTTATTGATGTGAGGGGCAACTATAGTCCGTTCTCGAAAGATTGAGAGCATAGTAGGCGTTTGTTTATTTATCTTAAGTTGGCAGTATTTGCTGTCATACGTAAAATGAGGTCAACGTTGTCGAATGTACCCGACCTCGTCCGACGAGCTTGCTAGTTATCAGAGAACTCTATGTAATATTAACAACATTGGGTATCAATTGACAAGAAAATGCACTACATAACCTGAAATTTAATATACAGACTATACACTCTATATACATAGAATTTCTGACAGAAGGGAAATATTCGCTGTAATTTTGGACAACTTCACTATATTTACATAGAAATTTTGACCAGGGGGAAATGTTCGCTTTGGGACAACTACACTTTATTTACATAGAATTTTAGATAGGAGGGAAATATTCGCTCTAATTTTGGAACAACTTCAGTGTATATTTACATAGAATTCTTGACCGAAACGAATTATTCGCTGTAATGCTGTTATTTTCGGACAACTCTATTATATTCACATAGAAATTTTGACCGATGGTTCGCTGTAACTTTAGGACAACTGCACACCATCTACATAGAATTTTCGACAGAAGGAAAATATTCACTGTAATTTTGTGACAGGGTAGGAAATATTCAAATGAATTTCGATCTCTGAATATTTCACAATAGTACCAACCTTAACTTTGTCCTCGGCAGGCTGCCAGGGTGGTAATCTGTAAATTTGCCGTAACTGTGCTACATTTACATTGAGTTTTCCACAGATGGAAAGTATTCTCCTATATGTTTGCAACAAGAAAGGAAATATTCATATAAATTTCGATCTCCGAACACTGAATATTCCGCAGTGGTACCAACCCTATAAATGGTGGTCCCCTGTACCTAATGGTGTAATGTAGCGATACCTGTATATAAACAGAATTTTCGACAAGAGGAAAATATTCGCTGCAATTTTGCAACAAGGGGGAGAAAAGTCAAATACATTTCAATATCCGAACACTGAATATTTCGAATTTGTAACAACCTAGACTTTGTCATCGACAGGCTACCTGGGTGGTGAAATAGAATATAGAATTTGTAACAGTAGTAAAATATTCGCTGTAATTTAGCAACAACTGCACTCTATTAATGGGTCGATTACATTGAGATACTCTACAAGCTGCTATTGAGCGAATTTAGAAGCGAGTGAATTAGCTTCTGAGATTGTGATGATTACACACAAAACTGTCTACTCGCTGAGTAGCCAACAATCTAGCGATCCACGTGAGGTTTATGTTTGTATCGTTATTAAGTATCTAAGATAAATGTCAAATACGTTTTCAAATTCAAGAACCAGCAACCACCGAGTAGATGAGAACTCATATATTGTTTAGTAGCAACTGTGACTACACACGGCTTGTTTACATGCCAACAAGCCAAAACGCCAGCGATTTAGCATGTAAAGTAGCCCAGCTTTCAACTTTAGTCGCAGCTTTTTCACAATCAGATTATTGGCTTGTGAACACGATTACACTGAGCAAATTTACAATCAGGTACTGAATTTTTTCAGTAGCAGCTTGTAAAGTATTTCATTGTTATCGACCCATTACATAGAATGATCGACAGGAGGAAAATATTCACTGAAATTTTAAAACAAGGAGGGTAATAATCGAAAATATTTATACCTCCGAACACTGACTATTCGACAATAGTACCAACCTTAACTTTGTCATCGGCAGGTTGCCTGGGTGGTAATGAAGCTGCTCCCCTCATTGCTTCCAGTGCGAGTTGCCTTCGGATACGTCGTCTTCTTTTGCGACGTCTCTTCCTCCTCGCCCTACGCTGCTCTTCGTCCGACATGCATTCCTCGTCGATTTTCAGAGAAATGTAATCCTCGTCAAAGGAACGTTGGAGTCTTCTGTGAAAAACAATACGAAAGTTTGAACAGGTTCAACTTTGTCCTTTTGAATGATTCTCGTTAGGGTAGCTAACAAGGAAGGTTATGGAATCAGAGTTGATACCTATGTTTGATGTTTCTTTGATAAGAAAATTGAGGAAGTTATTGGGATCAATTCAGAATATTATGGACGCGTGTTCAATAAGTTGATCTATACAGTCAGCTCGATAGGTATTATAATATCAAGTTCATCTTTGTCTATTCGTATGATTCTTGTCAGGACAGCTAACAGGGGTCGTTTTGGAAAAAGAGTTGAAAGCTATCCTTTGATAAAAAATATGAGTAAGTTATTGAGATATTCAGAAGCTTCTCTTTATCTTTTAGAGAATGCATTCGAGTTATGATTATTTCAGTTTAAAAAATGACGTCACTATGGAGTTGATAGCTACATGTTTCTTTGATACAGATTCGAGAAAGTTATTGGTAAAAATTTAGAAACTTTAGCAAGCGTGTTCAATTGGTTGATGTATACAGTTAGTCCAATATCAGAGATTAAGTTTAAATCATAATTTTTGCACTCTGAAAAAGACGTTCAACTTTGTCCTTTCGCATGCTAATCGTAACGGGTCCTAACAAGGATTGTTATGGAGTTTATACCTATGTTTATTCGATGAAAAGTCGAGAAATTGTTTAGATCAATTCAAAAGCTCCTGTACGCTTGTTCAATCAGTTAATGTGTACTCTTACAATTCCTATCCCATAGTAATTGAAAAAAATTCCTGAAACACGTCGAATGATTTCGTTTGAAGGACATCTTTCGACGTATATCTGACACTTGAAAGAGAACCCCCAAAGAGGGGCCCTTCTAACCCTAAACTGAATAGGCAAGAGGGGTCGAGTCATACTTCATCTGCAAGGTCTTGGAATCCTTTTCACAACGTTGTTTGAATCGTTTTCATCTCGAATGAGCCACCTTGAATATTTTGGTCATCTTTAAAAAATTTAATTGCCATTTTTTTTAAGTTATAAGAGAAATTCTCTCAGAAAATTGATACCAAAATCGAGAAATTTCTTTATGTTGCCCTCATTTTCCGTTTGAAAGACTTCATCTGGTTATAATGCTCTTCTCCGATCATTTATTACAAATCAATCTGCTGAGTTATTACTTTGCTGATTTGTTTGAAATTTAAAAAAAAAATTGTGTCAAGCAGGTAAGCATGTATCAACACTTCTCATTTTTTTCAAGATAACCAAAATAGTCGAGGTTATCTGAACTAAAAAATTCATTTTGGATGAAAACATTTGTCAAAAATCTGTTTTCATACACCGTTGTAAAAAGGGTTCCAATATCTTTAAAATGAAGTATCACTCAATTCTTCTTCCCTATTCGATTTTGAGGGGTTGAAGCGCTCCCTCTTAGGGGATTGCTTCTTCGTTCTTCAAGCCTTGAGTTTATAATATCAGGTTCAACTTTATCTTTTCTCATCATTCTCGTTACTGCAGCTAACAAGGATCGTTACGGAAATAGAGTTTATAGTTGATACCCATGTTTTTTTTTGATAAAGAAAAATCAAGAAAGTTATTGAGATTGATTTGAAAGCTGTTGTACGATTGCTTATTTCGTTGTTTTGTACAAGTAGTCAAATATTAGAGAAAACGTTTGAATTATAATCTTTTCACTGTTTCTCATATTTTATACACATTCAATTCTTTGCTGCTTTCATAGAAAATGAAAAATACAAAATTAAATGAGAGATGAAGAAATGTAAGTTAATTTTAAATGGTAACTCAAAAATATGTTTACAATTCTGTCACAAATGGTATTATTGCTATGTACCTACCTAATTTCCGAATATTTATTTTAACTTTTAGGTCACTTATTGAAAGAAAAAATTTCTCAGTTATTCAGATGGTATAATTCTCGCACGATTTTGCACTACAGTGTATGGAGTGTACTTTTTTTTCGGACATAAGTAACAGTTCCGTACATCAGAATATTAACACATTATTATCATAATGTGTTATTTCAACAACGATGTACTACTTACTCTAAACTTCGACAAAACAAAGAGAAGTTGTCTATTCTGCATAGAATAACCAAGCTTGCTCTCTGGATCTTCCAAACTATAACAAATCATCTTGACTTCCCCTGCACGGAAGGCAACCCCAAGTTCAAATTATTCTGTAATTTCATCATAGTTTGGGAGCGAGGTTCAACAATTCAAGTTGGCCAAGCCACTTCATTAACGAATGTCATATCACGTTGCCAAATTTACATTTACGATTTCCAGAAAAAAAATTAAGTACAGTCGAATTTTGAAGACTTGAATCATGATCTGACGAGAAAATCTTGGCTTGGAGATATAACAACATTTTTTATATATTAGTTTCGATTCAAGATGGTTACCCGTTTAATGATAACTGTGTATTCAATTTCATGAATAACTGAATAGAGTGTGAATGATGTTATACGAATGTGAAGAAAAATTCTGAATTTATCGATTATCCATTTCTGATCAACTAAATACCAATTCACAAATGAAACCGAATTGAATAAATCGTATTACATCCTCTTCTCTCATTCAACTGCCCAATACGACTAGGCTCATCAGTATGAAAAATAGCTCTGAATAATATAGGCTTTATAGGAACGTTATTTCGATCTGGCGTTCATCTCTGGGTACAAACAGAAATAAAACGCCATCTCTAAGGATTATAACGAACAACCTACCTCCTAAGCGATATGTTTATTCGTGAATCATTCTTTCAATGTTAATGCGTTAGGGTTGAGATAGCTTTCTGTTTCTGTTTATACCCAGAGAGTTTGAAAATTATTCATTTTCACAAATGTCATTTTTTGGATAATTTTCAGAATATAATTCCGATTGTGCTGAGATTTATATATTTGATATCAATCCTAAATTTTTTTCATTCATGAAGTGGATAAAACGTTAGAGAAAACGTCAATGACGACGAAGATCGTAAAAGAGCAACCTGCGAATCGCAGATCCCTTCTGGTTGTTGAAATACCGTATCATACATCGAGCGCTAAATTTCACCTGAAAAATGAGTCTACCACGTCTGCTTTAATTTCTCGTTTCGTCTTCTACTTCAGCGTGTTATCAACATTGAAGGCGCCAAACTGTAAGTAACAGCATTGTTTAAATTCAACCTAACCTTACCTAACCTATCCTACCATCGAAAGATCATTAAAGAGTGCCTCTTATAGTTTAATTCATCAAACACACTATTTTTTCATTCATGAAGTGGATAAAACGGTAAAGAAAAAGTCAATAACGACGAATCTCGTAAAAGAGCAACCTGCAAATCGCAGATCCCATTCGGTCTTCAAATTACCGTATCAAACATATCGAGCGCTCCATTTCCCCTGAAAAATGGGTCTACCACGTCTGCTTTAACCTCTCGTTTGGTCTTTTCTTCCACCGTGCTATCAACATTAAAGGCGCCGAACTGTAAGTAGCAGTCATAGATTACATAGATTACTGTAAATCTAACCTAACCTAACTTTACTAAATCTACAATCAAAAGATCAACATCAAAGCGTGCCTCTTACTTTAATATCTCGTTTGGTCTTTTACTTCATCGTGTTATCAACATAGAAAGGCGCCGAAATGTAAGTAGCAGTCATATATTATGGAACGGTGAATCTAACCTTTACTTACCTAACCTAGCATCAAAAGATCAACATTAAAGAGTGCCTCTCATAGTTTTTTTCGTCGAACACACAGTTTTTTCATTACTGTACGTAGGTGTCATAGATTACGGAACGGTCAACATAACCTAACCCAGCATAAAGAAATCAACATTAAAGAGTGCCTTTCGTATTTTATTTCGACAAAACTACAGTTATTCCATTCCCAGAGTGGATAATGAGTTAGATAAAAGTCAATAACGACGAAGGTCGTAAAAGAGCAGCTTGCGAACCACAGATCCCTCCTGGTCGTTGAAATACCGTATCATTCGTCGAGCGCCCAATTTCACCTGAAAAATGAGTCTACCACGTCTGCTTTAATCTCTCGTTTGGTCTTCTACTTCACCGTGTTATCAACATTAAAGGCGCCGGACTGTAAGCAGCAGTCATAGATAAAGAAACTGTAAATCTAACCTAACCTAAATTTACCTAATCAACAACCAAACGATCTACATTAAAGAGTGCCTCTTACTTTATTATCTCGTTTGATCTTTTACTTAATCGTATTATCAACATGAAAAGGCGCCGAACTGTCAGTAGCAGTCATATATTATGGAACGGTTATCTTACCTAACCTAGCATCAAAAGATCAACATTAAAGAGTGCCTCTCATAGTTTATCTCGTCAAACACACAGTTTTTTTATTGCTGTAAGTACCTGTCATAGATTACGGAACGGTAAACATAACCTAACCTAGCATTAAGAAATCAACATTAAAAAGTGCCTTTCGCAGTTCATTTCGACAAACAAACAGCTTTTCCATTCCCAGAGTGGATAATGAGTTAGATAAAAAGTCAATAACGACGGAGATCGTAAAAGAGCAGCCTGCGAATCGCAGATCTCACCCGCTCGTTGAAATACCGTAACATCGAGCGCTCTATTTCTCCTGAAACATGAGTCTACCACGTCTGCTTTAATCTCTCGTTTGGTCTTCTACTCCACCGTGCTATCAACATTAAAGACGACGAACTGTAAGTAGCTTTCATAGACTACGGAACTGTGAATCTAACCTAACATAACCTTACCTAATTTACAATCAAAAGATCAACATCAAAGAGTGCCTCTTACTTTGATCTCACGTTTGGTCTATTATTCAATTGTGTTATCAACATAAAAAGGCGCCGAACTGTAAGTAGCACTCATATATTACGGAACGATTAATCTAACCTTACCTAACCTAACCTAGCATCAAAAGACCAACATTAAAGAGTGCTTCTCATAGTTTATTCCGTCAAACACACATTTTTTTCATTCCTGTAAGTAGCTGTCATAGATTACGGAACGGTAAACATAACCTAACCTAGCATCAAGAAATCAACATTTATTCGTAGTTTATTTCGACAAACAAACAGCTTTTACATTCCCAGAGTTGATAATGATAATGGATAATGAGACAAAAAGTCAATAATGACGTAAAAGAGCAGCCTGCCAATCGCAGATCCCACTCGTTCTTTGAAATACTGTATCATACATCGAACGCTCAATTTCATCTCAAAAATGAGTTTTAATCTGTCGTTTGGTCTTCTACTCTACCGTACTATCAACATTGAAGGCGTCGAACTGTAAGTAGCAGTCATAGGTTACGGAACTGTTAATCTTACCTAACCTAACCTTACCTAATCCACAATCAAAAGATCAACATCAAAGAGTGCCTCTTACTTTAAACTATCGTTTGGTCTTTTATTTCATCGTTTTATCAACATAAACGGCGCCGAACAATAAGTAGTAGTCATATATTATGGAACGGTTAATCTAAACTAACCTAGCATCAAAAGATCAACATTAAAGAGTGCCTCTCATAGTTTATTCCGTCAAACACACAGTTTTTTTATTCCTGTAAGTAGCTGTCATAGATTACGGAACGGTAAACATAACCTAACCTAGCATTAAGAGATCAACATTAAAGAGTGCCTTTCGTAGTTTATTTCGACAAACAAACAGCTTTTCCATTCCCAGAGTGGATAATGAGTTAGATAAAAGTCAATAACGACGGAGATCGTAAAAGAGCAGCCTGCGAATCGCAGATCCCACCCGATAGTTGAAAATACCGTATCATACATCGAGCGCCCCATTTCACCTGAAAAATGAGTCTACCACGTCTGCTTTAATCTCTCGTTTGGTCTTCTACTTCACCGTGTTATCAACATTAAAGGCGCCGAACTGTAAGTAGCAGTCATAGATTACAGAACGGTAAATCAACTGGAGTGTCTACACGTAGCGGAAAGAGGCCACGATGATGATATCGATCCTCCGGCCCATTTCTAACACTGGCTATTGTTCCAGCAGGCGCAACAAGTGCGGTTCCAACGCTGAAACTGGGAATTGAAATGTTTCTGGATGGAGAAAATGTCCCAGCTTAAGGACTTCGCTCCGAAGTATGCAATATGAATTTGGAGTTGGAGCGCCTGTCGCTTGGAAATATTGCGAAGTTTAAAGGCTTTTTGTGGGAGGCTTGAGGCGTTTTGGTTAAAATGAATGGGTTAAGTGAACAATGATGGATAAAATACAGGATGTCTCAACAATGATACCTTAGGTTAGGTAAGGATGTGTTTGGCGTGCTTTTTGTACAGAATGAAATTATTGAGTGAATCGAACGGTTGTAATAAAGGGTTTTCCAATAAGAGGTGTTATTTTGATATTCGAAGAAAAATGTCATTTTTCAATATAAATGATCGGATGTTTATTTCATTATAAAGAAGAAGCTATTCCGTTAATAGTGGAAAATAACATCAGGCAATTGACCATCACGACCACGCTTACAGGACCATAACCTTATGATGAAATTTTCCATAACCAAATCGCAAAGTGCCCTATGCCCTATGTCCTCGATAGCCTCACGAATTCCATCTTTGAGGTATTGAATCGACGCTGACCCCAAAGGAAGGAGTCGCAAGGTGTTAAATCATAAGATCTCGGTGGTCAATTGTGATCACTTCTTCGAGAGATAACAATCAGCAAAGACCGGCTTGAGTTCTTGTGTTAACTGAACTTTATAAGCCTTAAGACCCAAATCTTTATGTAATATACGGTGTAATGACGTTTGTGGAATGCCTAATTCCAAAGAACGACGAGGAATGGACAAATCTGAGTTTTCTTTACTTTCGAATACAGCAGCAGTATATTCTCGGCTGTTCTTGACCTACGTGCACGGGTTTTATTATTCACATCACCAACTTGTCTCAACAGCTAGAATTTTTCCACCAATTTCTTCATTGCGGTCCGACAAGGTGCTTCACGACGACCCAAAAATGTCAATGTCAAATGTCAAAAAATGACAGCTTCAAACGTGACATCTACCGAGATAGCTGGCTATTCATAATAACACCTCTCTTTGGAAAACCGTTTAGAGGATTGCTCAGCAAAGAAACCTTAGGTTTGGTTGAGTATGAAGGCTTTTGCAGAGTTTTGAATAGAATTATTTGGTGGAGTGAACTCTTCTGGAAACAATACAGAATACCGAAGGTATCAGAAAACTAACTTCAGATTAGATTGAATTGATTTTGAAGACGTTGAGTGAAACGTTTGCAAATTCTAATGAGTACAATACAGGTCTCAGCAAAGAAATGTTATGGAAGGTAAGGTTTGGGGGCTTTTTGTCGAAGGTTTTTTGTGTTCTGAACGAAGCAAATGGGTGGAGTGAAGTCTTATGGATATAAAAGAAGATGTCTCAACAAAAATAAATTGGGATAGGCAAGGTTAAGTTTAGAAGGAATTATGGGAAAGGGTTGTAGTCTTCTGCTCAAAAAAGTCAGGTAGATTTAGTAATATTGGAAGGTTTTTGCTGAAAGGTTTATACTTTTTAGGATAAAAGGAAGATGTGGTTAGGTTCGAAGGCATTATATGTAAGATTTGCAGCCTTCCATAGTCAGTTGAAGTAAACTCAGATGAGTATTATACAGGTGGTCATCCGTAAAGTTGATGGCTTTTTGAGAAAGGTTTGTATATTTATCGATAAAAAATAGGTGGAGTGAACTCCTTTGGGTAAAATACAGATTATTTTAATGAAAAAACCTTATGTAAGATTGGTTTCAGTTTGAAGACTGTAAGATTTGCAGCCTTCCATAGTCAGTTGGAGTAAACTCAGATGAGTATTATACAGGTGGTCATCCGTAAAGTTGATGGCTTTTTGAGAAAGGTTTGTATATTTATCGATAAAAAATAGGTGGAGTGAACTCCTTTGGGTATAATACAGATTATTTTAATGAAAAAACCTTATGTAAGATTGGTTTCAGTTTGAAGACATTAAGTGGAATGTTTATAGCATTTTGATGAGTGTAACACAGGTCGTAGTAGGGTAGGTTGAGTTAAGTTAAAAAGTATCCTGTGAAAGGTTTGTGAACTTCAGCTTAGGAAAGTTGGTCAAAAAAGTTGGATGGGGTGAACTCTAATGAGTGTAATATCACTGTTTGAGTACACAAATATCTATAAGCTTCCTTTCCTGCCAGGGATAAAGAAACATGTCGCCCATTTGGACCCTTTTTTTGCTACTACCCTTTCATTCAATACCTTCCAACCGAATTCTAACATAAAATATTCACATTCCTCAAAGAAATTCAACCATTTTATGGTCCCCTTTATCAACATGAATTATATACTCACATTTCACCTTTCTCACAACAGCAGGTTCTCGTGATTGGTTGATTTCTTTGCTGTATCAAGCACACTCTGCACCTGCATATTTCAACATCGCAACATCTATAAGAGTCCCTCGAGTCCTTGGAATCCTGCCTTATAAACCTCGTCGTCGACTCTCTCGAATCTCTTGAGTCTTGCCTGATGAATATTCGAGATGTTGATTCTCTGGAGTCTTGCCGGTTAAAGCCGTACCTTTAAATAATGGGAATTCAAAATTTTGTCGGAGGAGAGCTTACGTGGTAGAATAATAAGACCAGTTTTTCCTTATTATGACTGCAATTTTAATTAGGAGCTGAATTTTGTTGAAAATTTATGTGGTGAAAAATGCAGAAACTATTTATTTTAATAAAACACTTTTTTCAGGAGTTTGGACGTTCATGTTTTCTGTTAAATTTCTTTAAATCTTCACCAATATTTCGGACTCAGTTTGAGGACGTAAATTTTGCAAACTGCAAGAACGCTTCGGTTAATGCGACAAATGGTAAACATCTCGCTACTTCGTTCAAGGTTCATTCTATATGGAAGAAGGTTGTTCGTATGGAACTGGAGATGGCGCCTTCGGTATATTTATACCTGAAGGAAGGTGCCATTTTGCTGTAAGTTCCAAGACATACCTTGTATCATTCAGAGCTATCCTGTGCTGATGAGTCCTAATAAGGATGAAATGGTCATCCATAGGTGCTCTGTTTGATACCACTTCCTTAAAGTTTGCCTTGAACGAGGACGAAATTAACTCCGAAGTATGAGTATTCTCTGCTTTTCCTATTTTTATATTCATGGCGATGTTACGCATTAAACCACTGATTATTATTATTTTACGTTTTCCGGGACATTAAAGTCCCAATTCCTGAAAAAATTGTTTTATTGTTGATAGCATGGACGAAAAACCTGATACAGATTATTTATTTTATTATGTATGTCCATAAAATCATGAGGGCATCGAATAATGTCAATTATTGTCAGCAGTACCATAAAAAAGGAGGATTGTGTTTTTAGGGTTACAATTGCCAGTAGAAAAATATCTGATGATCTCTACTCTCGATCGATTTAGATATGCACAAACAAGATATACAGGTTTTACCGAAATGAGTGCTTCTTCTTCTTCTTCGTGCGGTGCCTTTCCGGCCGAACTGAGGCCTAGTGGCTCATTGTTCACCCGCATCGTTCTATAGAGACTCATCTCCTTCGACACGAAGACAGAAATGTCGCGAGTCTGCCAGGAGTGGTACCTCTCACCATAGGAATAGTAGGTGTTGGATTTCCTAGGTGTGTTGACCTTAACTCAGTTAGGTTACCACAGTTGAACAAAATATGCTCAACCGTTTCATCAGTACTCCTGTACCACCGGCATAGGGAGCAGCTCGTCAATCCCATTCTCTTCAAATGTTTGTTAAACAGGTGACCAGTCAATGCACCAGTCACCAGACCGAGTTGTTTCCTCTCCAGCAACAGAAATTTATTGACCTCAGGTCGCGAGGACGGTCTCTCAATGAGAATCCTCGGCCAACTCAGGCCCACTCCCGCGCTCCATTCCGAGGAAAATTCCCTGTTCAGCCAGCTCCTGAAGAAGCTCCTGAGTGCTACTATATTTTGCCAAGATGAAATTTTGAAACAGCTATTCTGGATTTTCGTCAGGTGACCCCTCTTTTGAAGTTAAAGCTGTCTAAGTTTCTTTTCTTTTGTGTCCTTCAGTAACTTTTTGACTTAACATCACTTAACATTGTTAAAAGTAAGAAAGTGTGTGAATTTTTCAGTAGGTAATTTATCGGTATTTCCTACTATTTCAAATAATTTTTTCAATCCGTTCGTTCATTTAGTTTCAATACATCTTGAGTGCTGTTTTAAGAAACATTTTTCAATTAATAGCCTTATTGATTCATTTTGACATAAGTTTTGTCATACGTTTTTTATTATTATTCCGAAATTAAATTCGATATTTAGGATGAAATACCACTATTTAAATCTATGGGAGATGATTACCCTTCAGTAGGGTCCTGTAGCGGTCTTAGAAGAACAGAAGATTCGAAAATCATCACTTGGAACGCCAGACCTGGTTTAAAACACCCTCCTGGCCCAAGAGCAAGAATTACGTATTTTGTATCTGAATATTGAAGGTATTTATTCGAATAGTTTTAAGTTTCAATTTTGTAAAACGGCGAGGCAGGGTTTTTTCTACTGAGGTTTTTCCCTGTGCTCTGGTATCATACGACAGAATAGTATGGTACCCCGTTTTGCACCAACCTCAGCTAGGGACTTTTTTGTTTCATGTATTGTATTTTGTTAACTCTCAATTCAAAAGAATATATATTGATTCATCAATGAACAAGAGCTCAATAACACCTGCTCGATGCTTCTTTTTAATTTGCGCCTTACAGACCAAAAAATATTCGTTGCTTTCAGAGAGTATTTCCTCACAACGGCTGGTTAATGCTAGTATAAACATCGCATCTTTCGAAGAGACGAAAATGATGGAAAAAGCCTGAATAACATTCCAACAAATTTTCGAACATCAATTATTTCTAGTCGACAAATAATTACCACAATTCCATATTTCAATTTCCTCATTTCTCCGAGATCCTAAACACCCATCATATATTCAGAACCATTCTCCCTATCCAAACATAAATTTAAATTTCGTTTTCGGACTCGGATATCCAAATGTACGGTAGTTTATCCTCAATTCCATACGTACAAATACGAGCACTCGCCCCGATATTCCCTTCGTTATAATAAATTCATAATCCGTACGAGTGTGAGGTTCCTTCCAATAATTTATGTCATATTTTGTGATTACCTCAGTGCTGTTCACTGTTTATCTAGTTGAATATCGGAGTTTATGGAGTGGAACTTCTCTAGAGGATTCGTGTGGCTATTTTCAAAATTAACGGTTGTGAATGCCGTAGTTTAATCATGGTGAATGTTTCACTTTTATAAACTGAAATATTCACAAGATTTGCAAGACAGTTCATTATGTACCTATGTAGGGATTTCACCATTTTGTTTCATGACTATCATCTATGTCAAATTATAAGGAAAGAACGTAAAAAGTTTAGATTTAAGATATTCTATGAAGTATAATTTTAATTGTCTGATGTGAGCGATAAGACAAAAATTCAACTATTTCTGATATTATTGAAGTTTTGGTTATATCAATCGTTTAGGCATTGACTGATATTTTTACCAGAGTCTTCGAAGTTTTAGGGATTCCTGAAATTTCGCAGGGAGAAAACACGATAGTCAGAATAATGTCGAATGGGTTAGATGGGATAGATGTGGAGAAGAGTCGAGAGATAGAAAACGGTCGAAGTTCAGAGATGATTTCGAGAGATTTGAGTAACCTGAATAATTAAGAAGTTCAGCAGCTGGAATACATATGTGTAATCATATAGTTTGAGTTGGTGTGTAAATAAACTGAAAATAGTAATACAGTGTTTTATGAAGACAAAATTCCAGTCATAGCTATTTAGACGAATCAAATTTAAAAAAATCCTACATATACAGGGTGTCTGTAAACGAATACGAGGGGCCTTGGGAAATGATTCCTCGATGAAAATGAGCAGAGGTAGTTCATATAAATTTTTTTCTAAATCGACCTCCCTTCCAAGATACATCCTTTAGAAGGTGATGACGAGTTGACAGTTTTTAATTTTTTTAGGAATCTTAAAAACACTGAGTCATAAAACTATACATTATATGATTCATTGAGTAGATTATACTCACAATTCTTTTTTGATCCCATAACTTTATTATTAGGGTTTGGAAATAACAACCCCTTATGATTTTCCTTCAAAAATTGTTTTCGTGGGAAAGATTTTTTGAAAAATAAAATTCTCTTATAGTTTCCTGTTCAATGCTGAAGAAAAAAAGTATCCTGCAAAATTTCGATACAGTCGATACTTTTCTCGGAAAAAATAAAAAACTTTAAAGCTGTTATGATCACTGTTCATTTCATTTCATCGTATGTTCCATAGAATGAATATTAATTATGGTTATTATGTCACACGTTTTTTATCATTTTTCCGAAATTGAATTCGATATTTAGGATGAAATACCACTATTTAAATCTATGGGAGATGATTACCCTTCAGTAGGTACTGTAGCGGTCTTAGAAGAACAGAAGATTCGAAAATCATCACTTGGAACGCCAGACCTGGTTTAAAACACCCTCCTGGCCCAAGTGCAAGAATTTTGTATCTTAATATTGAAGGTATTTATTCGAATAGTTTTAAGTTTCAATTTTGTAAAAACGGCAAGGCAGGGTTTTTTCTACCTAGGTTTTTCCCTGTACTCTGGTATTATACGACAGAATAGTATGGTACCCCGTTTTGCACCAACCTCAGCTAGGGACTTTTTTGTTTCATGTATTGTATTTTGTTAGCTCTCAATTTAAAAGAAGATATATAATAGAAAGGAAGTTTCATTGGTGAAATTAAAATATTGCTAATATAATGTTCTTCCAGAAATTAGTAATTGAACTCTCAGAAAAATCTATAGAACTTTATCTCCTGTCATAGACATACAAAGTCTCAGAATATTCATTCCATGGAACACTTATACGATGAAATGGAATGAACAGTGATCATAACTGCTTAAAAGGTTATATTTTTTTCGAGAAAAGTATAGACTGTATCGAAATTTTGCAGGAAACTTTTTTCTCCAGAATTGAATGGAAAACCATAAGAGAATTTTATTTTTCGAAAATCTACCCCACGAACACAATTTTTAACGAAAATCATGGGCGATTGTTATTTATTTTCAACCCCTAATAAAATGTTATGGGATAAAATAAAATTGTGTGTGTAACAACTTAATGAATCATATTATGTAAAGGTTTCATGGCTCAGTGTTTTAGGACTCCTAAAAAAATTAAAAAGTGTCAACTTGTCATCGCCTTCCAAAGGCTGTATCTTGGAAGGAGGGGCGATTTCGAAAAAAAATTATATCAACTACTCCTGCTTATTTTCATCGAGGAATCATCTCCCTAAGTCCCTCGCATTTGTTTACAAACACCCTGTTTAAATAGCTCAGGTGTGAAAGTTCAATATTTTGCTGTGCTCATTCAAATATGCTTCGCAATCACCGGGTAACTTTTTTTTTCAACATTATAATAAATACTTCTCAAGTAAATGTTTAAGTATGAATATAACATAATTTAACAATGAACAATATTTCTGTATAAATTATACCTGTAGGATTCTCTGGAATCCTGCCGACAGAAAGATGGATAGGACTCACGGGACTCCTGGCGACTGAAAGATGGAAGACTGCGGTCATCAGTCTCTCGTGAACTTTGTCTGCTCATCACGGGGGGGCTCTTAAGGCTTGATTTCTGGGGACGAATTAATCGGTGACTATCGATTGAAGAGATTGATATTTCCTGGCTATGTGGTCCTGAAAAATGAAGAAATTTCAGTAAATCTTCTTGGAGGAAAAGTGTGGAATATTTTGAAGTTAGGAACAAGTCTCTAATATATTAAAAACCATAATAATTCATATATTCTTTTCAGGATTTCAAATGAAATCTATTACATTGAGTTTGGTATAATTCATCGATGATATGTGTCTCCTGTGGTTGTTTGTAATTTTGTATAACCGATTTTATTTCATTTATCTCATTTAAAATATCTTCTCTGACATATTTATTTGTGATATTTTCAGCTTATTAAGGTTCGACTTTTTTATCCTGAACCTGATTCAATTGTTTTAGATGTAGTAGATACAATTGGGTATTCTCTGTTAACCCAATAAAATAACAAAACATTCAACTGAAAATATCAAACCTCAGATATTTCATATTTGAATACTCCTTATAGATGATAACTTCACAAACTTCGACTTCAAAAAGGAGCTAAAGTTCGACGATTTCTCTTAATTATCTACATGAATTGTATTCGACAATTTGAAAATATTAGCTACCTCTATAGAATAAGTAAAAATTATTTTTCAAATCATTTAAAATGTAATACAAAATCAGCATTTTATATGCCCTATATAGAAGTAGTTGCAAAATGGCGAATGCGTCTGTTATACAATATTTCTCGGGTGAGGCACATATATCTCTTGCACAACAGGTCAGTTGAATTCTTAGGAAGAGAACTCCCAAAGGGGTACTCAAAAATTAAAAGACATCAAACGATAAGAAATGGAATGTCTGGACATGCTTCATTTCCGAAAAAAAAAGAAGCACTGAATTTGTTCTTGATAATTAACGAATTATTCTGTATTTTCGACATGGAACCTATTCCCTAAACAAAATTTTGAAAGATATTTTAGAGTTCTGAAAGGAATAAGAATAAGAATTATTTCAATTTTCATTCAACCCAAAACAAGAATGCTCGAGTAGAGCAATGAACTTCATCACATCAAAAAGCTTTCCAAAATACTCACCTATCGAAAGTGACCGCCTCCAGATATAATTTCTGTTTTATATCTGGCAGGGTTCATCTCATAGATGGCCGAATTCTCATTCAATTAGGGGTTGAAAATAAAAAGCCCTTCTGATTTTCCTTCGAAAATTGTTTTCGTGAGATATATTTCAGAAAAATAAAATTATGGTTTCCCATTCAATTCTGAATAATAAAATCTCTTGCAAAATTTCGATACAGTCCATACTTTTCTTGGAAAAAAATAAAACTCACATGCAGTTAGGATCACTGCTCATTCTATTTCATCGTATGTTCCATAGAATGAATATTCTAAGATATTGTTTATGCTCAAAATTGGTTTTTAATCAAAAGAAAGTTCAATATGTGTAATTAAAATCTTACGGATATAATTCTAATTATCTCCTGTCATAGACGTACAATATCTTCGAATATTCATTCTATGGAACACTTATATGATGAAATGGAATGAACAGTGATCAAAACTGCAGGAGACTTTTTGCCTACAGAATTGTATGGGAAACCATAAGAGAATTTTATTTTTCGAAAATCTATCCCACGAAAACAATTTTTGAACGAAAATCATAGGAGATTGTTATTTTCAACCCCTAATAATGAAGTTATGAGACCAAAAAAATGTGTGTGAGTAACATCTACTTAGTGCTTCATATTATGTATAGTTCTACGACTCAGTGTTTTCAAGAAGCCGTAAAACAAATTAAAAACTGTCAACTCGTCATCGCCTTCAAGCGGCTGTATCTTGGAGGGGGGGTTGATTTCGAAAAAAATTGTTATGAACTACCCCTGCTTATTATCATCGGGGGATTATATCCCAAAGTCTCTTGCATTTTTCTACAGACACTCTGTATAATTACCGCTGTTCGTCTCAAAACAATATAACTTTCAAATGGATTAAGCAGGAGACTTGAAATTTTCAGGTTAGATCGATTGAAATTGTCGAACAAAACTATGGCATGTTTGAACAAAAATATTGAATGTTTTCATCTTTAAGAACAAAACCACAATAATAATAGTAAATGCTAAGCTAACTCAAATTACAGTTTCAACCGTACCAACTGAGTAACAAAATGGCGAATGCACCGGTCATCAATTTTGCTTTCCCCAAACGATTACATTTGTAATCCACTAGCGGATGAACTAGATGATGTTGTAATCTGCCACAATAGAACCCAATATATCGGTGTGATTTAAACTCATTCGGTAATTGATAGTGTGATTGTGGCGAAAATCAATAACACATTTAACATCAGAGACTTGAAACGTATACCTACATGTTCATTAGTTGAACACAAATGTTTCCATGTAAATTGTGTTCTAGTTTCTGATTATTTTCATGGCTTCATTTGAATTCGATTTAATTGAAATATTTGTTTTGTTCGATGTTCATCCGATATGGCTTGTGGAATAGTTGAACGAAACAGTATATTCGAATTGGACTAATCGTTTCACCAATATGGAAAATCATGCTAAAGTTTTCAACTTATCTGATAATATTTGCAATGTCTTTGCTCATGAATTTATTAAATCTTTTTTATGAACCTATATTACATAATAAGGATTAATGGTATTATAGTTACGCAAGTGAATATAAACAATGAAAGCAGAAAATAATATCAATCCATTAAATCAAATATCAATATTAAACTCATTCTTCGTCAACGTCCAAAGAACATGCAAGTTGGTTATATCACCAAGAGCATCCATAGATAGCTATTTCGCCCCATCGAGGCACAACAGTATGGAGAATAGCTCTGAATGATGGAGAGATTCTAGGAACCTTATTTCGTTCTGACGCTCATCTCTCGGTATAAACAGAAACAAAACGCCATCTCTGAGAATTCTAATGAACAACCTACCTCCAATGCATGAATCCTGACAGCAAGCCAACTATGGTGATATGCATGGGGATTTTACTTAAATATCCTCATAGATGGCGTTTTGTTTTTATTTATACTCAGAGATAAGCAACAGATCGAAGTAAAGTTCATAAAAACCTTCATTCCGAGCTATTCTCCATGCTAGTAAGTCCCAATAGAGTGAAATTGCTATCTATTGATGCTCTGAATGATAATACCACCTTCTGTTTTTTGGATGGTGAGGCGATTAGCACCGAAGTATGAGTTTAATACAGTTGAACCTCGATATAACGAATCTGAAGAAAACAAGTAATCGTTGTATCGAGTAATTCGATAAACTGTGGTTTGTTATATTGAGGTGAGGTCGGTCTAAGATTTGTTACACCGAGGTAAAAAACATGAACCGATTTCAAGCGGATAACCAAACAGAATTGGTTATCACCTTTTTCGTTAAGTAATTACCACTACGTTCGAGTGGAAGTGGTTATGAAGTTTGGTATTAATCCGTAACGTCATGAATCAACTGTTTCTGTCTCAAGTGTTTTCGCAATATTTGGGTATTTACTCTACTCTGGACTTGTTTTTCATTTGCAGTTATAGGATTTCGAAGTAAGAATGTAACCATTTAAGTTTTCTAGATTTATGAAAAGTTGGTTTTTACCTATTTGTGATTTTGGTTTTTATGTTAGTGTGAACAGGGGTTTGATATTTGTGAACCATAATATATACGTTTTTTCTATTTTTGTACTTATTTTCTTTCATTTGTTATTTGTTCTTCAGAGAATTAAGTAGGTACTCTGGATACTCAGAGTAAAACTCTTATTTTTCTAGGAAGAATAAGCTTCGAAATACCTGTGTTTAAAAAAAATATTCGGAAATACAAATAAAAATGATTCAATATCCAAGATGATATTCACAATAAAGTAAGTATGAAAGAAGCAATTCTTTCCATTTCTTTTGAGCTTTGTATTAATAGATACTTTTATTTATAGTCATTATTTATATCTCTTCACGATCTTTGTCAACTTGTTCCTCAACCCAAAAATGCTCATTCGACCTACAAAAGATTTGAAACAGGGGCTGCTAGGATGTTTTTCAATATGTCTACATAATATTTTATATGTACTGCATATTCAAAGTTTTCAGAAATGAGGTATATTACAAGTATCGTTTTTCTTATACTTTTGAAGCTCAATGCTTCCAAAAATATTATAACCTTCATTTCATACAACAAAACATTGGTAAATACCACATCGTTCGAGCGATCAATTCTGGTTATTACTTCATAACGTAGTAACTACTTCCAATTCCCAATTTTAGGATTACCATTTCTGTAACCGCAGTCATAACCAATTAATTTTGGTTTTTCGCTTGAAATAGGTTATAGTTTACGAAAAAATTGTATCAAAATCTGTCGCTATTGAATTTTATATCTACTATTGGATTGAGAGTCACATTGATGGGAACGTTATGTATCTAAAGGTTATGAGTTGACAAAATTCGTTAATTAGAGGTATTTAGACTTATTTTATAGTTGGGAGTTCGTTATAAAGAGGTCAATTAAAATATTTTCTGATATATAGGTATAGGTATTTTAAATCAACTGGATTCTGCAAAATTTATTGTTGAAGAAGACTTTATTATGAGGTTCGTTATATTAAGATTGCACTGTATTGGTTATTGATTCAAATATATTCTGGGAGGATTCTGCATTCTTAAAAACTTTATAAGTTTTCAGTCCCAGTCTCTGAAACAGAAATAATTAAAAAATGTTTAATCAAGGTGAAGTGCTCCTGCGAGAATCTTTGCACTTATTTGTCAGGAGCGAATTGGTCTTGAAAAAATTGTTGCCTAACAGTAAAACTGAAAATAGGAAATAAATTAAAAGGGTAATGTAAAGTTTCGGTGTCTATATCAGACATGTTCTTCAGACAAAATCGTAAAATCTTCAGAGTTGTGTGATTTTTCATTTGCAATCTGATTGACATTGAAAATTGTCGATATCAATCAGATTGCAAATGAAAAAAATTAAATTAAATTTTTTTAATTATTTCTGTTTCAGAGACTGGGAGTGAAAACCTATAAAGTTTTCAAGAAAAAACTGTATTGGTTGGTTCATTTTATTAATCCTTGCATTGTTCATATTCACTTGCCTTCCTATAAACACACAATCCATATTTTATAATAACAAAAATGATTATCTAGATAATAACTATTTGTATCCGATTGTTCTTGTCAAAAGATAATAACTAAAACTCACCGCAATTGCTGGAATGGGTTTCACAAGAATCAGTTGGTTGCATTTGCTGCCATCTTCGAATTGAAATGCCACTAGCCAGAGGCACTGGCTTTGGAGGACGCTTCTTTGGCTCCGGCTCAACGTCATTTCCTCCCTTTCCGAAGAAGTAGTCGACGTGGAGTAATCCTCAAACGATGTACTATGCTCTTTGGGCTGGAACCGACGCTGGATTGTTTCCTCTCCTGCAAGTTAGAAACGGAAATTTTAATGAGTTTCAACGGTACGCGAATTATATCAATCTCGCTTCATTATAAATTCCTTACTAATGAGTTCGATGGAGGAGTTACTTTTTGGAGTTAATTCGTTCAAATGACGGTGTCTCTTACACCAGATGTTTTGTGAAGTTTTAAATTGAGGAAATGGAGTGGAAGGGTTGGTTTTTCTGAAATTCGAGGGATCGGTTCAAAGGACTCTTGATCTCGATAGTTCCAGATGATTTTTGAAAGAAGCCTTTATAATTTGGCCTGTTGTCATGTTTTGTTTACGTTTTGTCGTTTAGTTATTATTTTTTGTATAGGAATTCAATTTAGTCGCAAAGAAATTTATTTTTTACGTAGTTATAAAGATTAGTTTTAGAAGCATTAGTGGACTGAGCAGGTAAATCTAGGGTGCTCCAGATGGGTTTCGTGCGGGTCGTGTGAAGTGTTATTGTTGAGAGCAAACTTCTTAGCTGTCCACACTTGTTCTGGAGTTGTTTCAATAATCAATATCAATATTATTCATAGAACATAAAACTTGGAAACAATGCTGCAAATGAATTGTACAACAGTTATTGGCTCTGGAAAAGTGAATTTTACCAGATTAGATAATACTTAGAATTCAACTCGTGTTCCTACTACTGCACTCAAATCAGACTTATAAGATAAAGTGAGGTAAAGATTTGAGAGTTGAAGTACAACATCGGCTTAAGTAAGGAAATGAATAGAATTAATGAGACGAAAAGAACTTCGGCAATGAAGCTGGGCGAATACTGCAGAGCTCAGAGTGGCGTCGAAAAATCTGAGTGAGGAAACGTGAGAGTTAGAGTTAAGTCGAAAGAGCTAGACTAAATGACGTTGATAAGATACAGGGTTTTCAGTAAAACATTAGATTTCGCTAGGGCTGCAACAGTAGGTACTTCAACCAATTCAACCTAAAATTCTGGCCAAATGAAAATAAACTGAAAACTAAGTCAAAAACATAACGTGTTTTCCGACCAGACGTGTATAACAGGTGCAATTCGTCTCGGTATGTCCTCATTTAGGTTATGAATCAATTAGAGCATCACTGAGCTGCTGAAAATTTTCAGGAGTAGGTAGGAGTGGGTTCAAATCTGGGCTTAGAGCAGGCCAGTTGAATTCTTGGATATCAACCTCTGATAAATACTCCCTGGCAATCCTAGCCACATGCGGTTGATGCGGTCTGGCATTATAAAGAATTAGCAAGAAATAGTCTCTAATATTCTCTAATTGTTTCATAATTTCACTTAGTTTTCAATTTATTTTTATAACGTTCGGATTTTAGGTTAAATCTGTAGAAGTACTTTCAGAGCCATAGCGAAATTTTGGAGTTTAATGTTGTTCTGAAAACCCTGTATCTTTAACAAAATTGGAGCTATTGTTATAAATGAAGAATTAAATTGTCAAGAGAGGATGTGTCTTGATGATGAAATGAGAAATCACACGGTGAAATAACTGGAACGTACCAGGGGTGGTTCTGAAGTTAGGGTAAAAAAACAGATTTTGTTTCACACTATCTTCGCCGTTTTTTCTTGAAATTCGAAATTGATGATGAACATACCTACAATTGAAAAAAAAAATTCAATCAAATCGGAATTGAAATAACATATTTATGAATTTAAAAATCTCATCGAGTTTTTGGTTGGATCGATTATTGGTGAGTGTATATAGACAATTTGTCAATTACATAGCAACGTCAAAAGAAGATTGTCACCGAGAGTTTTAAGATCCTAACCAGCATTAAGGGCCAGAATATATTGTTTTTTATTTAGCGAGATATTTATCCTCAAATCATTCAGACTGAGGTAGCTCGTCTATATCTTCAGTCGATGAAGTGGAAACGCTTAAACAAGCCGCCTCAATTTGAATGATTCACGGATAAACATCTCGTTTCTTCGTTTAAGGTTCATGCAGATGTGAGGTACTCGTAACGATCCTCAGAGATAGTGGTTTGTTTCCGTTTATCTACAAGTATAGATCTAGAATGCCTCTATCATTCAGAGCTATTCTCCAACCCGATAAGCCTCGATAGGGCGGAATATCTATGGATACTCTGGATGATCTTACCACTTTGCATGTTCCATAAACGTTTAATTAGCTCCGAAGTATAAGTTTAACATTGATTGTTTTTTATCGATTAATATTATCATCTGCTTTCATTGTTTTATATTAACTTTCGTTACTATAAACGCATTAATCCTCTTTATGTATATTTACAGCATCAAATGATTTTTTTTGTTTCAGGATGACAAAAAGCGGATAAAAACACCAGATAGGGAATTACGATGCGTATTGAAAAAACTGAATGGGGTGATCTTTGCATTCAGAATTGTTAACATGTACCTAGATGAAAATGTGAAAAAAGTTCTGTATTATACTAATTATGAATCGTAAATAAGATATGGTATTATATTTTGGGGTGCTAGTACATCAGTGCAATCTATATTCATTAGTCAAAAAAGAATAATCAGAATATTGTTGAATATGGGATACCGCGATTCCTGCAGAGGCAAATTCAGGTCATTAAGAATACTGACAGTTTATGGTCTCTATCTGCATGAATGCCTTCTATACCTACATAGAAACAAAACAGAATTTCTCAGAAATAACACCAATCTTACATACAATACAAGAACGGCCAATATCAATTATCCGCAGCACAAGCTGACTATAACAGAAAAAAATCCATCTTACATGTGTATCAAAATCTTCAATAATTTGCCACATCACTTGAAAATAATAGAAAATCAGAAACTTTTCAAAACAAAAACCAAGAAATTTTTACTCAATCTTGAACCGTATAATTTAGGGGATTACTTCATGTAGTTTTTAATTGTTGTATAATATTCATTGACACTGTTTCATTTCATGCTTTTTTATGTAAAAATTTGATTTGAAATAAAGAATATATCTATCTATCTATCTATCTATCTATTCCAACATTTTTGACGTAAGAAACCGCCTGTCAAGATTAAACAGTAGAAACTCACCTGCTTGATCGCTTCAACCTTGTTCTCGAGTAATGTCGCCAGGACCGATTCCAACCTGGTGACGTCGAAGCGAGAGGATGGTTGAGATGCTGAAGTCTCGACCATCCCCTGCTTGAGATCGTCATCCGTTGAAACGGCTTTGTCTGTCACTTGCATCACCTTCCTACCACCGCCTGGAAAAAAGACCCGAATGAATAAATTAAGATGAAGCAGCACTCGCGGCTACTAATTGGGGATTTCCTCTGGCTTTCAAATAGGTACTCTTATTTTGAAGGGGTTCTAATTAAGGGAAGGTAGCAGCGAACAGTGAGGGTTTCGTTAAATACTAGTTATTTATTGCAACAGTTATTTATTGTGAATATAACTCAGTTTTATCGACTATAGAATGTAAAAATTTGGATGAATTATACAGACTAGTTTGAAGGAAAAAATTCTAAATGTATGGAAAGCTTTAGGGAACTGCGTAGTTAGTTAGTTAGTTAGTTTAAAAAGGGGCTAGAGTTCACTGCGACCCCAAGGTCTATTGTGCCCCCTTACATAGCTGTTCGGGCCATGCTCTCACAGCGCCCCTTCCAGTTCTAGAGATCTGATAAAATCCGATATCTGTGAAGGCTTCAACGAGGCTAGTTTCTCATTCTTACAAGTTTCTCGCCCAAGACATCCTCACCTCAGACTCGCAATGCCAAAGCATTCCGTGACTAAGTAAATGGGGGTTTCTTCCTCCTCCCCACAGAACCTACACTCATCAGTGTCCGATAATCCCATCCTCAACAGGTGCTTCCTGAGGCGACAGTGTCCAGTAAGATAACCAGTGAGGAGGTGTAATTGTTTCTAACTAAGATCCAGATATCTTTTGGATCTTGCTGTTTCTTAGTTCCGTAGGAACTTGGTGAAATGATCCATCCCTGGGAGATTCCGACAGAGCCCCTCCCTCCTGGCTCTCTCCTTCTCCAGCAACTCCTTCTTATAGGTACATTTACCTATATTACAGAATGGTTCTGGGCCAATGAGTGACATTCGTGCGCCCATTTTGGCAAGTGTATTGGCTTCTTCGTTTCCTTTGATTTCCGAATGGCCGGGAACCCATATTAAAAAGACCTTATTTTTCTTGCCTACCTCTTGAGTTTGTTCCGGCACTCCAAGATCGATGGGTTCAATATTCGAGTCCTTTCCTTCAATCCTAATCATAGACTTCTTAGTCTGCGTGATTCAGGGGAAGATACTAACCTAGAGGACAGAGTAAGTGAAACTTGGGTTGTCCTGATATAAGACTGGTGCCACTAAGACGCTATTAAACAGAAAATCCTGTCGTACCAAAGCTGTAATACGATATATGAGTTTCGTGAGGGTCTTGTTGGGAAATTAAAGTTTTTACGTTTGGTTTGTATTATTGGAGTTGCTGGTTCTGGAAAAATGAATTTTACGTGGTCTGATAACTCTTAGAATTCATCCCATGTATGACAATGATGACGTTTTTTCACACGACGATTCTCATTGGTACAAGTTCCTACCACCTAACTTAAATCGATGTGAGAGAAGACCAATTAAATCAGGATAGGTAGGGATATGATAGACGAAATTGATTTCTCAATCAAAACTTGATGAATCATTGTTAAAATTGATGATAAAACAAATTTAAACACTTGACAATACGTTTCAATAATTTTCATTAAAATATCACAGTCAGTTGACATGCATGTTTCGGGTGCTAGCCTATTTTCAAAACTGAATGAAATACATACGGTCGAACACAATACATCAAGTAACAGATGTTAAAACCGGAGACAAACGGAAATCTAATTGATCATTTACAATAGGGAGATTTTGTTTTTGTGCATAAATCTAAACGTTTTATTTTTTCACCTTTATGTAACAAGTAACAATTTGATTTCACTAAAATCTATGAAATGGTTGGAAGTAATACAGTGATCAGAAAAGCCAGTTACTGATTTATTTTGGAGAATAGATCTTTTATGTTCTTCTATTCTTATTCCTAAAGATGACAGACCACTTTCTTCGAGGAAGAGTGATTGGATTTGTTCACCTCATAAATTATAAATAGATTGAAATGTAAATCATTAACATTTTATTCGATTATTTTCATTTAACCGAGCAATGCTCCAATCATCGATCCAGGAAAACCCAATATGTACTAAAAATCAAACCATGAAATCTTTCTCTAAACACTCGGTACCAACAATATAAACAAATTCGGCACGTATGTTATTGTCTTGTATCCTCCAATTGTTCCGAATTTTTCCCACGTTCAGGACAAATACGAATTAATCAAGCTTTATGTGGCAGTTTAACGGCTTTTTCATTTCGCACCGGCCTCGAAATATATTTCCAGCTGTCACAACAGTCAAAAATGATTCAATGGCGAACACACAGCACGAAGGAAAACATCAAATAAATGTGGCGTGGTGAGGTAAAGCTGCTTTTCGTAATTTTTCAATTTCCGACTCGACCGCCGAGAACAGAATGACAAAATTCATAGAATGTCGGCGGACTATTAATTTTTTGTGAAATATGGCGTCGAAGTGATAGTATTGAAAAATATATGCCCATTTATAACATTTCGGCAACAGGTAGGTAGAGTGATGATTATTTTGCATTGGTAACTCGAAACTCTGTTTATGAAATGAAGAACCATGTTTTACCAATTAAAATGATGATTTTGACTAACGAAGAAAAAATTTTTTTCGTTCCAAATTTTTATTTTTATTGTTTTTTTTCAGTATTCAATATTATTTCAATTTTTTATTTTGAATCATAATTTTTAGTATTTTAGTATTTTGAAGACTTACATAGTACATAATAATTATTGTATTGTATACTTATTCGGTGATTTCCATTTGATATAAGATTTTTTACAAAATGCGATAAATAGGTACTCCCTTATAACCTAAATTCGGTTCTTGACTAATCGATTGATATCAAAAGAATTATTAAGACGATTTTTAAAGATCTTGACGTAAAATTCAGCACTATTCTAGCTTTGAATAAATTATGTTGGAAGAACCAATATACAGGGTGTTTGGTAATTCGGCGTGATCCATCGGAGGGGATATAATAGACGTCATTTAAGCAAATTATGTCTAGTGGAGCATGGTCCGAAAATCTATGATTTCGAAAATATGGCGATATATCAACTATTTTGAAATTTTCTGCATCGTTACTGAAAATAAATAATTCAATAAAAAGTACTTGAATCTTAATATCAAATCAAAATTTTTTCAAAGCTAAGGGGATGGTCCTCATTTCTTGCAAAAAAATATTCACTGAAAATTCTGATAACCTAGGATATACATACAGAGATACTATTTGAAAAGTTTCCATGACGCCGGTTGGGTGGGTTTTGGGGGTTTGGAAATGGTACCGGGCAGACGGGGTTGTTGGGGTAGGCTACAGGGGTTTTTGAAGGGCGCGTAGGGTGAAGGGAGGTTCAGACTAACTAATGATATCGGTTCAACCTAGGTTTGAGGTCTTGGGGTATTTTTTAAAAATTCCCGGAAATCGCGAAAAATCCCTAACCAATCGGGTTTCTCAAAAATGTTTTTCGACCTGAAGGAGGATTGCAGGGGGTCAGTTTTTTTTGCGATCGACGTAGAATCAGGAAATTCACTTTTTGCAGAAAAAATCGAGTCGATATTACATTTATTTCAAAAATTATTGAGATTTTAAATTTTCGGGGCCGAGTAAGTCGCTTCGAGGCGATCGCCGATAAAGGCAAACTTCTCTGAAGATGCTTCAGGTACAGTTTGGACGATTATACCTCGAGAATATATGATAATCTCCGCAAAGCCACGTATATTTTACAGAAGATCGTTTTCATCGCTAATATTTTTAATTAATTCTCGAAAACCGACAATTTTTACGAAATTTCCAAAAATTTCGACCAATAAGAAAATTCGACGAGCTGAGAAATATCAGTTCAGATTAAAGTAAATGTCCGCCGCTTACCGTCCCTGATTGGAAAATCAGAGTTAAATCGAGGTATTCGGTCCGAAATCAACATAAAAAGTGCTAAAATGTGTGTGAAAATGTTGAAAGTATTATGAATTTCCCTGTGTTCAAAAATGAACTGAATATTTCAATTTTTTTCAATCGTTTTTTCACGAAATTCATTCATTTGACTTCTTCTGGTAAACTTTTCTTTGTTTTCGCCTTGTAATATTAATTACCAGTTCACTTCAGAATAATAAATTGTATTATTTGAATTTTTCCTTCATAATCGATTTGCGGACAATCTAATTACTTCTCAAACTGATATGCTCTCACGCTCTCCACGCTTAGAATGATAAAATTATTTGAATCGCGCATCGCGGACCGCCATCCCCACCACGACGCCGGAGTTCGTTCTGCATGTTCTGATGTGTTTTCTATTTGGCATCGCACTGATGTTTCGATTCTTAAACTGTTTCATCGGAACCGGAGCGACTTGGAGATTTGAACGTTAAATCCTATGTTTCCGAGTGAATTTTCCAACCCTGTAATTAACAACTATTAGTTACTTATACTATATTTTTTAAACTGGCAAAACTAGGTTTTCCGGGTCAGCTAGTAGTTTTATGATTATTGTACAAACTGTTCATCCAATTTTCTAACTGGATTCATCTACTGCGCCTAGTGGAAATATTCAAAACGCTCAATCTTGTGGAAACCGCGTGAGAATAACAATTTTCATTAACCGTAATCATCTCTAATTGCTTCATTAGGACGATAAATGGTTGAGCGTCGAGATAAATGGTCCATTTCGTTCCACTCAACTGTCTTGTGGGACAGGGAATAATGAACACAATCGTTAGGGGATGAGGGATGAAATCTGGGAAGTGGTGAATGATTACATGCAGCAGTCTGTTTTACTTATCTAGAATTTTTCACGTCATTGAGTGAATAAAAAAAAACAAAAGATGATTTCACATGAAAAAAAATCATCAAAAGCCCTGAGCAGGAGCTTTTGAGATCTCGTTCATTGGTGGAGCAATAAAACTATTACCTCAAAGTTTTAAATGGGACTTGAGAATGATACCAAATATATAAATGCAGAATCCCAGCACCATCGGAATTATATTGTGGAAATTATTCAAATCATGAAATATGTAAAATATAAATAATTGAGAAAAAAATGAGTTCTATAGTTCCGATGATGCGAATTTCACTCGAATCGGATAAATTTTTATGTCAATTGGAA
This sequence comes from Propylea japonica, assembly GCA_013421045.1. NCBI lineage: Eukaryota > Metazoa > Arthropoda > Insecta > Coleoptera > Coccinellidae > Propylea > Propylea japonica. The sequence goes on along the minus strand of CM024242.1, from coordinate 79,931,035 downwards.
TTTTATTCTCAATATTCCAATTGAATTTCTTATTGTTCTGAAAATCTCCAAGTCTCGAGGCAGTCCCTTCGAAAGTTATCTGACAGAATTGAATTTAACCACGGACTCGTCATCGGCTCAAAATTCTAAAATAACAGATATTTGGCAAAAAATATACACCGCTAAAATTACTGAACGTGTATCTTTGACTTGAGAATGGGATTATATAAAGTCTCGAAACTAGTCGTCTATTTGTAACTATTTTAATAAAAATTGTGGGAAAATAGGGTTTTTTCTACGTATATTTATTATTATGAATCAACATTCATCAATATTCCAATTGATTCAAGAATTCGATGTTCAATATTGGCGAGCATGCAGGTAATGATCAATTTTGTTCCAAGAAAAAAATGGTACGCTTCTGATATATATCAAACTAACAATCATTTTTGACTCGAGACGGTTACTATAGAGAACTCTCTCGGTTATTCCAAGTAAAACCGTACTAACTTTTGACCTTTAAGGGATTTTCAGGAGCTCAGTTTCAAATGAGAGCTCGAATCACGTTCGGGATATATCCTGCGTAGGTATAAAACAACGGTTGAAATCTAACCAGAGGGTTTCAAGAGAATATCAAAACGTTTCAGCATGTATAGTCCGTTCACGAAACTTTGAGCTGTCGGTTGGACATGACAAATTGGCATATTCCACTATGTATACCTACTAAAATTTTAGGTAATGTTGTTTATTTTCCTGTCAGATTGATAAGCAATGTTGTCAATATAAAATAGAGTTCTCTGATAACTCGGCAGCTCGCCAAACGAGGCCGGGTACATTCGGCAACGTTGACTTTGTTCATCGTTATGACAGCAAATACTGCCAATCTCAGATAAATAAACAAACGCCTACTTTGCGCTCAATAATATGTGAACGAAGTATAGGTATTTCAACCATTCATTTTTTTCCATTGCTATATTGTTCAACTTTCGTGAATATCAATGGCTTAGTCATAATAATTATCCTTCTGAGCTCCCATTCTCTGTTCAATGTCGTTTTCAAGGTTTTAAGTGGTCACTTATAAATACGCAAATTGTGAATTTTTGCTTATAACAGCATAAGATCGGTAATTAAGTTATGTATATGATTAATTTAGCATCTTTTCCATGCTAACTTAAGTATATCAACATTGGCTCGAGATACCTGGCACCTTCGCCATTTTGTATCGGCAAATTTTGGTAAATTTTTCACGCTTCCATTATGTACGATTTATAGGTCTTCTTGATCCGAAAATGTTACATTGAGTTGGAAAGAGCAAATGTATAAATCTGATAGTTCTTGAGGCATAATCTACCACTAGGTCGCAATGCACCGACGTCCATTCAATTGAATCTTGATTGAATCTGGTTCTTCATCTATACCTACTATAACTACCCAGAGGAACTACTCGGAAACTAGAAGTTGTCAATTTAAACAGGAATGTTGAATTTCCAAATGAAATTATTGAAACTAATAGCTCTAAAGATATTCAAATTAGAAATACAGTTTTCCAAACCTATCAACAAGTTCTCAAAATCTCCGGACATTGCCTCAGGGCTTTCTTCATTTTTTAAGGTTGCGTTGAATACCGTACTCTGAGAGTGAAGTAAGGATGGTTGAACATTTAATCAGGGTAAGATGAAGGGAAAGGCGAGGATCCACTTTTTGTACCGATCAAGCAATTGGACTGTACCCTATCATACAGAAAACGCATCAACGTCAATTGAAACTCAAGATGTAGAGCGTAGTTGCACTCAAGCGAAAGAATTGTACTCTAGAGAACTGAAGAAATTATTGTGTTTCTTTGAAATAAAGAATATAAACCGTATTCACAATTTACAACCGAAGAAATGTTTCCATTTGGTTATGAATATACAGATAAAGATGAGTTTTCATTTATAATCGTGTGAAATAACTAACTAACTTGAATATTTGGCTAATTCATCATATTTCTGTACCTAGGCTTGTGGTATATTAAATTATGAGAAATTATTATTTAATTGTAGATAACTTCACTATACCTGGCTTGGGGTGCTTGGCACCTTCGCCATTTTGCAACAACGAAACTCATGTTTTTTTTAAACTTTCACATCTATTCCAAAGTTCAAGAACATTTTCTGTTCGATCATAATGCTTGTTATTCACAATTTAATATCATCATGACATATCAAAGAAATAGATTATGGTGGATGTCAATAAAACACTCGAAAAATATACGTTGGTTTCACAAAGCTTTATTGGGCAATCAAATCTATAGTCCGTTCACGAAAGTTTGAGCGCATAGTAGGCGTTTGTTTATTTATCTAAAGTTGGCAGTATTTGCTGTCATAACGCAAAATAAAGTCAACGTTGCCGAATGTACTCTGTCCCATTCGACGAGCTTGCGACTTATCAAAGAACTCTTTGCAATATTGACAACATTGCGTATCAATCTGACAAAAAAATAAACAACATAACCTAAAATTTCAGTATACTCAGTGGAATATGCCAAATTTCCATGTCCAACCGACAGCTATATCTAATCGTTGATTTTGAATTAAGTCGATAATTCAAAAAGTCGATGGTTTATGTCAAAAATGAACTGCTAATTCGAGTTTTGTGAAACCCAGCTAAAACCTAATAGGAACTGAGCTTCTTTTATGTTTTGTTTCCTATTTGCTTTATATGTTATTATTATACGGGGTCTTTATAAATGATTGTAACGTCGTAGGTTGCTTTGGCAATTTTTTATCTTATCTTTTCCTACAAATTCTCTACAAATTTATTATTTCAGCCAGATTATTCAATTCCCTTCGAAATAACCAGCCTAAACTCAAAGTAACACCAACTGAGCTGTTATAATCTTTTACCTGTATGTATAAATGTTATATCACATCCTACAACCAGTAGTTCACTAAAGTTTCTGTGAATTTCTTGTTCATTTCCGTGGATTTCAAATGATAATGTTTTATTTATTGGTGATCACATAGTTGTTATTATCATTTTTGTCTTTTCAGCAGTGGAATGAGAACTGATATTTTCTGAGTGTTGAATAACGTACTCTGAGAATGAAGTAAGCATGGTTGAACATTTAATCAGGGTAAGATGAAAGGAGAGACGAGGATCCCTTTTTTGTACCAATCAAGCAATTGGAATTTACCCTATCATACTGAAAACGCAACATCAATTGAAACTGAAAGATGTAGAGCGTAGTTGCACTCAAGCGAAAGAATTATACTCTAGAGAACTAAAGAAAGATTGTATTTCTTTGAAATAAAGAATATACCCCGTATTCATAATTTACAACCAGAGAAATGTTTCCATTTGGTTATGAATATACAGATAAAGATGAGTTTTCATTTATAATCGTGTGAAATAACTAACTAAGTTGAATATTTGGCTAATTCATCATATATCTGTACCTAGGCTCGTGGTATATCAAATTATGAGAAATAATGATTTAATTATAAATACTACCTATACCTGGCTTGGGGTGCATGGAACCTTCGCCAATTTGCAATAACGAAAACTTTGTGTATTTTTTTAAAGTTTTCACATCTATTCCAAAGTTCAAGGGCACTTTCTGTTCCATCACAATGCTGGTTATTCCCAATTAAATATCATTATAAAATATCAAAGAAATAGATTATGGCAGATTTCAATAAAACTCTCGAAAGATGTAATCTATAGGAACTGAACTTTTTTGTTTTGTTTCCTATTTGCTCTGTATGTTATTATTATATGTATAAATATTAGATATATCACAACCTACAACCTGTAGTTTACTAAAGCTTCTGAGAATTTCTTGTTCATCTCCGTTGTTTTCGAATGATAATGTTTTATTTATTGGTTATCACATAGACGTTATTATCATTTTTGTCTTTCAGCGGTGGAATGAGAACTGATATTTTCTGAGTGTTGCGTTGAATAACGTACTCTGAAAGTGAAGTGAGCATGGTTGAACATTTAATCAGGGTAAGATGAAGGGATAGACGAGGATCCACTTTTTGTACCAATCAAGCAATTGGACTGTACCCTATCATACCTACTGAAAACGCATCAACGTCAATTGCAACTGAGAGATGTAGAGCGCAGTTGCACACAAGCGAAAGAATTGTACTCTAGAGAACTAAAGAAAGATTTTATTCCTTTGAAATAAAGAATATACCCCGTATTCACAATTTGCAACCGAAAGAAGGTGTCCATTTGGTTATGATTATACAGATAAAGATGAGTTTTCTTTTATAATCGTGAGAAATGAGTTACTAAGTTGAATATTTAGCTAATTCATCATATTTCTGTATCCAAGCTCGTGGTCGTATATTAAATTATGGGAAATTATGATTTAATTGTAAATAATTTCACAGTACCTGGCTTGGGGTGCCTGGCACCTTCGCCATTTTGCTACAACGAAACTCATGTTTGTTTCTTTATACTTTTACATCTATTCCAAAGTTCCAGAACATTTTCTTTTCGATTATAATGCTTGTTATTTGCGATTGAATATCATCATGAAATATCAAAGAAATAGATTAAGGTGAATGTCAATAAAACACTTGAAAGATATACGTGGGTTTCACAAAGCTTGATTTGGCAATCAAATATATAGTCCGTTCACGAAAGTTTGAGCGCATAGTAGGCGTTTCTCTATTTATCTGAAGCTTGCAGTATTGGCTGTCATAACGTAGAATAAAGTCAACGTTGCCGAATGTACCCGGCCTCATTCGACGAGCTTGCGACTTATCAGAGAACTCTATGCAATATTGACAACATTGCGTATCAATCTGACAAGAAAATAAACAATAAAACCTAAAATTTCAGTATACACAGTGGAATATGCCAAATTTTCATGGCCAACCGACGACTATATCTAATCGTTGATTTTGAATTAAGTCGATAATTCAAAAAGTCGATGGTTTTTATGTCAAAAATGAACTGCTGATTGGAGTTTTATCAAACCCAGCTATAACTTTTAATAGGAACTGAGCTTTTTTTCTGTTTTGTTTCCTATTTGCTTTGTATGTTATTATTATACGGGATCTTTATAAAAGATTGTAACATCGTAGGTTGCTTTGGCAATTTTTTATCTTATTTCTTTCTACAAATTCTCTACAAATTCATAATTTCAGCCACATTATTCAATTCCCTTCGAAATAACCAGCCTAAACTCAAAGTATCGTTTGTTTATATTAAAGTTTATATCAGGCTATAGATATTCATAATAGTCCAACGCCAACTGCGCTGTTATAATCATTTTTAGAGAACCTGTATGTATAAATGTTATATCACATCCTACAACCGGTAGTTTACTAAAGTTTCTGTGAATTTCTTGTTTATTTCCATTGATTTCAAATGATAATGTTTTATTCATTGGCGAACAAATAGTCGTTACTATCATTTTTGTCATTTCAGCAGTGGAATGAGAACTGATATTTACTGAGTGTTTTATTCCGACTCGGTATCATATCCTAATTTATTTAACTATTGTTAAGCTTTGTTGGCAATTCTGAAAACTTAACCGATGAGTCGACCAAGGTTCTTTTGCTAAGTAGCACGGTAAACACAAACGATAAGGGATGAAATGGTACAAACAATGGAGTGAACCTATAATACTAATAAAAATGATATTTTCAAGGTAAAATATAATGAAAAATACCACATAAATCGTTCAACAACTTCGCCATAGAGCGTAGGTACTACAAAGCGCAAATTACTGAACATCATATCATACTTTAGGGGTGAAACCACGCAAAATTCATCGACCCGAATCCATAAATTCAAAACAATCTCAACATGAACGTGCTGCAAAAATAGGTCATCAATCAACCTGCCGAGGGTATAGATTTTTTCCAAATTACCAGTCAAAATTCAATTAATTACCCCAAAATAATATGCAGACCACCCTCAACGTCAATACCACACAAAACACAATTAAAAATCACAAAACAAAAAGGTAAAAAAATTACCATTTTCCAATTTTTCTCACGCAGCGACTTCAATCAAATTCCAGAACAGAAACAGACTTTAAAAACTCGTTTTAACAGGCCCTTGAGTCCCACTCAACCGCTCGTTGAAACCATAATTCACCCCCTGCTCAAGATTGAAGAACACTACGCGATCCTGCTCAAAATCAAGCGTGTCTTGACCGTGCCGCGATCTGAGCAGGCCGTGGGAGAACTGGAGAGGAGACAGGAGACGATCGTAAATCTCACAGCCAGCCGGGATGGGGCAGGTTTGGAGCAGGGACGTTCCCAGTGTTACTGTTGTAACGGCCATGTTACGTTTTTGGGCTTGTGTTACGTACTTTTCTTTAGTCCTGGATGAGTGTTACATTTGGCTCGAATTTTCCTAGAGAAACAGCATCCTATAGGTTTGCAGAAAGGTGATAAAAAACAACCTCCTTAGGACCCTTGGCTGTTACCCCTTTGGTTTCCAGAACTTTCTGCTTCTGATCCACAGAGCCTACAAATCTCATCCGTTGACTTTTCCATACGGTACAAATGACATTTGTGTACCGATAGTGAACTGTCAGCAGTCCCACCATCACCCGAAGCTCAGATCGTGACAGCTTTATGAGCTTTCTGGTATATGTTAATGAAATCATCACAAATTTTCTGACCTGAGTAAGCCCAGGAGTGTTTTTCCAGAGGGCTATTCTATTATTCAACTCCAATTGTAGAAGCGATGGCTTAGGGTAGAGTGGGGGAATATCGACTACTTAAGCTCTAATCAAATTAGTCTAGATATGAAAATAGACTCAACATGGGTTGACCCTCCCCAAAAAATTATACCATAGGACAATCTTGGCTGAAAGTTCGCGTAATAAAGGATCTTTAATAGAGGGTTTTTCAATAAAGGCGGGTAGATTTTGAAACGAAATTAAACAAGCTGCGTATGAGGTATCAACAATTTTTTTAATTTATTTAAAAGGCCCATATAAGCCATTAAGTATGGAAGATGACATCATTCAAATGCCCGCCTCGGCTTCTCACAGTGGCACGGATCCGAGTGGTCCAATTTTCAATGACTCTTCCGCATAGATCCGCCTGATTTTGAGCGATGGCCCAAAATCCACACCAAACCGAAACTTTTTGAGGATGCATTACCACCTGGTGAACCTCGTGTGGGTTTATGTCGTCCCATATACGGCAATTTGGTTTTTTAACAAAGCCATTCATCCAAAAATGCGCCTCGTCGCTAAAGATGATTTTTCGCCCGAAATTGGGATCCTCTTCCAAGCGATTCGATGCCCAGGTAGCGAACAAACGACGTTGTCTATGGTCATGAACTTTGAGCCCCTAGGTCAGTTGAATCTTATACGGGTGTAACCCTAAGTCCAGTCGCAAAATTCGCCACGTTGAAGTTGGCGAAAGGCCGAGTTCTTGTGCACGGCGAGGAATCGACTGCCTCGGGTTCTGCTGTACACTTTGATGAACAGCCGCGATGTTCTCGGCTGATCTTGCGATTCTTGAACGTACAGGTGTGGGTTGATCGATTAACGAACCGGTTGTTTCAAATTTTGCCACCAAACGCTGAAGAGTCGACTGTGAAGGGCCACCACGTCTACTGTAAAATGGGCGCAATGCACGCAACGTTTGCACTAACGAACACTCATTTTGATAATAACGTTTTATCATTTGTACCTACGCGCTCTTCAATCGTGCAACCTGCCATGGTGATTTGGCATAAGCAACTGAATAATAAGCAAAAGATTTGACAATTGTCACCAAAACAAAATGGCCGCCACGGGCCGCCAAAATCTACCCGCGCCAATTGAAAAACCCTTTATATCGAAATGGATCTGTTGTTTCAACATGTAAAGAGTGTGGGAAATAGAATTTAATCTTTCCTTAAGTTGTTCAATATGAGTGTCCCAATATAGCTGATTTTTTGATGATTTTTGGATATTTAATCTCACATCGGCCAGATCCATAAAACAAACACTCCGTCTTTTGGAAGTTCATTACTAGCCCATTATCACAACACCATTTTCCCACCAAGTCCAAAACATCGCCCAAGATTTTCAGGACAGATGGCATATCCACAGGCTTTACCAAGAAGTTTGTGTCATCAGCATGCATTATTGGCAGGACTCCATCTGCAAATAAGGTCCAGATAAGTGAGTTCACATAGATAATAAAAGGAAGGGGGCCCAGGATACTATCTTGTGGCACTCCCATCGTGATCTCTCTCTCCCCAGATTCATAGGAGCGGCCATCCACCATCATTACCACTTTTTGCCTTCTACTACGTAACTCTTCATGAGTGAAAGCTGTTTGTCTCTGACTCCATAAACTTCTAGACTTGTCAGCGTTGAAGGCGTTCTCTTGGTTCTGCAAAAATATGTATATTTTATTCATAAAACAGTCTAGAAAATATAAGAAAAAATGGGGTAATTTCTACTGCTAGGTTAATACGACCACATTGAAGAGTAAAATCGACCTTGCACATATTTAAACTGAAGCTCTTTCAGCACTAGTACTCTCAACATGGGCCCAACTTACAAATGAACGACACCGCCACCAAAGGTCATAATCAAATCAAAATTTTCACAAACAGAGCATACAGTTCTTTCTTTCTTTTCTCCTACAACCTGTAATTTTTCTCGTATCCTTCTTGCTAACATGTTTGTTTTTTATTTCCTTATTTTCGTTCTCTTCCTTCAATGGAGTAAAATTTAGTTTTTTTATTCATTATTAATTGCTTTTATTATTTTTATTGCTTTTTCATTAATTGCTATTCTCATGGAATCTTACACCCTAAAGGAACGCCGAGTATTTCGGACATATACTTGCGGGCATCTGGAATTACGACAACTCTCGAGGTTCAATTTTATTCTTCCTTTCTTTTTCTTCTGCAAAAAAAGTATATTATTAATTATTATCATAATTGTTAATATGAGGTTAAATTTCAACCACTGTAGATTTATATATCTGGCAGGTAATATCGATCAGCATGGTCGATACTACCCGAAGTAGTATACCTCAATCTAGAAATATTTTTGAAGAAAATATATGGAACATTTTCACAATCTAAGATCCAAATTGTAGTAAACTATCCCCTTTAAACTATGAAAGTAAATTGTAATTAATTTATAAAACAAAAATAAGAATTGAACGAAGTAGCGAGATGTTTACCATTTGTCGACAAATGGTAAACGTCTCGCTACTTCGTTCAAGCTTCAGGCTATGGAAGAGGGTTGTTCGTATGGAACTAGAGATGGCGTCTTCGGTACATTTATACCTGAACGAAGGTGTCATTTCGCTTGAAGTTCCAAGAAAACCTTGTATCATCAGAGCTATCCTGTGCTGATGAGTCCTAATAAGGGCGAAATGGCCATCCATAGGTGCTCTGTTTGATACCACTTCCTTGCATTATGCCTTGAACGAGGACGAGATTGGCTCCGAAGTATGAGTTTGATATTAGTTGATTTCAATTGATCAATATTATTTTCTGCTTTAAATATTTTTGTATTCATGGCGATGTTACGCGTGAAACCTCTGTTTATCCACTAAATAATGTTCTATAGCCCGTTCACGAAAGTTTGAGCCGTCGGTTGCCTATGAAAATTTGGCATATTCCACTGTGTATATTAAAATTTTATTTTATGTTGTTTATTTTCTTGTCAGATTGATACCCATGTTATATAGACAACAGTCGATATAACATAGAGTTCTCTGATAACTCCGAAGCTCGTCGGACGAGGCCAGGTACATTCAGCAACGTTGACTTTATTTTACGTTATGACAGCAAATACTGCCAACTACAGATAAATAAACAAACGCCTACTATGCGCTCAAACTTTCGTGAACTATATTTCATCCCAACTGTCCAAATTGGAGTTACGAGTTGTTACAATGTTTCTTTTCGAACTGTTACAGTTGCTGGAAGGCTTGCAAAACATCATTGTTTGGAAGGTGACCGTTTTCGATCCTGGGAAGCGCTGCATGCTGGGATCCGTATCAGATCTTGTTTGGTCTTCGGCCGTGTTTACGTTCCACGTTCCACCTACGGATGAGCCGGAGATGAAGGTTTCAAGCCGCGTGTACTTGGAGGAAATTGAGTTTGCGACAATGGGCTGTCTTTCCCGAGCTATTTGATGTCTTCGGGATTGTAATTAAGCATCATGGTTTGAATCGGTCAGATGCGGTCGACCAAGGGACATTAGTTGTTTGCTGCTATATCTGAAAACATTGGATTATTCTGAATGATATTTGATGCCATTTACCATTATTCTTGTGTTTTTGTCCCCTTTCTGATTAGTGTGTTAGCCTCTTTATTTCGTTTGATTCAAGTTCAAATCACAAATAATCACATTTCTATATTTGAATAATTTCCATCATTCTATCTACTATCCAAATCTCAAACATATGTTTATTATTCATACTAATGTATGAATGTCGCAACACACAATACAGCGTAACGAATTGCTATCCGTTACGCAAACCGCTTAGCGAAGGAGTCTAGATTCGTTAGAATGTAACATCATGTCTTTGGTAATATTTCAAACTTCTTCAAAAGGGACGGTGCGGGAGTCGCTCAAAATCATAATTCAAGCTGTAGATCACGTGTCGGAGGCTCGGCTCCGCGGCATTATTTTTGCTTCTAAGCGAACGAACTTAGCCGAAACTGAACGTCCGATCGGCCCGAATCAACTCCGGCGATCGTGGATGGAGATCAGATGTTGGTTTGATTCCCTTTTTATTAACATCATAAAGCTTTTAAATTTTCTGTGAATGATTTCATGTTCTAGTATGAACTAGCACTATTCAAATACACTGGAAATGATGCCATAATATCAAGGGCATGACGAATTATCTGCATTAGTACCAGTCCAGAAAAACCCATCCAGCATCAGTGCTACCGGGTGTCACCTAGAATTAAACTGTTGATATTAACTCTAAGAAGGGACAGATTCATTTTTTGTACCGTGTGTTATGGGCTGCAATTGTAAGATCATTTTCAAAGACTACCGATACAGTATAATTTTTGAAATACAATATTCAGAAGCTTTTCTATATATTCTGCTTGAAGACGTTCGAATGTGCACTTTTATCGTATCTGAAACATTTTTCAGTTCATAGTGAATTTAAATATTTCAAATCAGGAGTCAGATCAGTTATATTGTTAACAAGGTTGAATTTATATGAAATTTTCTGTTGGTTTCACTGCTAGTATCCATCTATTAAAATCTTCATTTGACGAATGATTCATAAGAATGTTTAATCAGAACTTTTAAGCCCTATTTGATCAGTTATGGTTATAATAATAAAGAAACAAAGTGAAAAGTAACAATTCTTATAATAATAGATATCATTGTTCAACGTACAATATTGATAATATGCTCTGAATGTTTCTGGAATGCTTAACGATTGATTTTACTGAAACTATTTTAAATATAGTACACATTTCTTTGAAAGGAAGAGGAATTTACAGCATATTCATAAACTAGTGTAAAAATATAGAAAAAAATTAGTACAAATTTCGCTTGGGATTGGCAGCTTTCCAGGTAGGTATTAGGCCATCAACGCAAATATAGCAAAAATATACTGCTCTGTATCTGTATACTTTTTGAGTAAACATGAAGCTGTCATCCATTTAAAGTACAGCAGATTTTACCAAAATCTGTTTATCTTCATAAAACAACAATTGAGAGCTTCCTGGAAATTTCACACACGTTCTCATGTTGCCCTTTTTATTATATTTTTCCACATTCTCATCATTTTTATTTACGCAGAAATCCAAAAGTTTCCATTGAATGAAATGAACTAAGTTCGACATTGCATATAACCCTAAAGAATTTATTTGAATGAAAAGTGCAGAAAATATAATGGATAAGAATTAGATGATAGGTAGCCTCTAGTCCTAGACCTTTCGCCGCCCATGGATTTGTCGGCATTCAACTGACATATTTCAAAGAGTGAGGTTAGATTTTATGACATTAACTGACACGTATTTGAAGTTTAATTGTAATCAACTAAAAATATTTCTTCTGATTTCTGGGTACATATTCACATAAGAACGTTAGTAAAAGTTTCTGAAATATTTATTCACCTTATACTTTTGGGGGTGAAATATTCAAATTCAAAATATTTGGCTAAAATTATTATTTTTTAGGTAAACATCTCTATAAACATACAGAATGGCTGCTATAGAGCAACCCTGTTATACTCTCATAAATGTACCAACAGATTCAGAACCATATAGTGAATTACAGCTGAAGCAGGATTTAGGTAACTTGCCTTTTGAATGTTATTCAGACTGTCTCTGCAATTGTAACAACTATTTCAGAAAAGGGAGATGTGAAAGTCAAGATCGAAGCTCTGAAGAAAACAATTCATATGATTTTGGCAGGAGAACGTCTACCTCCTGGCTTGTTAATGATCATAATTCGATATGTACTTCCTTTGCAAGATCATACCGCAAAGAAATTGCTCTTAATTTTCTGGGAAATAGTTCCGAAAACTACTCCGGATGGCAAGCTACTACAAGAAATGATTCTGGTTTGTGATGCATACCGGTAAGTTTCACATTTTCAAAAACATGGAATGACTTTATTTTGCACAGAATTTCAATTTGAGTTTTCTATCAAATTCAGAAAAGACCTTCAACATCCAAATGAGTTTCTTCGAGGATCAACCTTACGTTTCTTATGCAAACTAAAAGAACCAGAACTTTTAGAACCATTAATGCCATCTATCAGATCTTGCTTGGAACATAGGCATTCATATGTACGAAGAAATGCTGTCCTAGCAATCTTCACAATTTATCGTAATTTCGAAGCTTTGATTCCTGATGCTCCTGAACTTATCTCCACATATTTGGACGGTGAACAAGATATGTCCTGTAAGAGAAACGCATTTCTGATGCTTCTCCATGCTGATCAAGAGAGGGCGCTGTCATATTTAGCATCATGTTTGGATCAAGTAACATCCTTTGGAGATATTTTACAGCTTGTGATTGTTGAATTAATTTACAAAGTGTGCCATAATAATCCTTCCGAACGGTCAAGGTTCATTAGGTGCATTTATAATTTGTTGAACTCTAGTAGCCCAGCTGTAAGGTATGAGGCTGCAGGTACGTTAAAAAATAAAATGGGAAATTTTGCTTATTTCATCGTAAATTGATTTTTAGGCACTTTGGTCACACTTTCTACTGCACCTACTGCGATAAAAGCTGCAGCAAGCTGTTACATTGAACTGATTATCAAAGAAAGTGACAACAATGTCAAACTTATTGTCTTGGATAGGCTCATTGCTTTAAAAGAACATCCTACTCATGAAAAGGTTCTACAAGACTCTGTTATGGATATATTGAGAGTTCTTGCTAGTCCTGACCTTGAGGTAAGTGAACTATAACCTACTCTGACCTAACCTAACCTTAAAATTTTAAGTAAAATTGTTATAACTGGAAGATCGCTTGACCGTTTTTGCAATGAAATGCAAAAGTAATAACTCTATTAACTTAAATTTTAGGATTTTTTATTGCTTTCCTGTTTTCTTGAATCTCATGTTTTTATAAGTTAGGTATAGTTGCTTTCCGTACTTTTGTATATATTGTAATGTGGACACTGTTTTGGGCTTGTCCCGTTTGTGTCCCGAAGTAATAAATTAATAAAAATAAATAAACCTAAATGTTGTTTTAGGTTAGAAAGAAAACTCTAGCTTTAGCTATGGACTTAGTATCATCTAGAAATATTGAGGAAATGGTACTAGTACTCAAAAAAGAAGTATCCAAAACACATGATGTGGAGCACGAAGATACAGGAAAGTACAGGCAGTTGCTTGTTCGTACTCTACATCAATGTTGCATCAAGTTCCCCGATGTAGCAGTTTCTGTTGTACCAGTTCTCGTCGAATTTTTATCTGACACAAATGAATTAGCAGCTACGGATGTAATGATTTTCATCAGAGAAGTGATCCAGAAATTCGGAAATCTACAGCCGCTAATAATTGAGGTTTTAATTATATATAAATTATATTATTATATACTTTGAGCTCAACGAAATATTTTTAGAAATTGCTGGAAACATTCGGAGACATAAAGAGCGTTAAAGTGCATCGTGCTGCCCTCTGGATTCTTGGGGAATATGCCTCTAATTCCACAGATATTGAAGTGGTAATGAAGCAGATAATAAGCAGTCTAGGAGAAGGTTCTCTTGTAGATCTCGAGCAAAAATTGATCTCTGGCGAAGAAGAAGCTCAAGTGAATAATATTGCTCAACCGACGCAACAACAGACTACACTGGTTACATCAGATGGAACTTATGCTACTCAGTCCATCTTCAGTACAGCACAGTAAGAATTTTAACACAGCCTCCAATCATTTTTGATGTCAAAAAACACTGTTGTCTTTGTTTATCCTCCCAACCAGTCCCTCTCTCGCACCATATGAAAAATTCACACAATTGAATTTGAAACTAATAACAATATTAACTAGTTCAACCATCAATTGTGCCAACTAACAAACCGATGGATTTTTTCGTTCTGTGAAATCCAATATTGAGGTTACATTAAAAAAAGAGCCAGTATCGAATCTCTAGGTTATATTGCATTATTTTATGTTGGTATTCAGAACTCTCTTGTCACGAATTTAGCTACTATTTGTCAATTTATGGTTCTGCCAACCTAACCTAACCTGCATTTTTCAACGCGAAAAGAAAACCTAACCTAACTTAACCTGCATTTTCAACGCAAAAAGAAAATAATGAATAATACTCAACTCAATACACTGAATAACTATTTTATTCAGGAAACCAAAGAAAGAAAAAAGACCGCCACTAAGGCAATATCTCATGGACGGCGATTTCTTCATAGGAGCAGCTCTAGCCTCTACCATAACAAAGTTAGCATTGAGATATGGTAAATTAACCGATGTTATTTCTAAACAAAAGAACCGTTTTGATGCTGAAGTCATGCTTTGCATGGCGGGAATCATCCATTTGGGCAAATCAGGTACAATCGATTTAATTTACGATATTTTCTTTTCTGTTAATCATTTTTATTCAACAGGAATGCCAACTAAAGCCATCACCAATGATGACAGAGATCATATCCTGTTCTGTCTCAGAGCTCTTTCAGATAGATCCCCAACTATTCTGAATATATTCTCAGAATTGTGTCGCCTGTCTTTGAACGACATGCTTTTGGCTAAGGAGAAAGAGGAGGCATCGAACCAAAAGGCCAAAGAGAAAATTGGTAAAGTCATCCAGGCCGATGATGCCATCAATTTCATGCAACTACAAGCCGATAAATCGAATGAATTGGGAGAAAATATGTTCGAAACTTCATTGTCACAAGCTTTGGCAGGTGGAAGAGTAAGTTTTTGTTATCAACTTGTTAATTTTGAAAAACGTAATGAAATGATTGAATTAGTTATAAAATTGTGATCAAAAATAGTATAATCGATCTTTCTGTGATGCGAAAACTCTTTTTCTTTGGTCTGTTTCCATAATTTTCTTTCATCTTTTCAGATTGGAGGATCAGATGCGGCCTCTTCAGTCAACAAACTTAACAAAGTGACACAATTAACAGGTTTTTCAGATCCGGTATATGCAGAAGCATATGTTCATGTTAACCAATACGATATTGTCCTGGATGTGCTGATTGTAAATCAGACAAACGATACACTGCAAAATTGCACCTTGGAGCTGGCAACATTGGGCGATTTGAAACTGGTAGAGAAACCACAACCTGTTGTATTGGCCCCTAGAGATTTTTGCAATATTAAGGCAAACGTTAAAGTAGCCTCAACAGAAAATGGAATTATATTTGGAAATATTGTTTATGATATAACGGGAGCTGCTTCGGATAGGAATGTTGTTGTTCTGAACGATATCCATATTGATATTATGGATTATATCATTCCTGCTACATGTACTGACACAGAATTTAGACAGATGTGGGCAGAATTTGAGTGGGAGAACAAGGTGATTGTATTCAATTTTCATCAGGTTATTTTATACTATACCAAATATCTTTCAAGTTCTTTCTATTCACTATTACTGAGTTGTTGCCTCTATTCTAGGTATCTGTCAACACAACACTCACAGATCTTGCAGAATATCTGAAGCATTTAGTGAAAAGCACGAATATGAAATGTCTTACTCCAGAAAAGGCGTTGTCTGGACAATGTGGATTCATGGCAGCAAATATGTATGCCAAATCGATATTCGGAGAAGACGCCTTAGCGAATTTGAGCATCGAAAAGCCCTTCAACAAGCCAGATGCTCCAGTAACAGGTCACATCCGTATCAGAGCAAAAAGCCAGGTAAGATATATTGAAACCTGTTTGAAAAACTAAAGGTCATACATATATCATACCTGACATTCCTTAAATATAGAATTTCAGCTCATTATAACAGAAAAAAACAAAATTCAAAAAGACATACAACAAAAAAATTGATAACAAAATACAATCTAACTAACTCTATGGTTTCAAGAGGCGTTTTCGGAAACTTACTCAGGGTTACTAACTCGATCCATCGGGTCACGTGACGGATCTACTCGGATCACGGACCCGAGGTCTGTGTTTACGAACACATCAGGTTTAGGATTTGAAGTGACAGTCGTATCAATAACATAACCAAACAAATTTATGAATTTATTTTTCAATCCCAGTCTATTCTCGGATTGTCTCTAGCTTTGCTTGTATTTATTGACTTCTGTAAAATCTTTCTTATAATTTCTGGTGTGCCCTCACATGTTCAATTTATCTTCGAGTACCTATATTGAAGAAGTAAAGAAGGCTTTAGCTTTTACACAGAAAGATCTGCATACAAAGTTATGACGAAGTTGTTTCACATTATTTTCTCGGCTCAAGGAGCCACTCATTTTACAATGAGCCAAATTCTCTTCTCTTTCCATAATTTTTAGGAATAGAATATATGAAATTACTAAGAAAGGAGTAGAAGACTTATTCCCGCCTTATTCAAATACAAAATTGAACTGCAGTGCGCATGCGGTGACTCTAGAACCCTACTTCCGAGTAGGGTTACGATAAATCAACCTGGGTCAGTGAT
This sequence comes from Propylea japonica, assembly GCA_013421045.1. Taxonomy (NCBI): domain Eukaryota; kingdom Metazoa; phylum Arthropoda; class Insecta; order Coleoptera; family Coccinellidae; genus Propylea; species Propylea japonica. The sequence continues at coordinate 79,914,021 of CM024242.1, read as the reverse complement.
CGAGTTAATAGCCCCGTACTTTCCGAACACGGGTTGGATGTTCGGGTTAGGTAAACGAACGCCAAGGTTAGGGATCGAGTTAACCCGGGTAAGTATCCGAAAACGGCTAAGGGCTCAAAATTTCGTCAGCTAACATTTGTCCTTCAACGTAGGCAGCTATAACTGCATCTTTCTTAAAACTTGCAGTGGCTATGACTTTTTCAATTTATACCAGAAATTGCTATTCCATTATTTGTTTTAATTTTCTTTCAAGGGAATGGCTCTCAGTTTGGGAGATAAATCAACATGACTCAGAAGGTGCAACAAAGTAAACTAGTAGTTGCTGCTTAAGGTAGATATTAGGTAAAATAATTTTTATATAAGGGTATGATTTATTATGATTCCATACATAGTATTTTATTTATCCAGTGTTAACTAAATCTCTATCAAATATATTTGTTCATTTTAAACGATATTTTTGGTATTTTTCTCAACTATTTCGTTGATAATTCGTTTTTATTGGTGGTTGTATTCATAACGCTGTTACATTTATGGTTACAATTATGGTACATAGAATTTATGTAACATTGTCTCAGAGAAATGACAGTTGAGGTTATGTTATGATGGTGTATGGTTATTAGAGATTTTCGTAGGTATAACTAATTTTGAACCAGTGTTGGGCTGATACTATACATAACATTTTCCCTCACAAACAATATACTGAGGTAGTTTTTAATATAAAGGGTGGAATATCTGCAGAGACATCTTTGATCAAAACATGATGCTGTGAATAGCTATCAACCAGAGACTACGATTCTTTCTGTTTGGTAACTTGTTCTTCCTAAGAAACTTAATTATCAACTTTTATTATAGTCTTCACTAACCAGTGAACGTCATCTTGTTACCGAAATGGTCTTAAATAATATATGTTATACTCACTGTTTGAGAGTTTAGGCTTCATTTTATTAACTGTCCAGTCAGAGAAATGTCTTACAGACTTGAATGTAAGCTATGTATAAATTGGTGCTTTTAACAAATTTTTGTTCCTAACATTTTGTGAAGTGATACGTTATCCATTTCGTTAATCATTTCCTTGACAGCTCGCCAATGTTATGGTGTAGCATAAAGCCACTTAGGTATTCTATAGAAAGTGCTCCTGAAGTTACCTTTAAATAATTTTAAATTATTATTGTTGCTACAAGAAGTGACGATTTTCATACAGGCAAGACTGTGTACATTCAATTCAATTAGTGAGTTTTTTAATCTCTGTTATTATTTGTTGTCTAGTGTTATGACATATTATTTGACTGTGTTGAATGATAGTTCCAACATCTGTTTTTTGTGGGTTTATAACTTCTCCATTTATTATGAAAGAGGTAACTCACAATACTGTAAATCAGGTATTGTACCATTGAAATAAGCGTTATAAATTTGAAAAATTTAATTTTGTCAACATATATATCTCGGATTTCTCATTATTATCATCTCTCCAACTACTGATGATTGACTTCTTTAATATCCCATCAGGAATAATTTTAGTCTCATTCATTATTTCATACAAGTGCGAAAGCATTAACATTATAATACAAGCTAAAATTGTATAATTATTGTCTACTGTATTGGTGAAGAAGGTATCAGTTCTAGGAGACATCGTTTTTTCTATTTTCTGCTGAAACAATACGATTTAGTCAGCGGCTTGGAAATATTTGAATTGTTCGCACAAATTTCAAATCTTAAATGTGTAGTTATGTGAGACACGTGGGATAAATGATTCTATAAACATATTCAATGAACTTCTATACATTGAGGAATTCTATATTCTTCAACATTTGAACATTTTGAGTCATTAAGGAATGGCTGAATTAAAACGTTAAAGTTGACTAAATGTATATTCATACTTCACATTTTATACACTTTCAGTTATTTTAGATACAAAGTTAGATATAATGGAACTTGATAGTTATTGTTGATAATATTATCATATCCACATAATGACAAATTAAATTCAATTTGAACATTGGAGAATGTAACGATGGACCGAGAATTGATTCAATCAATCAAAATTATAATAATTTGCACATTTTTACGAGTGATCTAGTTTTTCATGTTGTTTTTGATCCAGTCCTTGAAACTGTAGACATCTATATGAATATCTGGATATCCCTTAGCACAAGGTATACCCCTTGACACAACACCTACTTGTTTTCCATCATATACCAAGGGACTACCAGAATCGCCCTGTAGAGAAAAATTTCGAAATTAAAAAATTCATGTTCAAGCGGAAATAATTCTAAATTTACCTCACATGTGCCTTTTCCTTTAACGCCAGTCGTGCAGATATTTCTCTCATCAACATCATCTTCATAAGTACTTGCACATTCTGAAACACTGATAGAAAACAATTCTATCTTCCGTAGTCGCAGTGTTGTGTCACCGTACTGAAATACAAAAATAAATCACATAAAGGTAATTCATTATACAGGGTGTTCCATCTCAGACGAGCCACCCCGTATATCATCAACACAAAAAAAGTGGAGCAATTTGCAAACTATTCAATTCATTCATCAAAATATTAAGATTTCTTACTTATTTTCGTTATTAGATATTACCGTTTTTGATATGATTCCAATATTTTTAGAATATCGTTTTTCAAAAGTATATAAGCTAGTCAATACTATTAATCACTTCATTTGTCATTCCTACTGATTGGCGCGAAGTTTCTACGAATTTGCGAAAGAATAAATTCAGATTTAACCAGACAAATAACTTAAGTACCTACAGTACTTTTCATCTGATTTACGGGCTTTTGCCATACCTTACGTGTTTTTCCCCATCCGGCTACAGTGAGTCGACTACCACTTTCTGTTTTTTTGTTAGCTAAGGGTATGCTCTTAATTTTTTCATTGAATTCAATGGGATTTTTGAGTTTCAATAGACCGATATCATTATTAAAATTCTTTTTTCTGCTGTATTTTTCATGAACCTTCAAACTTTCTACTTCGAATTCCTTGCCAGTTCCATTTTGCAAAATTACTGTTCCGGCTACCACTCTGATTTTCTCAGCAGATTGCCTAGGAAAGAAAAATCAATTATTAATGCTCATAATGAGTAACAATTCGAGAACGCTTCTTACGAAATCATTCTACTGCTGATGCTTACCCAATCAAGCAGTGGGCTGCAGAAAGTATCCATTTTCTGCCTATTATAGAGCCACCACAAAAGAAAGTGTTTTCGATCTCTAAAGCAACCTGATATGGATACGCACCATCAGCAGCTTCTGAACCTCCAACTATTCTCTCTGAACATAAACCACCTAAAAGAGGACATAATTGATGATTTTATATAAGTACACAAGTTGTTTTCGTCAAACTACAGTGCAAAAAAATGTCAACGGTTTCTAGCATGAATATTGCATGGTATGTGCTTACTCTTTTGAATGTAAACTATAATAATTCACTATTCATTAATGGGTATTATCATGGCCGAGCCAATATACGTATAAAGCATAATTGCATTATTTAATAGTCGTGGATCATTTATTTTAATGCTTACAATTGTTTACTACAGTCATGATTTAAGATATTCACTAGTAGAAAAAGTTGTATGACGTATGTAAAAGAACATGATGAATATAGTGTATTTCGGCAAGAAATTTATTAAACTTCAAATGTGTTTATTCATAATTAATTAATTATCATTAATTGATTAATAATTATCTGTCTATATTCAATAATAAATTCCCAAAAAAGAGTTGAATACATAATTACCACCAATACTGCCTATGAAGATAAAAAATATAACCGACAATTTCGTCATTATAGTTGTTTTTACCACAGAATTTCAACAATGTTTGAGTTCTATTTCTGAAAGCTTTTTATCTAAGAAGTTTATCAGTCCAATTTTGATTTGCTTAACAAATTGGCCCTACAATCTGGAATTCTAGGGGGATGCTAATTTTCAATTAGTATGAAATCGACACCTTGTGTCCAATTGTATTCATTCCTTGCATGTACCTAAGATATGTATGTAGATCATGATTAGAATATACAACGACTGATAATAATAGTGATATAATATTTAGAGCGAATGATATGCTTTCATATATATTTTCATAGGATTCAATTAGCATTTGCGTGTGTTGCTTATCATGAACGATCGTTTCAGTATCGGTTGAAGAGAATTGTTCAGGTTTGAATTCATTTTCGGTATCTTAAAATATACAGTTTTTCGCATATGCCTTTACTGCGTGTAGTCTTTTCTATCAACATATTCGAAGAACTTCTATACATTGAGGAATTCTATATTCCTCAACAATTGCACATTTTGAGTCATTAAGGAATGGTTGAAAAAAAACTTAGAAGTTGACTAAATTTATATTCATACTTCAAATTTTATACACCTACAGTTATTTTAGATACAAATTAGATATGATGGTACTTGATAGTTATTGATGATAATATTATCATAACCACATAATGACAAATCAAATTCAATTTGAACATTGGAAAAAACGATGGACCGACAATTGATTCATAAATCAAATTATAATAATTTGCGCATTTTTACGAGTGATCTAGTCTTTCATGTTCTTTTCGATCCAGTCCTTGAAACTGTAGACATCTGTAAACACATCGGGAAATCCCGTAGCACAAGGTTCACCCCATGACAAAACACCGGCTTGTTTTCCATCATTTACTCGTACCAAGGGACCACCAGAATCGCCCTGTAGAGAAAAAGCTCGAAATAAAAATTCGTGTTAAAGCGGAAATAATTCTATATTTACCTGACATGCGCCTTTTCCAACTCCAGTCGTGCAGATATTTCTCTTATCAACTGCACCTAAATAAGCACTTGCACAGTCTGAATCACTGATAGAAAACACGTCTATCTTTCGTAGTCGCTGTGTTGTATAACCTGGATACTGAAATACAAAAATAAATCACATAAAGATAATTTATTATACAGGGTGTTCTATTTTAGACAAGCCACCCCGTATATCATCCACACAAAAAAGTGAGCAATTTGCAATCTATTCAATTCATTAATAAAATATTAAGATTTCTTACATATGTTTCGTTATTGGCTATTACCGATTTTAATATAATTCAAATATTTTTAGAATATCGTTTTTATAAGTATATATAAGCTAGTCAATACTATTAATCACTTCATTTGTCATTCCTACTAATTGGCGCGAAGTTTCTACGAATTTGCGCAAAAATCAATTCAGATTTAACCAGACAAATACCTTAGGTACCTACACTTGTTTTTTCCCCATCCGGTTAAAATGAGTCGACTTCCCCTTTTTGTTTTTTTGTCAGCTAAGGGTATGCTTTTCATTTTTTCATTGAATTCAATGGGATTTTTGAGTTTCAATAGACCGATATCATTAGTCTTCTCCTCCCTGCTGTAGTTTTCATGAATCTTCAAACTTTCTACTTCGAATTCCTTGCCAGTTCCATTTTGCAAAGTTACTGTTCCGGCTACCACTCTGATTTTTTCTGCAGATTGTCTAGGAAAGAAAAATCAATTATTAATGCTCATAATGAGTAACAACTGATACATATATGGGTTTGGGTTTTCTGGGTTATTTCTCAAGAAGGCAAAAAATTAATTCTGAATAAAGATCCTGGCATTTATGTGAGTATGTCAGTATTTTGTTATAACAAAGGTTATAACTGTTATTTGGGTAAACTCTTTCTGGAAACGCTTCGAAATTTGAAATTGGCAACAATGCATTTTATTCTATTACAAATGACATGTACGATAAACAGTAATCCTTCACACCAATGGTCTTAATGGTTACGATTATATTGAAATAGAGCACGTTTGTCTAGAAAATTAATTTAAACTTAATACATCACAGTAGTATCGACCTTAGGCTTTGTCTAAAAGGTATCGACTAATGTTGAGATCCTTAATTTACGATAAAATTCGAGAAGGCTTTTAACGATACTTACTCATCCAAACAGTGGGCTGCAGAAAGTATCCATTTTCTGCCTATTATAGAGCCACCACAAAGCAAAGATTTTTCGATCTCTAAAGCAACCTGATATGGATACGCACCATCAGCAGCTTCTGAACCTCCAACTATTCTCTCTGAACATAAACCTCCTAAAAGAGGACATAATAGATGATTTTATATAAGCACACAAGTTGTTTTCGTTAAACTACAGTGCAAGGAAATTTCATCGGTTTCTAGCATGAATATTGCATGGAATGTACTTATCCTTTTAAATGTAAACTATAATAACTCATTATCCACTCATGATTAATGGGTATTATCATGGCTGAGCCAACAGACGTACAATGCTTTATTGCATTATTTAATAGTCGTGGATAAATTATTTTAATGCATACAATTTTTTACTGCAGTCAGGATTTAAGTTATTTATTAGTAGAAAAAGTTGTATGACGTATGTAAAAGAACATGATGAATATAGTGTATTTCGGCTAGAAATTGATAAAAATTCAAATGTGTTAATTTAATTATCTATCTATATTCAATAACAAATTCATTTATTGAATAGCATAATTACCACCAATACTGCCTATGAATATAAAAAATATAACCAAAATTTCGTCATTATAGTTGTTTTTACCACAGAATTTCAACAATGTTTGAGCTGTTCCATTCCTGAAAGCTTTTTATCTAAATGGTTTATCAATCCAATTTTAATTTGCTTAACAAATTGGCCCTACAATCTGGAATCCTAGGTGATGCTAATTTTCTATTAGTATGAAATCGACACCTTGTGTCCAATTGTATTCATTCCTTGCATGTACCTAAGATATGTATGTAGATCATGACTAGTATATATAACGACTGATAATAATAGTGATATAATATTTAAAGCGAATTATATGCTTTCATATACAGATGTGGAAGAAACGGATGGAATAAGGGGAGATTCAGTGTTAAATTCAAGAAGGCTCGGGCTCCAGTGGAACAGTGAAAGAATCGAAACCTCAGAGCGATGCGATATTGAATAAGCGGCTGGTCTGTTGGAATGGCAATCCGAATGCTCTGATAAGGTAAGATCGGAGCATTGGTTACAGCAAACGGTGGTTTTTCGGTGGTCAATCGCAAGACACGTGTGCCTGTGTCGTTGCCGACCGTAGCGTTTGCTGTAACCAATGCTCCATTCTTACCCTTATCAGAGCTTTTGGATTGCCATTCCAACAGACCAGCCGCTTATTCAATATCGCATCGCTCTGACGTTTCGATCCTTCCACTGTTCCACTGGAGCCCGAGCCTTCTTGAATTTAACACTGAAACTCCCATGTTTCCATCCGTTTCTTCCACATCTGTATATTTTCATAGGATTCAATTAGCCTTTGCGTGTTCTGCTTATTATGAACAATCGTTTCAGTATCGGTTGAAGAGAATTATTCAGGTTTGAATTCGTTTTCGGTATTTTAAAATATACAGTTTTTCGCATATGCCTCTATTGCGTGTAGTCTTTTCTATCATCATATTCGAAGAACTTCTATACATTGAGAAATTCTATATTCATCAACAATTGCACATTTTGAGTCATTAAGCAATGGTTGAAAAAAAACTTAGAAGTTGACTAAATTTATATTCATACTTCAAATTTTATACAGCTACAGTTATTTTAGATACAAAATTAGATATGATGGTACTTGATAGTTATTGATGATAATATTATCATAACCACATAATGACAAATCAAATTCAATTTGAACATTGGAAAAAACGATGGACCGAAAATTGATTCATTAAATCAAAATTATAATAATTTGCGCATTTTTACGTGTGGTCTAGTCTTTCATGTTCTTTTCGATCCAGTCCTTGAAACTGTAGACATCTGTAAACACATCGGGAAATCCCCTAGCACAAGGTTCCCCATGACAAAACACCGGCTTGTTTTCCATCATTTACTCGTACCAAGGACCACCAGAATCGCCCTGAAGAGAAAAATCTCGAAATTAAAAAATTCATGTTAAAGCGGAAATAATTCTATATTTACGTGACATGCGCCTTTTCCAGGAACGCCAGTCGTGCAGATATTTCTCTTATCAACCGCTCCTGAATAAGCACTTGCACATTCTGAATCACTGATAGAAAACAAGTCTATCTTTCGTAGTCGCGGTGTTGTGTAACCTGGATACTAAAATACAAAAATAAATCACATAAAGGTAATTTATTATACAGGGTGTTCCATTTTAAACGAGCCACCCCGTAAATCATCCACACAAAAAAGTGGAGCAATTTGCAAACTATTCAATTCATTCATCAAATATTAAGATTTCTTACATATGATTCGTTATTGGATATTACCGATTTTGATATGATTCAATATCTTTAGAATATCGTTTTTTATAACTATATATTAGCTAGTCAATAATATTAATCACTTCATTTGTCATTCGTACTAATTGGCTCGAATTTTCTACGAATTTGCACAAGAAATCAATTCAGGTTTAACCAGACAAATAACTTAAGTACCTACACTTGTTTTTCCCATCCGGTTAAAATGAGTCGACTACCCCTTTTTGTTTTTTTGTCAGCTAAGGGTATGCTTTTTATTTTTTCATTGATTCAATGGGATTTTTGAGTTTCAATAGACCGATATCATTAGTCTTCTCCTTCCTGCTGTAGTTTTCATGAATCTTCAAACTTTCTACTTCGAATTCCTTGCCAGTTCCATTTTGCAAAGTTACTGTTCCGGCTACCACTCTGTTTTTTTCGGCAGATTGTCTAGAAAAGAAAAATCATTATTAATGCTCATAATGAGTAACAACTGATACATATATGGGTTTGGTTTTCTGGGTTATTTCTCAAGAAGGCAAAAAATTATTCTGAATAAAGATCCTGGCATTTATGTGAGTATGTCAGTATTTTGTTATAACAAAGATTATAACTGTTATTTGGGGAACTCTTTCTGGAAACGCTTCTAAATTTGAAATTGGCAACAATGCATTTTATTCTATTACAAATGACATGTACGATAAACAGCAATCCTTCACACCAATGGTCCTAATGGTTACGATTATATTGAAATAGAGCACGTTTGTCTAGAAATTAATTTAAACTTAATACATCACAGTAGTATCGACCTTAGGCTTTGTCTAAAAGGTATCGACTAATGTTGAGATCCTTATTTACGATAAAATTCGAGAAGGTTTTTTTACGAAATCATTCTATCTACTGCTGATACTTACTCATCCAAACAGTGGGCTGCAGAAAGTATCCATTTTCTGCCTATTATAGAGCCACCACAAAGCAAAGATTTTTCGATCTCTAAAGCAACCTGATATGGATACGCACCATCAGCAGCTTCTGAACCTCCAACTATTCTCTCTGAACATAAAAACCTCCTAAAAGAGGACATAATAGATGATTTTATAAAAGCACACAAGTTGTTTTCGTTAAACTACAGTGCAAGGAAATTTCATCGGTTTCTAGCATGAATATTGCATGGAATGTGCTTATGCTTTTAAATGTAACCTTTAATAATCATTATTCACTCATGATTAATGAGTATTATCATGGCCGAGCCAACAGACGTATAATGCATAATTGCATTATTTAATAGTCGAAAGTTGTATGACGTATATAAAGATAAAAAACATGACGAAGATAGTGTATTCGGCAAGAAATTGATTAACTTCAAATGTGTTAATTTAATAATTTGTCCATATTCGATAACAAATTCACAAAAAAGTCGAAGAGCATAATTACCACCATACTGCCTATGAAGATAAAAAATTTAACCAAAAATTTCGTCATTATAGTTGTTTTTTACCACAGAATTTCTACAATGTTTGAGCTGTTCCATTCCTGAAAGCTTTTTATCTAAGAGGTTATCAGTCCAATTTTAATTTGCTTAACAATTGGCCCTACTATCGGGAATTCTAGGGGGATGGCAAATTTCTTTTAGTATGAAATCGATACCCTGTGTCCGATTGTGTTCATTTCCTTGCATGTACATAGATATGTATGTGGATCATTACTGAAATATATAACGACTGATAATAATGGTGATATAATATTTAAAGCGAATAATAGCTTTTAATATTTATGTATATATATTTTTTTTCCTAGGATTCAATTAGTTGTTTTGCTAATCATAAAAGAGCGTTTCATTCTCGGTTACAGAGAATTATTCAGGTTTGAATTCATTTTCGGTATCTTAAAATATACAGTTTTCTCATATGCCGCTACTGCGTGTAGTCTTTTTTATCAACATATTCAATGAAGTTCTATACATTGAGGAATTCTATATTCCTCCAATTGAACATTTTGAGTCATTAAGGAATGGCTGAATTAAACGTAGAAGTTGACTAAATTTATATTCATACTTCACATTTTATACACCTCCAGTTATTTTGGATACAAAATTAGATAATATGGTACTTGATAGTTATTGATGATAATATTATCATTACATGACAAATCAAATTCAATTTGAACATTGGTAATGTAACGATGGAGTGATGGACCGAAAATTGATTCATTAAATCAGAATTATAATAATTTGCGCATTTGTACAAATGATCTAGTCTTTCATGTTGTTTTCGATCCATCCTTGAAACTGTAGACATCTGTAACAACATCGGGAAATCCCCTAGCACAAGCTATACCCCATGACACAACACCTACTGTTTTCCATCATATACCAAGGGACCACCAGAATCGCCCTGTAGAGAAAAATCTCGAATTAAAAAAATCATTTAATGCGGAAATAATTCTATATTTACCTGACATGCGCCTCGTCCAGGAATGCCAACCGTGCAGATATTTCTCTTATCAACCCTACTGAATAAACAGTTGCACATCTGAATCATTGACAGAAAACAAGTCTATCTTTTGTAGTCGAGGTGTTGTTTGACCTGGATACTGAAACACAAAAATAAATCACTTAAGGTAATTTATTATACAGGGTGTTCAGCCTCACCAGCCACCCCGTATATCACACACACAAAAAAGTGGAACAATTTGCTAACTATTCAATTCAATTCATTTATCAAAATATTAAGATTTCTTACATGTCGTTATTGCAATATTACCGATTTTGATATGATTAAAATAATTTTAAAATATCGTTTTTTATAAGTATATATCAGCTAGTCAATACTATTCATCGCTCTATTTGTCATTAGGACTAATTGGCCCAATGTTTCTTCGTATTTGCGAAGGAATCAATTCAGATTTAACCAGACAAATAACTTAGTTACCTACACTTGTTTTTTTCCCCGGTTAAAATGAGTCGCCTACCCCTTTTGTTTCTTTGTCACTAAGGTTATGCTCTTCATTTTTTCATTGAATTCAATGGGATTTTTGAGTTTCAGTAGACCAATATCATTAGTCATATTCTTCTTGCTGTAGTTTTCATGAATCTTCAAACTTTCTACTTCGAATTCCTTGCCAGTTCCATTTTGCAAAGATACTGTTCCGGCTACCACTCTGATTTTCTCAGCAGATTGTCTAGGAACGAAAGATCAATTATTATTAATGCTCATAATGAGTAACAACTAATACATATATGGGCATGGTCTTCTGTGTTATTTCTCACAGAAGCGAATATTTAATTCTGCACAAAGATCCTGGCATTTATGTGATTATGTCAGTATTTTGTTATAACAAAGGTTATTACTTTTATTTGAGGAAACTCTTTGTGAAACGCTTCTAAATTTGAAATTGACAACACTGCATTTTATTCTATTACAAATGAAATGTACGATGAACAGCAATCCTTCACACCATGGTCTTATTGGTTAAGGTTATATTGAAATAGAGCACGTTTGTCTAGAAAATTAATTTAACTTAATACATCACAGTGTACGACTAATGTTGAGCTCCTTAATTTACAATAACATTCGAGAAAGCTTTTTACGAAATCATTCTAACTGCTGCTACTTACCCATCCAAACAGTGGGCTGCAGAAAGTATCCATTTTGTGCCTATTGAGAGCCACCACAAAACAAAAATTTGTTGATCTCTAAAGCAACCTGATATGGATACGCACCATCAGCAGCTTCTGGATCCTCCAACTATTCTATCTGAACATAAACCACCTAAAAGGGAAGTCATTGATATTATTTGATTAAACAAGTCGTAAACTACAGTGCAAGAAATTTTCATCGGTTTCTAGCATGAATATTGCATGGAAAGTGCTTATGCTTTTAAATG
>CM024242.1:79727929-79901782 GCA_013421045.1 Propylea japonica | reverse complement strand
AGCCGACCATTCACATCGACATCGTGGATACGTCGAATGGGTGCTTGAACAACCGGCGGTGGACGGCTGATATCAACTGGCCACCAAGATCATGCGATTTGACACTGCTTGACTTTTTTGTGTGGGCTACGCGAAAGACCGTGTTATGCAGATAAACCTTTAACTCTAGTAGTGTAAAAACCAATATTCGTCAAGTTATGGCTGAGATACCGCCCAAATATGTGTCAAAAGGTGGTCGAAAATTACCTCAAAAGAATCGATGCTTGCAACAATTCGGGTGGTTGTCATTTAAATGATGTATTGTTTCACACATAATGTCACGTTCAAACTTTATAATAAAAAAGAAATATCATGATAAAAAATATTTTTTATGTGTTTTATTTACGTTTACTTTTGAAACCGCAAAATGGATAACCCTGTATAAGTAAAACCAGGAAAACAATAATATCGTCGGCATGTACGCATGTCAAGTGATGGCACCGTTCAAACTCTATCAGAGGGCACATTACGAAGCTATACTTCGGCCAGTCGGTATTTTCCGTATGGCGCCAAATTCATGGTTAATTTTACCCGATGGTCGATATTCCCCCACGTTCCCCTAGAAGTTAATGAAAAAGATGACACCCTTGCAAAAAGAAGACACCAACCTTTCTTCGGCATACATGAAGGTTGGGTATCACCTAGGCAGAGTTCGATGATTGGTAAAAAGGAAAGAAACAATCTCACCAAGCCAAAGGCAACTGAAGAGACTGACTGAAACTTCAAAAGAGTAGGCTCAACAGTCTCTATCTTTGTCAAAAAAGGTTTAGGATCCCTAGTGGGCTTCTCATATGTCATTGTTTCGTGAGTTATCTGTAGATTATGTGGATCAATCAGAGAAACCACAGAGAAGTCTTCTAGGAAAATTATCAACTTTGCAAATGAGGTTACATTCCTTGACAAAATGTAGCTCTAGTATGATAAGGTACAAATATACCTCATTTGTGCAGAAAGGTAATCACCCTGCGAATCGACGACTTGTTTATCTAATATAATTAAGATATTGCTAAGATAGTTTCTGAAAGTATGAAATCGAGTAAGAAATTAACGAAATAGAATTATTTTCAGAAATGATTGAATTTCGAATAAAACCTCATATCAAGGGCTGTTAGCATTGCATCCAGTGTACACAAGGTTATCATTCATTTGAAATAAATGTTCAAAATGGACGCCATTTGATTCCAAAAAATCCCGGATTTCACATCACGAAAATCTTCAATTTTTCGGTAGACAGATGCGTAAGCAAACAACCTTTCCACCCAGCAAACCAACTGTAAACGTTCTCACACGCTTTTCACGCTTGATGTGATGGGAAAACGACAACCGTAAATCATCCATCCGAACCGAACCCATCCAAAAATAATGGTTTACTACCGGAACCAATCAGTTTATGACCATAAGGTTAGGCATACCACCTCGTTATGCTCCTGACTAGAGGTAATCGGGCTGCAAATTCAATTTCGCAACAAATTGATCATCAGCAGTCGAGCTGCAAAACAGGAAGGAAGTAAGAACATCAGATATGACAGGGCTGATTTGCGATAGAAAATTTGAAACTCTGAGCTGCCTACTCGGATTACGCGAAGGCAATTAGTATTGGTAATGGCATGAGAAATTAGTCAGGGGAAATAGGGTTAGATTTGAAGGATTTGAAGACTGTTTTACGTGACATTTTCTGACAGAATGAAAGACGCTGTCAGAGCCAAAACCTGCAACTTAAGCCGGGTTTCACCAAACTCCAATAACGGCGATAAATGAAATGTCACCATTTCTTTGCAATGTTTGAGTTCATTTTGGACGTAAACCATCAACGATTTGATTTCCAATCAAGATTTTGTGAAACCCACTGTATAAGTGTATAGTTCGTTCACGAAAGTTTGAGCGCATAGTAGGCATTTGTTTATTTATCTGAAGTTGGCAGTATTTGCTGTCATAATGTACAATAAAGTCAACTTTGCCGAATGTACCCGGCCTCGTCCGACGAGCTTCCGAGTTATTAGAGAACTCCATGTTATATTGACAAAATTGCGTATCAATCTGACAAGAAAATAAACAACATAACCTAAAATTTTAATATACACAGTGGAATATGCCAAATTTGAATGGCCAACCGACGAACCGACAGCTCAAACTTTCGTGAACGGACTATATTTGAGATTATAGAAGCCTGTGAGGACTAGGTACAAGCATTGTATAACTTCCTCATACAATGGTACAAGTATCTGGGAATAACATCTGATGACACCGAACGGAATGAGCGGAAAATAAGGGACAGGAATATACAGGCAAGAAGAACAATCGGATGCCTGAATGGAATACTGTGGAGTACGCAGATAACAAGACGCAGAAATCTCAACATTTACAATGCGATAATTAAGAGTAGCTTAATATAGGGTGCTGAAACATGGAGAATGGATTAAACAAAAGAAGGCTGGAGGCTACAGAGATAGACGCCTTGAGACGATCTGCAGGGATATCTCCTTTGGACAGAGTGTATCTTGGTGTTCAGTTCTTGAACACTAAGATAATGTGATTCGACACCCTTTGACTATTTTCTTTGGGGTTATGTGAAAACACCAGGTCTATAAGAAAATCTACAATTGATTGAACTAAAGGATGAAACTGTTCGAGTTCTTATCGAGATAGAGCCTCAGTTATATCATAATGGCATTGGAAATTTAAACAAAAGAGTGTGAACGTCTGTAGAGCTGCGAGAGGAGCCTATTTGCTGATATTATTTTTCACACGTTAATATCATAACTAAAACTTCAATAACCAATGAAAAATTCTTGAGAACGAATGCAAATAATGTGTTTTAACTGAAGGGTTCTTCAATAAGTTTTTGAATAACCCGCTATTGCGGTAGATAAAAATGAAACGATACACGCTTCACGAACGCATTGAAATTATTAATTTCACTATAAAAAGGGTGAAGATTAGGCAGGGCCGGAACGTAAAACTCGAACATTTTTGGGTCGTCGTGAAGCATTTTGTCGGACCGCAATAAAGAAATTGGTGGAAAAATTCGAGCTGTTGGGACAAGTCGGTGATGTGAAGAATAAAATCCTTGCACGTCGCTCAATGACAGCCGAGAATATTGCTGCTGTAGCACAAATGTTGAAGAAATCCCGGGTTTGTCCATTCCTCGTCGTTCTTTGGATTAATGATTTTTTATGGCCGAATTTAAAATGTATTGATCTAGACAACGTTTACTTTCAACAATACGGCTCAACGTGCCACGCAAGCAACGAAACCATTGATCTTTGACGGGAAAAAGTTTCCGGACCGTGTTATCTCTCAAAGAGGTGTTCACAATTGGCCCACCGAGATCTTGTGATGTAACACTTTGCGACTTTTTTCTTTGGAGCCACGTGAAACTCTGAAAGAGAAGATCTACGCCAATAGCCCAGCGTCGATTCCAGACCTCAAAGATGGAATTCGTGAGGCTATCGGGGACATCGGGCAGCCACTTTGCAATTTGGTTATGGAAAATTTTATTAAAAGGGTATGGTCCTATAAGCGTGGTCGTGGTGGTCATTTGCCTGATGTTATTTTCCACTATTAACGGCATAGCTTCTTCTTCATAATGAAATGAACATCCGATCATTTATATAGAAAAATGGCATTTTCCTTTGAATATCAAAATAACACCTTTTATTGGAAAACCCTTTATTAAAAAAACACGCAATTTGAAACACTCTTTATATCGAACTGTAAAGAAATTCGAGAATTTCTTTCAATTTTCTGTTAGAATTATCTTTGAAAAATGTTGTTTTACATAAAATTTCGAGAAATTAAATATTTCAGATCCTTATAACTCAAAAACGGCTATTTTCGAAAAACAAATGAATCTCCCTGTATTATAGGAAAATGCTGATAGGCGGTAAATTCACTTACACAACAAATGGATCATCAGAAGTCAAGTCACACAGCAAGAAGTAAGTTGCGGAAACCTCAGATGTGTCAGGGCAAAATAAGGGTAGGAAGCAGGAAACACTAAAAGGTTTACTCAGCCGCCGGCTTCAGAATTAGCAATTGTAATGGGATTATATAGGCAGCTGATTTCCATGACATTTTCCGACTCCTCGATAGCCCAGAACCGGCCCATCAGCTGAATAATGCGTGAAAAGTTGATCCTACTTCAGTGGAGTTTTTCACAGAGACGTTAAACTCGAATTCCTAATGAAAAATTCATTTTGATACTTTCTAAAGTGATTAAAAATTCTTTTGTGAGTAAAAGCAATTGTGGTGTTCGAATTTCGCGTTTGACTCCTTTCTTTCTCGTTGATATTTTATTCAGATGGAAAAAAGAAAGAAAAGCTATGAAGGTTTGCTCATCGGTCCCTTCATAAAATAATAGTCTATCGGTTCATATCGAAAAAACTAACTCAGAACTCTAGAAAATTATCGATATTGATGTGTCTGCAAACAACTCATAGTTCATAGATCTGAAGTTCTTTCAGCATGGGGAATATAAACAACAAGTATTTTCCTGAAATTTTAAATGTGAAACATATTTCGACTAAATAGATTGATTGGATAGAAACTTAATTTTGGTTTTTTTCACATTCAGTTTCTTTTTATTCCACGTTTCGATAATTCACATCGAAAACTTAGTTGTTGTAAGAGGATTTCTTTAAGGTAATTTGTCAATCGGTGAAATATTATGCAATGATAAAAGCAAAGAAAATAATTTTATATGTACATTCTTTAACAGTGAAATTTTCGCTACAAACAAGACTTGAATTATTCATGAGTAGGTAAGTAGTAAACGGTCACTGAAAAGTCTGCCAAATTTTTCAGGCTTTCAATGTTTTAGGAAAGTTCCGATATCATATACCTACCTAACATTTAAAATTATGTATGAAGTGTTTCATTTCGAGAGTACTACGAGTTTTTAAATAAGTAAGCCTTTGATTACGTACTCTCTTATGAAATTATGTTTCGTTGTATTTTGCATATCGAGGAGTTATTCTAATTTTCAGCAGCTGACCACTGTACCAAATTTAATTCCATAATGTTTCATTATCAGTACAATTGTAACGAAGAAGAATTGTATTTCATCTCAATTAACTAATTGATTAATTAAATGGCTTTATTCAACCTTGAAACTTTCAATACAAAAATGCCGAAAGAACAACCCGAAAGAAAAACAAAACTATTTTATTCAATGCAATACATATGCCTTCCTATTGAAATGACCTTGAAAACACGAGAAACCCAATTTCAAAACAAAAATGTCACAGTTATTCCTATGCTATAACGCAAGTTTTTACCAACATTTTTGACAGCACATCCGCTTCAGTCGGAATATATATTTTATGAATAAGGAGTTGAATTGTCCCTTCCCCAAGACACCAAAAGAATGAGCCTAAAACAACATGTATTCATCATACAAAAACATAATTTTCCCTCGACATGTTCAATTCCTTCCTCGAAATGTCACACTATATCTAGCCTTCAAACATCAAGCAAACACCTTGAAAAAAAACAACCCTGGCATACCTGAACGATACTCAGATGCGAGTGACTAAAAAATAGGTTGTTACGGATCCATAGCACAGGTTGAAGACCCACCAACAGGTCCACGCTTCAAGACGTGTTTCGAGAGGAAGGTCAGAACACCACTAAAGCCGTGCCACGCTTTCTGTTCGCAGACGCTGTTTGTATCTGTCGGCGTCGGGGCGCATGTATTCAGGCGTCGTTGTAACGAAAAATCGTACTAGGGAAAGTGCTGAACCTTTAATCTTCGACACTGAAGCACCTGGAGAAGATTTGAGGGAAGATTATTGAGGTTACATTCCACTTCGACCATTTAGTCTATTGTGCCCTCCATCAAGGTTTTCTTCGAAGAAGCACTACAGCTCTTTTTTGAGTTCCATAGTCCCAATAACCCTCAGGTTCTGAGAGGGCTTCAAGGAGGGTTGATCCGCGTATAATTTCTCCTATAATGTTCCTCTCCATAACATACAGACATTTGGGCAAATTAATGGCATGCTGCTCCCCAACGAAAAAGTGCAGAAAAACTTAGGACATATGAAAAAAACCTGAATCGTTTCGAATAGGGTATAATGCCTCAAAGATATCAAATCAGTGACGCCACTGTGATCTTCGACACTGAAGCACTTGGAGAAGATATGAGGAAAGATTGTTGAGTTGATTCTTAAGGAGTTACATTCCACTTCGACCATTTTGTTTATTGTACCCTCCATCAAAGCTTTCTGCGAAGCAGCACTATAGCTCTTTCTTCAGTTCTATAGTCCCAATAAACTCCAGTATCTAAGAGGTCTTCAAGAAGGCTAGATCCACGTATAATTTCTCCTATCTTCATGACATTCTTTTTCTAGGCTCGCAATGGCGGAATCTCCCAGGAATGGATCATTCCCCTAAGTTCCTTCGGAACTTTGAAACATCAAGATCCAAAAGATATTTGTATGTATTAGAAACAATTAACCTCCTCACGGGCTTCTTACAGGACAAGGTCGTCTCAGGAAGCACTGTTGAGGATGGGATTATCGGACACTGACGAATGTAGGTTCTGTAGGGAGCAGGAAGAAACTCCCATTCACCTAGTCACGGAATGCTTTGCCACTGCTTGCCTTGGACGAGAAAGTTGTAAGAACAAGGAAACTAGCCTAGTTGAAGCCTTCACAGATATTGTAAGGTGGCACAATAGACCTTGAGGTGCCTAGGGAACTGTAACCCCTTTTTAAACTATAAACTATGGCGGGGTATTCTGTAACTTAGTGAACAGGAGTTTCCCCCTCTTCCTCACAGAATCTAAACTTGTTACTTTCTGTAAAGCTGTTCCCATCATATTTCTTCCTTAGACGACAATGTACTGTTAGGAAGCCTGTGAGAAGGAGTAACTTATTTTGATGAGATCCAATACTTCTAGGACATTGAAGTTTTAAAAGTCCGAAGAAAATTCTTGGAATGATCCATTCCCGAAATATTTCCTAGAATGCTCTTTTTTCAGTTTTTTCCTTCTCCAAAAACTCTCTCTCAAATTGTTAGGTGCGTAGAAGGGTTCTGAGTCAGTGAGTGATGTTCAGAGCTTCGTTTCTAGCTAGTGTGTTAAGCCTCTTTATTTTCTCTGATGGCTGAGTGTCCAGGAACCCAGACTAAAGAGACATTGACGTTCTTTCCTACTTTATTAGTTCATTGAGTTTTTCCGGCACTGACATATTAGCTTTGGTTGTTTCAATACAGGTTTCTGACTACGCATCTTTCGATTGCAAGTATTTCTGCCTGAAAATACTCTAATAGGAGCATAACGATAGTGTACACTTGGTTCTTGACACCTTTACCTCAATTCTGGCACCTATCTTGGTTTAGATCCATCTGTATACCATTTGACCGTATTTACTCTGAAGTTTTGGGTAGTGTGTATTCTTTTTCCCATTTTGCCTTTTCCCAAGCATCCAGTTAAAGTTCTTCTCGATGCTTTTTATCATAAATCACTAGGTATTTTCGCTGGTGGTACATGGTCAGAGAGGAACAGGCTCTCCGACTTTTAATTCTCTCTTTACCCGAACCTTCCCTAAATATTCTAAGGATGGCCTCATTGGCTACTATTGATCACTAGATGTAGAAGAAGAATATCTGTGATGCCCTCAAGTACTTCAGTCAGCAATATGATTGTAGTATGCTGGAATCTTTGGACCCAAAAAAGCAATTTAGCTTTCGCAAACTGAAAATATAATTATTGTTTCTTCCCAATCTCATAAATTAGAGTTTTCCTCTAAACAACAATACATTTTTCAGAGATTTTAATACCAGCTCAGCCATTTGTTTACTACCATCGAAAATAGAAAACATACTGTAAATGAACCAGTTTTCTGCTTCCCATGATCCCAACTTGCAGCATGCCTTTCAGAGAAACGGAGAATCAATAATTATTAGATTTCTGGATTAAGATATAAGTTTTTAGGAAACGTACACAACTTTTGAATGGACCGTGGAAAGATACAACTACTAGCACTCCGCCAAGAGTTATTCTTCATTCAGCTTCACGAAGAATGATGTTGCAACGTTCCGTATACATTGAGATTGAGTTATAGTTCAGTGTGGTAAAATGATGAATTATTCATGGTTGGATCCTTTGAGGACGATCAAATGTATCATTTCAGGAGAGATGAGAATGATGAGGTTATAGTTCTATAGGAGTATTTTGTTCAGAACAGTTCGCCATTTTCTGTTGCAAGGTTTTATTACTTTTATTGGCCAGAAAACTTATATCTGCTTTTGAACATAAATTACGTTTTCTGTTGAAGTAAAGGGTTTTCCAGTAAGAGGTGTTATTTTGATATTCAAAAAAATGCCCATTTCAATATAAATGATTAGATGTTTAGTTCATTATAAAGAAGAAGCTATGCTGTAATAGTGGAAATAACATCAGGCAAATGACCACCACGACCTCGCTCACAGGACCATATCCTTTCAATTAAATTTTCCATAACCTAATCGCAAAGTGCTGCCCTATGTCCTCGATAAACTCACGAATTACATCTTCGAGGTCTTGAATCGACGCTGGGCTATTGGCGTAGACGTAGACACGTGGCCCCAAAGGAAGAAGTCGCAAGGTGTTAAATCACAAGATCTCGGTGGCCAATTGTGATCACTTTTTCGAGAGAATCAATGGTAGCGCGAAATCCATTCATCGTAACTGTTGCTCCAGCCTCATTCTTCATTCTTCAACACTCTGGGCTACAGCAGCAATATTCTCGGCTGTTCTTGAGCGACGTGGACGGGTTTTATTCTTCAAATCACTAACTTGTCCCACCAATTTCTTTATTGCGGTCAGTCAAGGTGCTTCACGACAACCAAAAAACGTTCGAGTTTTACGAACCGTCTCTGCCAAATTTTCATCATTTTTATAGTGAACTAGCAACCCGGCGAACTCCGTTTCGCCACCAGATGGCTTCGTTTTCTGTAACATTTCGTTTGGTGATAAAAAATGAAGAAAATTTTTTTTTTATATTTGAAAAGGAACAACAGTAATAAAATTCATTTCGATTACAAAAATGAAGTGTTACTTAGTTAAACTTCTCTAAGTAATGAAAGAGAATCCAAAGTAAATACTGAATCGAAGCGTTTACGTTTCCGCAAACTATCCGTTTTTTTTAAATGCTCTTTGTTAAACCATATTTTTGTTTTTTTGGCCTGACGTAAACACAAACAAAGCGGATGGTTTTCAAACTCGTGAACACGTTATAAAGTATAACTGCCATGTAAAAAACAATGATTTTCTAGTCAGGCCAGTAGATCTACCTTTTAAGTAGATTTGTGAAACCGGTAGATCTACCTTTCTAAGTAGGATAATTTAACCAGTAGATCAATTGAACCGATAGATCAGATGAACAGTAGGTCTTTCGAACCGTTTTGTATACCTCGATAGATCATCATTGGTTATTAAGGTGAAGTGCTCCTGCGAAAATCTTTGCACTTATTTGTCAGGAGCAAATTGGTCCTTGGTTGATTTTCGCAGGAGCACTTCACCTTAATAGATATTTGATATATTCCTTGGTATCTGTCTGACTACACTACACACCCTGTATATACTCAGAGCGTCTATTGAACATTTATGGAAAAAGTAATACAAATTTTCGTGTTAGGAAGTAGAAATTACAATATTTGGCATTTTTATGAAGAGTCCCTGTATAAATCAAACCACCATCGATAGTAAATCATTTGAAATTCAAAAACTTCTTCGTTTCTCTGTGGAAATGTCCCTGTGATAATGCAGAAATTCAAAATATTCGACATGTTTATAGGAGCACCCGTATGAATCCGAAGCATAGTATCTATATTTAAAATTTCACCTCCTATAACGAATCACTCGAAATTCAAAAGCCCCTTCAATTTCATTGAAAGCTTTCTGTTATAACGTAGAAATGTGAAATAATTGATAGATTTATAGAAACACCCTGTATATATTTATAACGTACCTGTATAAAACATGCACATAAAAATTTTGAATTATTTTCATCATCTTTCTTTGAACCTGGAAAAAATACTTTTTATCCAGAATAAACAGAACATGCCACCATGGGGTTTCGAAACCGGTACACTACCAGGTCCACACACCTAGACGTTAGTCGTTACACACTTGCCTTGTTACACGTGACGACTGTTTATCTCAGACTTCAACGGGTTTTAACATGTAAACATATCAGGAAATCGAAAAAAATATATGAAATATCGATAATTATCATAATACATACAGTTTGATATCATTTCCTGGCGTATTTTTTCCTAAAATACGAATAATCCCCGAATTTTGTTCTCATTACGTTATTTGTCAGGGAAATTCGGTTTAGTAGAAGCCTCAAATATCACTGCGACCTGAAATGATGCTTTTGATCGCTGAAATGTTAGGAATTCGTTGAATGAACGTTGAAGTTGATGATTTCATATGGACTTACCTATTCAAATAACGTTTTCCACTCGAAACGAACAAATGTTCACATGAGACGTACCTATGTCAAAAATATTTTTCTTCTTCCTGGTTTTTTTAGAATTCCTGCAACGAATCTTCGTTAATTAACGTTATAGAACTACTCGAAAACGATATTCGTACCTTTTTTGATTCGGATCTGGCCTTTTTCTTCTGAAATGAGGAAATTGTTGGAAGCACTTCCCTCTCGAAAGGAGACTTGACAGTTGTCATTGAATTCGATGTCATAAATAATGACATTTTCAGAAAGTACCAATTTCCTACGTTCTTCTCGATATCTTGAAATTTTTCCTGCATTTTCTTTGCTACAAAACCTCGCGGAGCCCGAGACCTTTCCAACGAATGCAAAACCGTTGAAATCGGTCCGTGCGTTCTGGAGTTAAAGCGTCAGGGAGGAAAACCCGACTTATTTTTATATAGTAGATTTTAATCATTTCAATGCGTTTTTGAAGCGTATATCTTTCCATTTTATCAATGGCGTAGTTTCGATTTTTCAAATGTAAAAAATGACAGCTTCAAACGCGACATCTAGCGAAATAGCAGTGTAAATTCTATAAATCAGGATATCGACTGTTCGGTTTGGGGCCCGTTATATGGACCAAGGAAAGAGCAAATATTTTTAATGTATTCAACTTTTTAATTAATTGACAACTCCTACTGCCAAAACATTTCATACGACTAGATGAAAAATATATATAAAATGTAGTAACTATGAACACGGAAAATCTAGATTGTAGACCCAACATACTCCGGCCTAAGGGGTTCTCCTTTTCAGAATTCGACCAAATCTAGATTTTCTAACCTTCTTCCATTTCATTTTGCTTCTTTCCTCTTTTGACTTCCTCTTGCGTTTCTTCTTCCATCTTGTGCTGTCCACAAACTCCTTCTGAGTGGCTTTGGGATCATATTCTGCATTCATATTGAAATCGTTTTCTTCAACTTTTGTGTCACCTGTCCAGTTATCATAATTTTCAGGTTGTAGTTCAGCAGCATCCTCATCAATTATATCAATGGATGGTTTTATATCTTCTTTAGGGCTATTTTTGTAGTGATCATCATTGAAGAGAGCTTCCCTTCGTTTCTCATGAGTTTCTGTGTCAAAATCTCGTTCAGAATCCTCATTATCGAAAACTTCTTCTTGTTTTTCTGTTACAGGTTGCATGACCTTTTCTTTCAGGGTGGCTTGAAGTAAATACTCAAATTTATCCTCTTGCGTGATTTTCTGATCTTCGTGAATTTTCTTGAATTGTCCCCGAAAGTTGATCCAATTCTTGACATTCCCATCAAATTTTGGCAGTTCTAGTTTCGGATAATTCAAGTTCAAATTGTTCGATTTTCCACTTACAGATTTATTTTGCGTAAATACCATTTCATTTTTCATCTTGATAATTTCTTCTCTGAATATTTCTTGCTCGGTAAATTCTTTCATCAATTCATCTTCATCCAGTGATTCTTCTGACATCAAAATCTTTTCTATATTACTATCAAGTTCAAAAATTCTTTTTGCTTTATCATCGATCAAATTTTTCCAATTTTCAACTGTATTTTCATCCCTGGTCCCACCAGAACTGGAACACACATCATTTTCAATTTTCTTGATTCCAGCTCTCAGGATTTCCCGTTTTAACCGCCAACAACTCACATATCCTGGCAGGATCGCCAAAATGTAAATTCTATAAATCAGGATATCGACTGTTCGGTTTGGGGCCCGTTATATGGACCAAGGAAAGAGCAAATATTTTTAATGTATTCAACTTTTAATTAATTGACAACTCCTACTGCCAAAACATTTCATACGACTAGATGAAAAATATATATAAAATGTAGTAACTATGAACACGGAAAATCTAGATTGTAGACCCAACAAGCAGGCTATTCAAAATAATACCTCTTATTGGAAAGAAGATAGCTAAATGGTGTTGCATCTTCTTATTTGTCCCAATAATACTTAGTATAAAACTGCTGTTAGCTATCTGACAGATGTCATTGAAATAAACAACAATAAAAAATGAAATCAGATCATTTCCGTTATTTCAATCGAGAAACTATTATCTTCCTCTAAATTGATGGTATTCCCTATTCCGAAATAAAAATTTCAAATTTATTATTTAGATATAATAAATATACCTACAGATCTAATATTTCAACGGTATCTGCAACATATAGCTATCAAATACTTTATCAGCAACTGGTGAAAAAGACCTTCGGTCTTAGATCACTTCTGTGACATCGCAAATAGGGAATGATTTTGGACTATTACTTGAATTGAATTATTACTCACATTTGAATGTCCATTGTGTCGATATCGCTAGAATTTCTTGAATTTTGGTGTTATGGAATTAAATGAGGTGAAAGTGAATTAAATTTGTTGTGAAAAGTGCCAAAAACGTCTTTCTGACAGAAAAAAAATTTCTTCTTTGATAATCAAATAGCCTTCAGAAAAATCTTTTAGCTCATCCACTTAAATATTATAATACAATTATAATAATACAGTTTTTAACACGTCAATAATAATTAAGATGCCAGTTATTGAAACTAATAATTTATTTTTGATGAAGTGATGGAGTAAAATATCAATTATTCATTTTCAATTTTGTATTGAAATTCCTGATGAGTTTTGTTTCTTCCATTATGGCTTTATTTCGAGAACTCACTTTTTTCCCATAATATTGACGTTTTCTTAATAACTGGAGCTGAAAAATATTGATAAATATGAATCCTATATGTGGAGTGTTAGCTGAAATTCCTGAATTCGCAAAAATAGTTTGATTATTTCTTTATGATATCTTCATAAAAGTAACTAACTGAACGTTGGTACTAATACTATTAACTACTAAGCAGCCCGGGTAGCTCAGTCGGTAGAGCATTGGACTTTTAATCCAAGGGTCCAGGGTTCAAGTCCCTGCTCGGGCGACAGTTTTATTAGAAATAAATAGTTCGGGTACTTCTTGTTGACACCTTCATGAAAATAGGTTCCTGATAGTACTAGTGTTAATACTTAGATAAGTAGCCCGGGTAGCTCAGTCGGTAGAGCATTGGACTTTTAATCCAAGGGTCCAGGGTTCAAATCCCTGCTCGGGCGATAGTTTTATTAGAACATACATGGTTTGGGTACTTCTTGTTGACACCTTCAAGAAAAAAGGTACCTAAGAGTACTTGTGTTGTTATTTAAATAAGTAGCCCGGGTAGCTCAGTCGGTAGAGCATTGGACTTTTAATCCAAGGTCCAGGGTTCAAGTCCCTGCTCGGGCGATAGTTTTATTTGGGTAAACATTGTTTGGGTATTTCTTGATGATACTTTCATGAAGAAAAACTACCTGAAGATAATAATAGTATTAAGGTTGACGCTCACTTGGACGAGACGAGACGAAACTAAGCGACGCGTTAGTTCGCCTGGGACCGCGCACTTGGACGAAGCGAAGCGACGATCAGCCATCGGAAGAAATTCCCCCTATTTTTGGGCCGCAATAAATTTTTATTACCCATGCTGCATGCTGACTACCCGAATGAACAAGGGTAGAGCTATTGTTCGAATCGTGTTTTTGGTCATAATCTTGTTTTAATAGCTTCGTCGTCCCACCTTCATATAGGAATGAAAAAAAATATGTGACGTGGAAAAAATTCGAAATTTTATCTCTGTTGGCAAGTTACAAAATATAACTTTTCTTCTCGAAATTACTTTTTCCCCGGGAAAAAAGTGAGTGTATATATGTATTCGGGAAAAAGTACTCACTTTTCTGCCGGATAGAGTTTTTTATGTACTAAATGTTACTGAATAAACTCTCTTATTATTATTATTAATTTCGTGAAAAGTTATATTTCTTTCCATCGTCATTTTTAGTCACAGAAAAAAATTATGTATTATACAAGGGAAAAAAGTACTAGATTTTAGATCGAGGTTATGTTGTCTTCCAACGAGAAGCGGAGGGTGACAAAAACCGAGAGTTATTTTTTCAAAACTATATATAAAATCATTGATACGAAATTTTATTTTCTCTTTAACCGATTGAAAAAATTAAGTATTAATCTAATTCCTTCATTCTGGTGATTTCAGAAAAAAATACTTTTCCTACGACAATATCGAAAAATTTCCAGTAATGAGTTCTGGGAAGTTGCATTTTTTATTACCTTGCTGCATACCGCTTACCTGTATAAGCTTCAAATCAGACTAATTTATATTCAATTTATTCTGAATATACTTTTGCCGGGGCGGTAAAATATGGCGCTGTCCCTGGTTATTTTTGGGTATGGTCAGCCACAAGGCCGTAGCTAGAAAAAATTTTCGGGGGGTCCACCGAATGACAATTTTTCTAGTCCTGTACTTCAGAAAAATTTAGGGTCCAATGGGGTCCGGACCCCCCCCCCTCGCTACGGCCTTGGTCAGCCATGAAACATTTGTAAGAATCGTGTTTTGGTCATGATCATGTTTTAATTGGGAATTTTCCAATGAAATCCTCGTAGTTCTTCATCCAGGAATACAATTAAATATAAATAATTGATACGAAATGCTTATTTTCTCTTTAACCGATTAAAAAAAAACAAAGCAAGTAGTAATCGAAAGTTCAATGTTTGCATATCATATATCCCAAAAAGGAATTATTCCACAGTTTTCCAATTCTATCAGATATTTTAATTTCTTCGGATGAAGGGTTCCTCAATATTTTGTTGTATTTACATAATAAAATACCTATCCTTCAGACGATTTGAATTCACATTCACAGTTGTACAAAATACATTAATTTTGTTCGTTTTGTATATAAATTTCGTTTTTCCAGATCTCAATCGAGAAAATTCTAACCAACACTCTCATGAGCCATTCAAAACAAACTCATTTCACACAAATTCAAAAATAACTGTGTATTTCCCCATTGACAAAATTCGAGTACAAAATTGAAATACAGCGCGCCGAACTTCCCGGCCGTCGGATACCTACTTGCCGCCTCGAGAAATTTCGCTCACATGCCCCAAAGATCTTCCTGGCGACCAACGACTCGCCGCCTCGTTGATCTTCGCTTCGCGTCTCCCAGGTGCGTGTCTACCCATTTATTTCAATGCAAAAGATCCCAGCGGAAAACGACGCGTTCCTTCTGACCGCTTCGCTTCGTCCAAGTGCGCGTCTGATCTGCCACGCGCCTAACGATTTTGATCTTCGCTTCGCGCCTCCCAAGTGAGCGTCTACCCATTTGATTCAGTGCAAATCGTGCCTGCGGAAAACAACTCTTCGCTTCGTTTCGTCTCGTCTCGCCCAAGTGAGCGTCAACCTTTAGAGTCTTAGGAGCCCGGGTAGCTCAGTCGGTAGAGCATTGGACTTTTAATCCAAGGGTCCAGGGTTCAAGTCCCTGCTCGGGCGACCATTTTTATGATGGTATTGAAAGATTGGGTGGTTTCCTTAATAGTACTTCGGCCTTGTTCACTCAGTCGGTAGAAACGGTAGAACCAAAGTCAAAAAATTAAGAAAATAATGTTTAGAATCGCAAAATTTAAAAGCCTGGGTATTCATGAATGGTTCTAAAGTGTTACACGAATCCTATCAAATCAGTGGTATTGGAAAAAGTTCTTGCCTGTTAAAGTCAGGTACCTTCACTACATCGGAAACATCTTACAATACTCCCTGAATCACAATCAATCCTCCAAAGGATTTTCAACTTTTATTCCACTTCAAAAAACTACTATAAAAGCTGTTTATAACAACCAAATAAGAAAATCGATACCACACTTGAATTCCATCTCTTGGAATAATAGGTATAATAGTTCATGAAACTTGCCTTTATATTACTTTCCTCATTACCCAAAAACAAACTTCTACTTGGAACTGAAGATGCCTTATTGCCTTCTTTTCTTCTTTGTTTTGGCTTATGTATTTGAGTTTTACTTAAGCATTGTTCAGATACACTCAAAAGATTCGATATCGTCTCTGAAGGACTGTTGAATTCAGTTCTATTACGCTTAAGCTTTTCTTCTGCTATAAATTTCTCATAAAAACTGAAAAAAGAAGAAATAAATTATTTAAAGGCAGAATTACTCGATTAAATGAAGCTTATTTCAATTGTTTTCCTTGTAGCCTAATATAAATTCAATCACTTTGAACTGGTTCTATATTTTAAGGTGACCAGTGTCCTTCACTTGCAGAATTTCATCATTGGCCATACTTTGATCAAAAGTTTCTGATAGATTATATAGCAGAAATTAAATTTTCCATTCCAATAAAAATTTCTATAGACTTATCAGGTGTTAGTAAGAAATTTACCTAAAAGAAACCTCAACATTTTCTTGAGAGGTTATCACTTAAAAAAAGTATAGAACAAGAATGCTTCACTGACAGTAAGAACAAACATCTGCTCCACTTAGATGAGAATCAAGTTTGTCTTACCTTGACTCATCAGAGGAATAATCTTTTTCTGCGAAAAAAATTTCATTTTTGTCTTGGGAGACAGCACTGCTTATTCTAGATGAAGGATCATAATTGGCTCTTGTAGTGTCAGAACCTGTTCTACAGCTAGCAGTGTCACCACCACCTATAACAGGATATTTAATTTTGCTATAGAAAAGGTTCAGATATGTTTTATTCTCCTTCTTCTGCCTGATGGGTACAGAATCTCTGATCGCATTTTTTCTATTTTCAACTTTGCTACGACCATCTTTTTTTATCGATTTTATGGTGGTTTTTGGTGTTTCCCTATGGTAGAGAGGAATTATTTCTGAAAGATTTTCCTGCTGTTCTTCTTGCCGTTGTTCAGCTGAAATGTGTTGGTTGTAAGTTTCTTCGCAGTCTCCCAAATTACTGCAACATTCGAGGAAGGTATCCTCTTCCAGAGAGTCATAAAGAGAATCATCCATTATTGGTTTCAGGAATTTTTGTAATGAGTGATGTTTATGTTATTAACATTTTCAACGTATGTCAATCATCGATTGACAATAGAAGTTATTCTGTTGAAGTGAATAGATCTATGTTCATTCAGTATGTTTTTGAATTAAATTGTTCTTTTTCTTCAGAACTGAATATGAATTTGGCGCCTGCGGATTTCTAGTTTTGAAAATGTTCGAAAAATAATATTAATTATTATAATATCTTGGAGAACTTTTCGACTGATTTGTCCAGCCACCGAACTAAGAAGAACTCTTCGAGCCGGCATGTACCCTGAAAATGTCTAGCACCTCCTATAATCCCATCCTCAACAGATGCTTCTTGATGCGACAGTGTTCTGTGAGAACGCTAGTGAGGAGGTAATTGTTTCTTACCAAGATAGAGATATCTTTTGGATCTTGCTGTTTCAAAGTTCCAAAGAAACTTAGTGGAATGATCCTTCTCCAGAATCTTCTTCTTATAGGTACATTTACCTATACCACAGAAGGGTTCTTGGCCAATTTGACATTCGTGCACCCTCTTTGGCAAGTGTATTGGCCTCTTCGTTCTCTTTGATTCCTGAATAGCTGGGAACCCAGATTAAAACCTTATTTTTCTTGTCTACCTCATTGAGTTTGTTCCGGTACTCCCAGATCATCTTTGAGTCGATGACGTAGGAGCTCAGTGCTTTAATAGCCGCTTGACTATTTGAGTGTATGGCTATATCGCACTTCTGATAGATTCTTTCTAGATTTATATGTAGACATCTTTCAATAGCTGAAATTTCCTCTTGAAAGACGCTCATGCAGGAGCTTAGCAACAGTGCACACTTGATACTTGGTCCATATATCCCAGCACCAGCTCCTGTATACATTTTCTTTAGCTCAAACTGTAGAATACACATGCTGCTTATATCGTTCAATGTACGAAAAATATTGCAAAGCTACCTCTCAAGGAATATCATAAAATAACATAAATAAAAAGTTATATTTGAGAAAAAAAAATTCTCTTCTACTTAGAAAACGGTATGTTTTTGAAATGCCGTATGCAGCAGTTTAAAGCAGTTTTGCAGTATGAGTCAGACGGTGTACATTTGTACATTTCAGATTTCGATTGTAATATACCTAGGTTCTCGCCTTGGAAAAAGAGGAAAGATGAGCAGTTACTGTCTTCGCTGAACCTGTAACCCGTAACCAATTCAAATACTGCCGCTGGCAAAAATCCACTACCTTCTAATTCATAACAACCCGTACAGCAACATGCAAATGTTAATCCCTCATTCTGCCGAAAACAGCAGTCTAGGACACCGATTTCGATGATCTAGTCCTAGATAAGACAAGCTAAAGACCGATTGCACCTTCTGAAGAAAAACCTCAACAATCGCTGTCAAAAAACGAGTCAAGGCTGCTCACTGAACTTCCCACCAGTCACAGTTTCGTCAGACATCACCTGCATAACATCGTTAAGGAGAACTCGATATCTGTACGTTATGTGGATCAGCCACAGAAAACACCTAGTGTTGGTGCAAATCCGACTTAGGTACTCTACTAGATAGCGTGACCTTAAGGCCAGCTGACATAACAGCGAAGTATCCTATGGAAAGAATCAACTTTGCGAAGGCAAAATGTAGCTCTAGTATGGTAACGAATTGATCACAATCTAATCTATTTTAATCTAACTTTTTCCGTACCAAATAGGTCTGTTATTTCCAACATGATTTTCCACTCGAATTTTTTGAAATAAAAAAAATCATGAATAACCTACCGAAACACTGCCGCTGGCAAATATCCATTACATAGTAAAACATAACAACCCTAAACGCAACATGCAGATGTTGATCTTTCATTCTACCAAAAACAGCAATCTTGGGCACCGATTTCTATTATCTAATTCTAGCTAAAGCAAGCAAAGAGACTGACTGCATCTTCTGAAGAAAACCCCCAACAATCCCTGTCAAAAAACTAGTTAAGGCTACTCAGTGAGCTTGTCACCACTCACTGTTTCTTTAGACATCACCTGCTTAACATCGGTAAGAAAAACTCGATATCTGTACGTTATGAGGATCAGCCACAGAAACCACCTAGTGTTGGTGCAAACCCTACTTACTCTACTAGGTAGCGTGGCCTAAAGGCCAGCTGACATAACAGCGGAGTCTCCTATGAAAGTAATCAACTTTGCGAAGGCAAAATGTAGCTCTAATATGGTAATGAATTTATCACAACCTAATCTACACTAATCTAAGTGCTTCCGCACCAAAAAGGTCTGTTACTTCGAACATGATTTTCCACTCGAATTTTCCGAAATGAGAAAATTCATAAATAACCAACCGAAACACTGCCGCTGGCAAATACCCATTACATGGTAATACATAACAACCCCAAACGCAACATGCAGATGTTAATCTCTCATTCTGCCGAAAACAGCAGCCTAGGGCACAGATATCGATTCGCTTTTCCGCCTCTCCTGGTCTCACAATGCGGCGGGAAAATCTGTTCCGTAGTCTAAAGGTGACCGGGAAACGGCGCTGTAAAGGGCGTCGTTGTATCGACGGAGGCCGTGACACGATGCTTTACAGGCCGGGAAAGTGTCTACCTTGAATGAGGTACTAGGGAAGGAAAATTATGAAGATCAGATCGGTGACTAGTTTCGGTTTGGGTTGGTTGATTTTGGTGGAAAGTGTTGAGGTGAGTTGGAAAATTTGTTATGTCTCACTTTCTGTTTCATTCAGGGTCTAAAATTTCTAGAAATTCTCATAAGAATGTAAAAAAGAATTTAATTATATTCATTTGAGTACCTTGAATGTGGTACGAAAGCAGGAAAATCATGAATATCAGCGATCAGCTCGGTAACAAGGTTTGGTTTGGTTAAATTCGGTAGCATGTGTTAAGATGGGTTGAAACATGCTTATGTGTTTCATATTTTCTGAGAAATACTATCACATTTTCAATATGTATTAATTTGAATTCAAAGAATCTGCTCCAGAAACTAGCTGGTTCTTCATATGGTGCTAATTCCACTACTTTTCATACTCCAACTTTTACACTGGTTTTTTCTGTTGCTGAATGTTGTTGTTTAACAGTTTAACTGTGCTCATGATATGAAATTGATACCTACACAGCTCAATATTAAACAATTAAACATTTGGTTTGAAGAGAAAAGCCTTAAACAAAGGAAAGAAGAAAGCAATTCACATTGGAAGCTAGATAACCCAACATACATTAGCAAAGTATGTTTGATACCATGAATAAATTGATTTTCGTATAAATATCTTACTACAGCACCTCTTTGAATAGTACTACCATTGTTTAAGGTCCTCAAATGGTACTACAATTTTTCAACTTCATTTTACACAATGCTTCTACCATTGTTAAACAATGCTTCTGCCAATAAATCGAGAAAAGAAATTTAGTTGAGTACAAAATATAGAATGAAAGATAACGTATCAGAATATATACATAATCAATCAATTCTTGATCTCTGTGCCTTCTGTTTCAATAGGATTTTGGATTCATAGACACTATTTCGGTTAATTTTCTTCAATTGTCGTCTTATTATTGGTCTAGATGTTTTCGAAATCTACACATGTAGAAATAGGTAAGTAACAAGATCACCAGTAGCATCGGATGTTTGAAGATTTGGAGAGAAAAGCAATCCAAGTATTAAAAAAAGATTCAGAAAGTATCCTGAAGACAGCTGACAAATTCTCTCCGAAACTATCTTTACTTCATTCATTTTACCATTAAAATTATAGAATAATTCGATGTACAGAGTTTTTCACTATAATTTGATCCCCCCTTTAACTTTACTAAACGAGACACAAGAAAATGTTTCATACAAAAGTGTCACGAAATCAACTGCAGTTTTTAAAAATGACTTCACAAACTGAAATATATACAGGTGGCCAACATATTGATGGCAACTTCATTTTTTTTAAATGGAACAACTTGTATATTTTTCCATATTTGCTACCTCTTTTTTTCCTGATTTCGAATATGTCACATATGTTGGTCTATCTCTCTTATTCTGAGCACCACCGAGTTTAAAATTTTAAGAATATAAAGAATTTCGTAGGTATTTCACATAAGATTTTTTTATTCAGTATCATAATTTAAAAATTTTAAACTCTATAAATTGAAGAGACACGCCCACATACGCATATATAATCGAGATCAGGAAGAAATAGTCTATGAAAAAATGGAACTATACAGGGTGTTTCCTAAACATGCGGCAAAAATTCAAGGGATTGTTCCTTGGACTATTCTAAGAATATTTTGTCCTTTGATGATTTTTGAAAAATCTCTTTGTTTCGAAGATACAGGGGAAACAAAATTTTAGATAATAACATTTTATTATAAAAAAATTACATGAAAATTTAACTTAACCTACAAAAACTGTTGAAAATGACCACCTCTAGCCAAAAAACGAATTCAAATGAAAACCGTGTTTAATCTGTATTCCTTTACCATCTGAACTTATCAATTCTAAGTCAAAAAACTGGCCGTTTTTAGTAATTGGAATGTTGTTAAACAAATTTAAAAAATAAATTGTACCTACTCAGTAAACACAGTGCGGTACGCATTTTTATTTAAACTATTATTAATTTTAAAAATATGAAAAATGTTGTTCGCCCTGTATCTTCGAAACAAAGAGGTTTTTCAAAAATCATCAAAGGACAAAATATGCTTAAAATAGTCCAAGGAACAACCCCCTGAATTTTTGCCGCCTGTTTAGGAAACACCCTGTATACTGGACAGAGTTTCCCATTTGAAAAGAACTAGTTGCATTCAATATGTTGTTCACCCTGTATATATTCCATTTGACGTTATCAACTTCAAAAATGGACATTTTCAGTAAACGCAGTCTGCCACTTGAAAAATGATTACAGAGCTTGCCAGGTGGTTGCTAAAATTTGAAACTCTG
Source organism: Propylea japonica (assembly GCA_013421045.1). Taxonomy (NCBI): domain Eukaryota; kingdom Metazoa; phylum Arthropoda; class Insecta; order Coleoptera; family Coccinellidae; genus Propylea; species Propylea japonica. The sequence continues at coordinate 79,879,521 of CM024242.1, read as the reverse complement.
TGGTACTCAGAAAAAAAAGAGATAGACCAACATATGTGACATATTCGAAATCAGGGGAAAAAGAGCTAGCCAAATATGGAAAAATATACAAGGTGTTTAAACATTTAAAAAATTTTAAAAAATGAAGTTGCCATCAATATGTTGGCCACCCTGTAGGTATATATTTCAGTTTCTGAAGTCATATTTAGAAACTTCAGTTGATTTCATGCAATTTTTGTATGAAACAATTTTTCTGTATCTCTTTAAGTAACAAAGTTAAAGGGGGGGTCAAATTATAGTGAAAAACCATGTACCTGTGTTATTTTGGAAAAAAGATAATAATTTTCTCTTATTGATGTGAAAAGTTCTGAAACAAATTTGAATCCCTGGTAGATATCATCGAGTCGAACGGTCATTTTGAAAAATGAAAGCTGCGATTCATTCCTTTCGCGCATCGTTGCACTTTCTTCGTCATAAAATTAATTCAATTGCACAAAATTATACAGCTCCCAGGTATAAACAACCAAAACTAGTGAATGTACCATGATGGTCATCTTAGTCTAGCCATCTCTATCTCTGTAACACATTCAGCAGTTTAATTAAAGAATCAAAAATAAACTGCACTTCTTGGATCTAATTAAACATGCACTAATGGGCGTTAGAACGTATGCTCCACAATATGCTCCATTTTAACCTGTTTCAAATGATACGTGAATCATATGAGACGAAGATACCAGCTTTCTACATACGCGACAAACAAGAGTAGGTAAAAACCATTAACACTTCTTTTTTTTTCGCCTAGAAATCATTCGCAACTTCGCAAGAGGCGTTCGAGCCTATGTTAACTTATCCTCTAGAATTTTCCTCGTATAATCTCTGTCCAGTGGCGGATCATCATATAAACATAGTACTGTCTAGGTCAGTAGCTATCACTTTGACAATTGTGACAATTTATTTTTTCACTTTTACGAATCACATTTCGAAATTGGGTTTCATAAGACTCCAATTATGTTATTCAATGAAATTTCATAATTTCTATGCAAATTTCAGTTAATTAAGCCATCAAATTGAATCCAAACAAACGAGTTGATTGCTTCATCTAGTTTTGCCAAACCAATTGTAAATCTATTGGACTTGATCACCCAATATTAGAGGTCTGTGGATTTATGGGCTGTTGAATTATTTTCGCACCAATTCGATCAACCTTTGCGATTCTCTAGCAGCTTCTTTCAATTATTTTATTATAGTTACCTATCTATCTTTATCTTGGGTTTTTCGTCCTGCAATCGAACTCGAAATATTATCAAACCGCATCAATAAAATGATTGATTTTTATTCAATTTTCAATAATCAAATTGTCGTGCTCATATTATTTCCGAAAATTATCAGGAATTTCAACTTTGCTCACGAAATACAAAAGCAAAATGAAAATTAAACGAGTGTTTTCGAGATCATAAAAAAGGTAGAAACCGAATAGATTAAAGTTTTTACGTTTACGGTTGATAAAATTTATACAATTATTTAATAAATCATCTTTGCTAGAAGACAACTTTTTCGAGGATATCAGAAGTGTTTCTAACGACAAATGTAAGTATGTTCAAAATTTGGCTGTAGTTCATAGAAAAGAAATGAAATCTATAGTACTTTCATCACATCCATTTGAGGTTTTGAAATTCATTGAATAGGGCAAGCTGTATGTTCCCAGAAAAAAAAACAATTTTTTGCCTATTTCAACCAACTCATTGGCGAGTTTCTTGTGTATTTCTTCGAATATTTCTTGTCTTAAATTTCCATTTATCCCAATTCCTTTGACAACCATTCCGCCGTTTGAGTCATTAAATCTTTTACACTTTTTCTTCTTCATTTTGTTTTGCACTTCTTCATACCTCTGCAAAACTCAATGACCCACATAAAATATCTACAATCAAAAGAGATGTAGGTACATATTTTACCAGCCCGATAATTGATATTCATTACCAAGGCATAAAATTCAATGAGTACTATAAAATTTAATATCTACGTAAGGAATCATGATAAATGGACAATTAAAGGAACCAAATGCTCTCTAGACACCATGCTATATTCCTGCACAGTTTGCACTTGCGTTGGTCATCTGGTGTTACTCACGGAAAACATTAAACTATGAGGAAGAATTGCAACCGTTCTTCAAATTTCTATATTTTTATGATTGTAAATTTTTTTATTATTGAAAACATTCACCATAGAAAACTCACTTGATTTTAATATTTTCGATGAGGAAGGCATAATAATTTTCGCACTCTGTATACGCCAAGAGTATTGAGTTTTTATATATTATATGTTCCAAAATCAATAAACTTGCAATGTCGGCAGAAAAACTACAAGAATTATTGAAAATACAATAGTCCTGTGTTCTACCGATGAATTGATGTTCTCTTGAATTTGTTATTTATTAGTAAAATATGTAACGCCATGTATTTTGGAAAGTAAGCGGAAAATTCGTATAATTTTTACATGACACCATTTCAGTAACAAAGTAACTGATATGATTAATGACAACTTACATAATAAATTAAGATTGGCTGAACACTTCTTGTCGGATAATATTATTTTGATTACGTTGAAAGCTTTTACATGTATTAATGTTCTTATGATATATAGCTTTAATTCTTTTATGACATAAGCTTTGCATTGGATATGCAATTTGTCTTATGAATATTCTGAGGTGCATAAAAATTATCCAGATTATAAATCGATTAAATCTGTATTTTCGCCAATACTGAAAAAATAACCAACTGAAATATTCAATATCTTTCATAAAAACTCTATGTTTGTATGGCAAGATAAGAGATGAGTTCTTCATCTTTGAGGACAAGCTTTTTCTCGAGTAGTTATTTGCGAAAATAAAGAGAATAATATTTGGAGAATATGATTTCACCAGATATTCAGTATGTTTTTGAGAATATATGTCACACTTTTGTATTTCGTCTATTTTCTCATGGAAACGAATAGCACTCAATTTGAATGAATGCTATTCAGTGGAAATAGCAGATATTTAGTTTTTCCAGCTTAACCACTGCTCTGAAAATCGACTAAGCCATTTATACAACAGAAATTCAAAGCTGTTTCACATGAAGTATTTTTCGACTCCTTTTACCTATTCAAATCTTTGGGGTTGTAGTCCTCATCGTAGTTTACTTTTTCAAGCATTTATTGTACCGGGTGTCCTGAATTCGTTGTCTAGTGAGGGGATCCCAGAAACCCGATGAGCTAGAATAGTTAAGTAATAGTTAAGTAATCAATTTTTCTTCATTACATTTTGTTCTAGCTCATCGGGTTTCTGAGATCCCCTCACTAGTCAACGAATTTAGGACACCGGACATCTGGTACAGTAACATTTGCTCTCCTTCGAACATTAGTGCACGTATTTTTATATGTTGATGAATATCAGGGGTGGCACATTTTTCATTGGGAGTATGAGGAAATCCTTTATTTTTCATTGTAAAGAAACTCCATTAGACTATGCTATTAATTTCATCATTATTGTCAAATTTACACTTAATTTTATCGCATAGATCTCATTAAATTTTCAATGAACTTTTTTGTCAGTAAACAGCTGGGTTTTACAAAATCCCGATCACTGAATGATAGTCATTATTCCTATACAAATTTTCATTTATTTCGGACATAAACCATCGATTTCATCTAAATCACCTATCTGATAGGCCAATAAAACTTTGTGAAGTCTTCTATTCAGATGCAACCAAGAGGAAGTATCGTGACAATCGATCCATTTTATCTGTGTTACTTCGGCCTACGCCCCTGATTGTTATTCGTACCTGAGAACAATTTACAAAGAAGAGTCTCAGATGAACTTGACCTCAGAGACACTGCTTTTCCGTCCGCCACTGTCTCATTGGGCTTGGGATGAGTGAAATGCAAATATAATTATCAAGCAAACTTTCTTCTATCAAGATCGTGCACTATGGATTGCACTTTGGCCAATGCAACCTGAAGAATGCTATCTATTTTCAATGGATACTTATGCTTTATTTGTTTGAAGAAAGTTTCTTCCCATAACTTTTTTTCTTTTTAAACGTGACAAAAGGAGAAAGTTAAATTTTCAAAAGAATTAGTACCTAAGTCAATTTTGAGTATGATAAACGATGACGGGTATGCAAATTGAAAGTTGACAATTATAATCGAAAGTGGTAAGAGTCTTGTTTGTTTCACACAAATTTAATAATAAGGGGAAATGAAATCATTTAGGTAATAAAGTGTATAAATAGAAGAAAAAAAAGGCTATATTTTTTATTTCAGGAAGATATTTATGCATCGAGAGTTCAAATTCAGCCAGACTACGTAATAGTTATTGAAACATCATTAAAATGTGAGAAATCTGAAATACCATTAAATTGTATCTATTGTATATATTTTAATGAGAGAATAAAACACATCAATCAGTTTAATTGAATTGTGGAAAATAAAACAGATTTATGGCTCTGAAGTATCATTCGATTCAGTAATAACCACAGACTAATGAAAAACGTCTTGGTGGTTTTACATTTCCTTGTATTGCCTCATCTGGTTACTATACGTTTTTCTGATCATCTATTCTGAATCAATTTGTTAATTACTTTTCTGCTGATTAGTTTGAAATTTCAAAAATAATGAAGATGTACGAAGTTCTTCACTTATCTTGGTAACCTTATTTTTCTCGAAAAAGGATGAATATTTTTTTATTCTGTTAACTGTATTTGGTACAATTTAACGTTGACTTGAGATGTACGGCGTAAAAGTCGGAGAAAAGGATTAGGACGCCAAGCGTCGCGGCTCCATAATTTTTTTTCTCCAGGAACATACATTTTTTTATTGTGTCATTCAAAAGATAATTTAATTCTGAATGTAATTTTTTTATTTCTTACCGTCAGCGACTCTCACCGTATTTTTCGACATTTTGGCAATTGACTTTGTAGGTGCCGGGAATTGTGAGGGTCGCTTTCAGTATCAAGTATTTGTTGTTTTTAAAAATTCAATAATCCCTTCCTACTTCGGAAACAATATTCAACATAGATATTCCTGGTCAGTTTAGGTAAACCTATTTTTCAAATATGCTTCAGAATTTAATTTTTATTCACTCAAACAAAAACTTAAAAACATTATTTATTTCCCAAACAATACTTACAGGATGAATCAATATGAAATTAGTGCGTGGATGTGTGCTTTCATTGAAACTAAATAGAGTCTAATGTTTTACTCCAAAATAGTGCCAACTGCCAACAACATATGAATATGTTATGAAACTTTAATAGGATCCATATTTCTGATATGAATTGATAATTTTAACTAGATTTTCGGAGATAAGTTGGTTCAAGTGCAAAATGAAAGATTATTTTTGCAACAAAAAATAACTCTGAAACATTTCCGGGGGGGTTTGAACCCCCAAACCCCCCTCCTGGCTACGTCCTTGAAGGAAAATATAGATATAATTAATGAATGGATCATAATAGCCGGTATATAGAACATATGATTCGACATATTCAGTTTGTTATTAAAAAAATTTTTATTGTTTATTGTTATAATGTTTGATGAATATCATGATTGTGAAATATTTTCCTTCAAAGTCTCTTTGATTTTAAGAAACACAATCATACCTATGTCTCTTAATCAAGGCATACTGTCCAAATAGAAAAAAAATATAAATGGAATGGAATCGACATACAACACGCTGGGATAAGAAATATACGGGCTCATCTGAAATGGAATCAAAATCGAACGCTTTCATTAGTAACACTGAGTATACATAATGTTGTCTGTCTAAACCGACCAAGGAGTCTATTTTTATGAATAATCTTGTATTTAATTTGCAAAAAGATTTCGAAGCTTTCTTTTTGTACTAGGAACCGGCATAAGAGTCTGCATTTGAATTTTTCCACGGAAAAACTCATATTTTACTATACCGAAATGACAGACATGCTGCGTAACGGTTAAGTAGTGAATTTTGACTTCTGCACACGCCATAGGAACCCCTATGGAAAAAGTCAATCTATCATGGGTTCCGCTACCATACTGTAAGTCTGCCAGACGCAGGCTCTCAGTCTATCAAAAATACACATACATCTTAAGGGAAAGTGACATTGATCGAAGAGAACAAAAGCAAACAAAAGAAAACTGTTGTCATAAAGTATCATCAATGGTCGCGTTTAATGGACGATAAAAATAATCTCGAATTGTAAGTGTTGAAATGGTCGTCAGATATCTAAAAAGTTATTATCGATCAGCATGGTACCTAGAGTACTTACTATCGTAATTATTCATTCGCCTACAATTTGAATCGACTCTAACCTCGATAACGGTATGTCGGAAGAGAGACACTTAGTATCTTACAAGTTTATATATCTCAAGTATGTATTTTCAATGTTCACTTTCTCCACTTCATTTCTCTTGATATCTGGAAGTTCACTTGAGCCGTTCGACTTTCCCTGTAACGAATTTATCATTCGATTTTTCCTCTTGAAATCACCCAATTAGTTAATTCGATCATTTCTGTAAGTTCTGAGTAAGGTCCCCTGGAAGCTTGTACAGGTACCTAATAGACCGATTAAAGATTAATGAAATAGCATTGATTTTCATATTTAGGTAATATATATTGGAATATTGGATAATTGGGAAAAGACGAAATCTATTTCCTCGTGAATGTTGTTACCCTAATTCATACTTAGCGGAAGTTACAGTTTTTTCTTACCATAAGTGAAGGTATACTTATTATGTAATGTTATGTAATGGTACTATCCATCTTAAATGGATTAAAAAATATTTTGGATCCCTAATTTCATTAATCTTTTCTTCATCTGCATAGTACTCAATGTAGAGACAAGAGACAAGAATGTTAAATGAGTACATGTAAATTGACTTTCGATATTTGTTATATTATAGAATAGAATAGGGACGAAGAAACCAAGAAAAATTAACAACAACCTAATATAAATATTACCCTTTGCGCCACAAACTAGAATCCAATTAGATCTCATGATCAATCCAAAAAGATTTATACACATTGACAAAAAAGTATCCGGAAATTCTCTTTTAAATTGCCCGCGTTGGGTATTTTTGAGTATTCGAAGTATCTGTATCTTGGTGGGTCTATCCGTTATTTTATTACTATATATAATCAATTTCAAGCGGATAACCGGTTATCATTTTGGTTAACCAATTGTTAATGTTAATGAGTTAATGACGTTATGAATGAGCCCTTAAACCGAAAATGACCAGACTCAAGAGCTGGGTTAAACTTCTGGTTATTAGAAAAGTAGGATTGCACGCGGCAAATTTCAAAAGTTGTTGACTGACGAAGTATACTTGCAGAAGATATGTGTTCGTGAGCTTAGCTCGTGAGAAAATTATTTCAACAAATTTCAATTATCTATTGAAATCTCTGAGTTAGGTTCGGAAGTTAACGCATCCATAAGCTTCTGACTTGTTAATATTATTTAAAATAGAATTGTCCGAAGTTCTTAAAGATTGCTGATATTGTTTGAGTATAACAAAACATTCTTTCTTTACTTGGATAATGGAAAAAGCTTTGTGTTACAATTACTAGCTCTCAACTGTTAGATAAAATTATGAATTTGTGTTTAAGTTCCCTAAAAAAGTTTCATTAATAGCAAACTTTACTGTAATGTGAGAGATGTAGCCAAATACTACAGCGATATCAGTACATGTGAATTTAAATCTATTGGATAGTGTCCTCCTGTATATTTTTCAGTAATATTTTCTCTTTGAATCATTTCTGTCAGAACAAAAAACTTTTTTTTTGTCAAGCAGAACATTCTGAACATATGTTCATCGTTTCAAACAAAAATATTTTGAGATGCATAGAGATGAACTTCGAAGCATAATAATTTAAATTTGCAAATCGAATTTTGTATTTATTCCATAAAAAATTAAAAAAATATAAAATAACCTACATTGACAATTGACAAACAACCAGAAACCGCATTCAAGCGACGATATCTGAGAGCCGGTTATTCGTTCTAGGACAAAAAGGGAATAACCAAGGGCTGAATCAATGATAACCGCAGTTATTATTAGTTATCCGCTTGAAATTGATTTATGCCAAACATGAGAGTGGTCTGTCAACTAGTTTGTTTAAGACAGCTGTTGAAACCAGTCGAGAGCGCTTATAAAAAATGTTTCCATGATTGGAAAAAACGTTGGCACATGTATATCGCTTCAAATGGAGCATATTTTGAGGAACATTCAATAAATATCGAAAAAACTTTTTTGTCAGAGTAGTAACACCAAGTCTGGCACTGCAGGTGATGATTTTGCAGAAGCTCAGATCTCCCTCCCAAGAACTGACAACTACAGATTCATTTTGCCATGATCAGTCATGTCCCATATATTCGAATAGTGGAATTTTGCTCTAAATATCAAATTTAATTTTGAAATAATAATGGAAAACTTATGATGACTTGTATTGAAGTGTTACTTACTTCAAAGTATATAAATTAAGATGGATGATTACTTTTATGTCAACAATACAAGCTTGAACAATTGAAGAAAATTACAAACACTTGTGATAATTACAAAAAAACCTTACCTTTAAGTAAAATAATAATTAATTTTTTGCCATAGGTACCTTATCATGTTAAACACTTATGATATATTACAGTGATCCAAAAGAAAGTGTTTCTGCAAATAGATAGAAAATTATAGGAAAATTTCATAGAAGAAACCTATTAAAACCATTATTTCTATTTAATTCAGCATTATGCTTTCAAATACTGAAAGAAAGCATTATTTCTTGTTTTTTAGGTTTTTATTCTTTAACAACAATTATAAAAGATTATACAATTAATTGTTCGATACATTTTAGATTGTACTTTGTACTGTGATAACTTTCCTAAATCTTTATATCATAATTATATTATATATAATCAGTTCATAATTTAAACTGGAAAATGCAGGTATTGGTTGAATAACCCGGCATAAATTAATTTCGATCGTTTTCAGTTTTTATTCAAGTCGACCAAGAAGTTAAAGCGTGTAACGATTAATTTAAAGTGATAAATCATATTTTTAGATGCACGTCTGATAAATAGGAAAAGAATATAATCTATTTCCTTGTGAATGTTGTTACTCCATTTACAGAATCCATACAAAAATAGAGAGATTTATAGCTTGTTGAAACATAATAATTTTCTTAGTTGAATTGAGAACATGAAGTACTTTTTTCTCCAGATTATGAAATATGAGATTATGAAAGACAGTCAATTATGAAATATAAAAATGCTAATGAATTTTTCTTTGGATTTTCTTTCAAGGAAAATATAAAAATCTGGATATTATTGAATCCTCAAGCTATTTGATTCTTGATGAAATTAATATCATCATCGATTCAAGTAGTTAGTGGTTCATCTTAGTTTGAATATGAAATTATGAAAATTCGGTTTCTATTGGAAAACTATTTTTTCTTTTGAAAATAATAAATCGAATAAGATCTATTTGTTTAAAAAAGGTTCAACTTCACTGAAATCTAATATGAGTTGATGAGAAATAACTGGAACTGGAAGTATCAAAATCTGTGATTTCAGCAGCTTATTAAGACTAAGTGAATGGAATACTGAGAGTTAAAAAAATAGCTATCGATTTCCAGTGACTTTTCAACATTCTGCAACAGTTATTAAATTTTCTGACTAAAAGGTTTCGTTGCTGGAGTTGAAAAATCCAAAAGGACCATATCCTCGGTTTGTCAATAGAAAGTTCGTTAAAAAATACTTTGTTTTTGGTTTGGTGTTCCTCATATTGAATGAACCACAATTACAGTCCGTTCACGAAACTTGGAGCTGTCGGTTGGCCATGACAATTTGGCATATTCCACTGTATATATTGAAATTTTAGGTTTATTTTGTTTATTTTCTTGTCAGATGAATAGGCAATGTTGTCAATAGGTCATAGAGTTCTCTGATAACTCGGAAGCTCGTCGGACGAGACCGGGTACATTTGGCAACGTTGACTTTATTCATCGTTATGACAGCAAATCCTGCCAATATCAGATAAATAAACAAACGCATTCTTTGAGCTCAATAATATTGAAGGGAGTATAATTAACTGCATAATTTTTTGTTTCAAATTCCAACAGAGCGCTATGAGAAAATTTTGAATCACAAGCTAAAGCCTTCTTCACTTCTTCAATATAGGTACTCAAAGATAACACTGAACATGCGAGGGCACATAGAAATATAAGAAAGATTTTACAGAAGCCAATAAATCCAAACAAAGCTATAGACAATCAGTGAATAAACTGTAACTGAAAAAATAAATTAAATAAATAATAAATAAATAGGTACTCAAAAATAACATAAAACATGGAAGGGCACACCAAATCCTAAACCTGATATGTTCATAAACTTGGACCCGGGTCCGTGATCCAAGTAGATCCATCACGTGACCCAATGGATCGAGTTAGTAACCCTGAGTAAGTTTCCAAAAACGCCTAACGATACCAACTGGAAACTGTTGTAATCGTCATGTCTAGTAATTATTCTTGCTCGTACGTCATCATGGAGTGACATTTGAACTTACGAGTATAAAAATCACATTCTCAATATTTAATTTAAAATTAGTTACTTAATTGAAATTTTTAGTGAATAATTGAAAAGGTATATATTTTACACTACTCTTAATGCTGAGACATAAAAAAAACCCTTCAACAAATAGAAAATGCCCATTGTCTCGTAGCCATATCTTGTAAATTGTATGGTACAATTCTCCTGTGTCATTAATTGATTAGGGAGCACAAAAAAACAAATGTTACGTAGCTCCTAACTACCCGTCAATCCCTTCATAACTTTTTACACCTCCCTTAATCAAAATATATTCAACCTGGAACATTCCACACTGAAATCCCCACATGACTAATGACCAGATTCTGGCTCCATCATAAATCTACGAACATACAGAATATGAGTTTTCCGCTTTGTTACGGTCTGCATACCAAGACCACCAATCAATCATTCATAATTGAATACGAAGGTCCGATAAAGAGATTAATTAGACTAATGGTTGGTCATGATAAAGATGCAGAGATTGTTGAAGACAGGCAGATCATATCATGCATTAATGGTTTGCTCCTGGTCAATTTGACAGCAGGAGGCAGGTATATGCAGTGTTTTCGCGTGGCATTTATTGCTAATATCGAGGATATCATCATAAATTACAGCTTGTCGTGTAATATTATTAGGTATTCATTGCTGAACATTTGCTAGTAATTTTTCAGGAAATGAATATATTTCTTCATTCCATCTTGATGAACCCACCAAAGTGATTACATTAGTCGTAATTTTATTATGTGATTTGTTCTCCTTAGTTTCTCTCCACTATAATGACCAAATAATGTCATTTCTTCAAATTGGATCTAAAATGATTAGGTTGAATAAACTGACAGATATTTCATGATTAATTTTGTCGGAAGAAGTATCGAAAACGTTCATAGTAAACTTAAATATTTGAGACTTGGACAAGATCGAGGTTCTTTAGGTCAAAAAATGCAATTGTATTTGTATTTCTTCATCTGTAGTTAACATTAAATGCCTGAAAGTAAATATTGAAAGCAAAATGATCAATAATAGTTCAAGAAACATATTCATTTTTCGTAGAATCATAAGTTTCACCAGATTTAATTACAAAAGTTTTTTAGTACCTACTACGAATGAATGCAAGGCCTTTTCCTATCTTTGTATACTTTAAAATCTTTGGCAATATCATAAGGGCATCTAATTTCTCCGAAAAAACACGTTGCTAAGTATTTTATTATTATTACAATATACAGTGGAACTAATACCCTAATACGAAAGCGCTTAATCCACAAAAAAATTCGTTATAAAGAAATTTCGTTATACCGAAAATTTGTTTCTATATTCGGCTATGTCGCGGTCGACTTCATTGATAAATTCAAGTTTATTATTCAAACTTAAGCACTTGCTTTTAGACATTTTCGCACAACTTTTCACACTAGCGTAATGGTTATATTGAAACCAAACAGCCAGGGGTGTATTTAAAACTGTTTCAGAAGGATCTCTCGGATTTATTACATACGTCCGGAAAAATTTTCGGAAAAAACCCACCCTTATACCTTCTTACCAGTACCCATTCGAAGAGTGATGTTCTTTGAATATTTCGTTATAGAGATAATTCACTTCGTTTTAGATTTTAACATGGAATTTGGATGCAATGTCTGGTACGAAATTCGTTATACAGAAGTACGTTATAGGGAAGTTTCACTGTATCTATATAATCTTTTGAATTGAGAGCTAACAAAATACGAAACATGAAACAAAAAAGTCCCTAGCTGAGGTTGGTGCAAAACGGGGTATCATACTATTCTGGCATATGATACCAGAGCACAGGGAAAAACCTCAGTAGAGAAAACCCTGTCTCGCCGTTCTTACAAAATTGAAACTCAAAACTATTCGAATAAATACCTTCAATATTTAGATACAAAATACTTAATTCATGCTCTTGGGCCAGGAGGGTGTTTTAAACCAGGTCTGGCATTCCAAGTGATGATTTTTTCGAATCTCCTGTTGTAATACCGCTACCGGACCGTTTTGAGGGGTAATCATCTTCCATATATTTAAAAAGTGGTATTTCATCCTAAATATCGAATTCAATTTCGGAATAATGATAAAAAACGCATGACAAACTCATGTCAATTATTATTATTATTTCAATAAAAAGAATGCTAGAACTGGATAGAAGCTAAAACAAAATGAGTGGCACATTTCTGGGCTCGATTTTTGATAGAATTCTTTCGGTGAAAACCGCAATCTTCTAACTCGAATCGTTTTCGAGCTATTAGAGAAAATGGGAAAATGGCGTCAACTGAAAAGTTCTCATAACTTCTTCACTACTGAAGTTATAAACATGAAACTAAAACATTATACAGGTACTTTTTTTGTAAAATTCATTGAAGTAATCAATTTTTCTTTATTACATTCTGTTGTTGCTCCTAGGGCTTCTGAAATCCCCTCACTAGACAACGAATTTAAGACACCCCGTACACACAGCTCTCTCTGAATCTAAATACTTCAGTCAAAATATTACTTACACTGCCCACTGAAATACAGAGGGCTTGTACTAAATATCTTTCAGTTACTCGATGATACGATGTACTAATACGATATCCTGTATTTTTCCTACCATATCTTGTGTTTTTGCTGTTTTTGAACCATCTCGACGTGGATCATCTCCAAATCTTGTACTACCATTTTTGAATTCGACAATCCATCTTTCTACTGTTCTACTGTTCCAATTGAAGACAAAAGTCCATATACACTTTAAACATTCGTTCATGTCTGCTTTCAAACTTTCCAAATCAAAAATTTGACTGGACGACACTCCAGTTTCTCATTGTAAAATTATAAACCTGTCAATACTGAATAGAATGTTGAATGAATGACTTTACATACGTAATTCTGAAGAACGCACTAAAGTAACAAGAAAAAAGGCTAGAAGCAACGCCGCAAAATCGCAGAACTTATTGAACAACCTTATTTACATCTCCTATTAAAATCACTCTGTATACTAACCTTTGAATCAATCAATCCTCAAGATCTCAAAGGAATTCCAAGCTAAACCCTAGAGCAAATCTCAAATAAAGCCTTGAATACTTAACAGTAACCATCATCTAAAAATAACAACAAAAAAAATCTCATTGTTCATTTCTATCGGCATATCTTACCCAACTGACCAACACTACGCCAAAGGCAACAGGTGTACCAAAGCGAAAATTACCCCGTTCTATGACTTCCTCCAGACCATGGGAGAAAAACAAAACATAATACAAGAAACCAAACGGATCTGGTATTGGTCTCCCCAATGTGTCGGCCTACTTGATACAAGTATCGAGGTTTTAAAGCCTTTTTAGTAGGAGACTTGCTTTCTATCAATTCATTCGATTACTGTAATTTCTACGGTGAACATCTTTACATGGTTTAGATTGATGGTGTATGTCGGAAAGTTGCGCTAAGTAAAGTTGTCACGGTTGTATTTCGCGCTAAAAGTGTGTCCGATGGAAAGGACGGAAGTGGGACCTTTTATTCTTCGATATTTGTTGAGCTGCTAGAACAGGTGTGTTGGAAAATTTTATTTAATTTTTGAATTACCTATTGGTAATAGGATTCAAGGATTTTTTAGATGAATTTTAGAGTTTTCCTAACGCTCGTGCGCTACAAATTGCAACTTTTCGATTGTTGACTATTTCCGAAATTTCGTTATTTTTTTTTCAAATTCAAAATGGAAAAATTTTAAAAAAGCCCTGAGCAGGAGCTTTGAGCTCTCGTTCATGGCAGAGGCAATGAGACTATTACCTCAAAATTTTATTTGGGATTTGAGATTGATACCGAATTCCTATACAAATGCAGAATTTCAGAACAATCGGAATTATATTCTAGAAATTATTCAAAAAGAAATATATAAAAAATTAATAATTATAAAAATTAATTTCTATGGTTCTGATGATGAGATCCTCTTGTAATTTTGCATGAACATTCAGTATATCAGTTTTGATTCACAAAATAAATTTCACTCGAATCGGAAACGGTGATATAAAGATTTTTATTTTCAATATTCTAACTGAATTTTTTATGGTGCAATTAACACTATTACCAGTATTACCACAAAATTTTGCATGTGGCTTTTTTCATTTGAATCGGTTATCCTGTTATGGAAATATAGAGACTCTTTTTTCCAATATGCCAATTGAATTTTCTATGGTTCTATTGACACTATGTCCACAAAATTTTGCATGAAGATTCACATGAATCATGAATCGGATATCCTGTTATGGAAATACAGAGATTCTTCTTTTAAATATTCCAATTGAATTTTTTATGGTTCTGTTTACACTATGGCCACAAAATTTTGCATTAGGCTTATTATGGCATCTTGCCCCAAAAATCTGTATGAACATTCAGTGTATCAGTCTTTATTTATGAAATGAATTTCATCCGAATCGGATATTTTTTATGGAAATATGAAGTTTCTTATTTTCAATATTTCAATTCTGTTTACACTATGGCCACAAAATTTTGAATGAATCTTATTATGACCATCTTGCATATGGCCGCAACATTTCATTTCGATGGGTTTCGTCTTGTCTGAGATATTGAGGAACAAAAATTTTGAATGGCCATATTTTATGGAACATCCTGTTCGATTTGGCTGGTTAACGAACTCAACCGAGCCATTTGAGAACCGAACTCAGAACTCACTCTGAAAATTTCAAGTCTCTAGGACAATCTCTTCGAAAGTTATTGTGCTAACGGACGGACGAACGGCCAGACAGCCTCACGGACAGAATTGAATTTGACCACGGATTAATCATCAGGGAGTCGAACCTTATCGTTTGAAACTATTTTCGGCTCAAAATTTGAAAATTGCAGACATTTGGGCAAAACGCTATAGCACTCGTTTAAGTAGAACGAGCGGTCAAAAACAGAAACCAACTTGCCAAAATATCAGTTTGAAATGAAATCTAGATCGACTTTACATGAGAAATAGTGAGGTTTGTTCAATTTGAAAATTAAAATCAAGCAGAAATTGTATAAATATTCATATTCATTCGATTCAACCATTTTTGCTATCACAATTGCACAATTCTGGAGAAAAAAATTAAAAAGTGATGGAAGCCCTGAAGTAAAGTCGAAATGTTTTGCGGGCTCACTCAGATAGAGTAAACGATAATTCTGATTTAAATATTCTGAGCGTTTGTTTCATTGTCATCATTCAAGAATTGAACATTCCTATTCAATATTATGTTAATTTCTATTCCAAAAATTTTTTGCACAAGTCTTTGTATCGTTAATGATCAGCTTAATATGAAAAATTTGGCCCAAACGGATTTCTTACTTTGAATCTATTATCGGATAAGTTCGGAAGTGCTAGTGCCGGTGCTACTGTACAATAAAATCTAAGAGTTCTAAGGATAGTTTTTAGAAAAACTTTTCCCAGTATTCGAATATTATTCAGTTCTTTAGTAGAGAAAGGTGAGAAAAACTTCAGCATGATGTAGTTTCCCAAGACCAGAAGCTTAAAAAATACATAAGTAAATGAAAAGTGTACAACTTTCAACCTCGATCGCTTTAAATATGACCGCAATATCAAATTTACATTTACAACTATTTCTCCTTCATTTCAATATTCCTCAGATAACTCTGATTCTCGTTTGATGCAATTAATGCAATAAATAAACGTGATGAACAACCCGGAATCAAAAAAACTGCGGCAATTTTGACCTGGCTGTTGGAATTCAACTATCTCAATTGCAGATCATGTATCTTTCATAAATTCATAGTAATCATGAAATTCTTGACATACTTCTTCAGTGGGGAATTGATTTATATGCCTCAGAGTTGTATCCGCAAATTGTAAATACATGAATGTAACTTTATTACTGTTTTACATGTAGTTTTTCTACTAGAGCTCGTAGCTAGTACAATTACACGTAAAAAGATGAAAAAGCACTTGCTGAAAACAACTGAAAACTTGTTTCATTTTTGAGCTCTCGTTTTATTTAGAAGAGTGCTATATCGTTTCGCCCAAATGTCTTTAATTTTCGAATTATGTTCTGAAAATGGTCTCAAACGATAGGGTTCGACTTCATGATCACGAATCCGCGGTCAAATTCAATTCTGTCCGTGGGACCAACCGGCAGGCCGGCTGTAAGCACGATAACTTTCAAAGGGATTATCCCAGAGATTGACTTGAGATTTTCAGGGCGGCTTCGGTTCCCAAATGCCAGGTTAAACAGCCAAATCCTACAGGGTGTTCCATAAAATATGGCTATTCAAAATTTTCGTTCCTCAGTATCTCAGACAAACGAAACCAGAAATGATTTTGCAACCACAGGCAAGATGCTCATAAAAAGCCTAATGCAAATTTTGTGGTCATAGTGTTAATAGCACCATAAAAAATTCAATTATAATATTGAAAATAAAAATCTTCATATTATCATAACAAGATTTCCGATTCGAGTGAAATCTATATTGTCAATGAAGATTTATTCATGCGAAATTTCAAGATGATCGCATCATCAGAACCATATAATTCAATTTTTTTGATATTTTACATATTAATTTTTTTCAATAATTTCCAGAATATAATTCTGATTGTGCTGATATTTTGCATTCATATACCTACTTAGCAGGAATCTCAAACCTTATACAAAATTTTGAGGTAATAGCATCATTGCTCCACCAATGAGCAAGAGATCGAAATCTTCTGCTCAGAGTTTTCTTAAATTTTTAATTCATTATTTTCTGGTCATATTTAATTCAACGTAACTTGTGATACCTACAGCTGAAATTACTGCCGATGTAGAATCAATAATTTATTCTCGAAATAATAAACCTAACCTGAGAAGAGCTAAAAATAAGAAAACAATGTAACGAAAGTTCGAAGAGATACGTTGGAATAAATCACCAGAAAGTACCTACATCATTAATTCAATGAATGACACTGGCCCAGAGGTATGGAACGCAATACCGCTAGGGCTTAACAATTACTCTATTGTTAGGATGATAGCACCCGAAATCTTCTCGGAGATGACTTGCAAAGGTATTTGTAATTGTCCCAATTTCTATGAAGGAAAGTTATTCGAATGAGGCTTAAATCGAAAAGTAATTTCTCTCGACTATATAATGCTATTGATTGCAATGACACTTATCTCGATTATAGTGGTATTTCTGCTAGCTACTATCCGGAAACATTCAATGAATAATGTAGTATCGAAATTTTCAAATCAATAAATCGAAAACTGAAATCAGTACTTAACTTTGTTGAATTATTAAAATTTTTTTAAATTTCAATTTTTATCAACGGAGGGGTCAAATTATAGTAAATGACACTGTACACAGGCACGTAGTCAAGATTTTTTCAAGGTCACAATAAAAAATTCAATGAGAATAAATTTTTTCTGTGACGGGAAAAAAAATTTACATTTTATCTCTATTGACAGGTAACAAAATATAACTTTTCTCGAAATTACTTTTTTCCATATCCGGGATAAAAGTAGGTACTCACTATTAAATCGTCGTTTTTCCTGCCACAGAAAAAATAGTGTATTATACATGGATTAAATATTAGATTTTAGCTCTCGGTTTTTCGTCTTTTTTTCTCAACATAACTTCGAGCTGAAATCTAGTACTTTTTTCCTTGTATAATAAATACCTAACTATTTTTTGAATATAGTCCGAAATTTTTGCTATAACTTTTGCTTGCAAATTAAAGAGAGAGTTTAGCTACAATATCAGAACAGAATAACAAATCATTTTATACCTACCAATTTCCTCACACTTTTTTTCAGCAACAATTTCGGTTGCTTTAATACGCAAAAAAACTGTTTCAGAAAGAAAATCCTTGATAAGGATTAATTAATTAATCGAATAATAATGTGCATTGATTGAATTTTTGAATTATGTATAATTATCAGATAATGTAAGTAAAATAAAAAAAACCATAGGAATGATCAATCATTTAATTAAAGAAATCTTCAAAATATTCAGAGATAAAGAAAAATTAATCAAGGGAAAAATGGGGGTAAAAAAATAAATTCTTAATTCAGTAAATTATATTTAATTTATATTAAACGGTGAACATTCTAAAGATTTTAAAAGACTTAAAAAATGATCATTCTCATTAAGTCGATTTTTTGAATTTTTTTTCGAGTTAGGAGTAAAAATAAAAAATTCAAAACTTAGTCGTAAAGGCATGGAGAGTCATATAATTATAACTCATGGATATTTCATTCATCTACTCACCAAACTCAACAATAAAAACCTATTAAAAAAATGTTCCTAATTTGCATCCAGCAGAATTTTGAAAAAAATTCAGAACATTCGATCATTGACTGATGGTACCATTCTATCAACTGGACAAGTACTAATTGAATGTCACCGAACATAATAACAATATGCACACATATTGAATCTGCAAGTAAGCAAAAAACTCCTACGATTAACGTAGTAACGTGAAAATGATAATTAGTTGATAAGAGGTTAACTACTGAAAATTACTTTTAAGGAGCTATGTTCACCTAATTTATTGACTTTTGTTTTCTGTGATAGTGTTCAAAAAGTGCCCAGTATCAATGGTAGGTTTACCCTATGGAATATTTTTTATTCGCGGCATTCTTAAATTTAATTTTCTTTCATGTTTCATTTTGGGTATGTATAATTTTCTCATTGCTAGGAAAACTATATTTTCCCAATAACGCAACACAAATTCTCAGATATATCGCACTTGTACGATGACTGCTTCTAAATCAGATTTTGAAATGAAATAGAATCAAAATTTTAAAATTGATAAACAATAGCCTGATCTTATTCGATATAAACTCTCCATTTTTTTGATTGGGTACATGAAATGAGTATTTTTTTCATAATTGCAAAGAGAATATCAAAATATTTTTCATGAAAAGGATAATAAGCAGAACTCAACTTGTGTATTACATTCATTGTTGTTATAGATGAGGCGAAATTTGGAACAAAAGCCGTCGATGAATTGCTTGATATCAAAACCTGATTCAAATATTGTATATAAAAAAATGATAAATGTTCTAGAAAGCCCTGCATATGTATGAAAATAAACTATTCAGGTTATTATTTTGATTGCCTATATTATTTCGAAATTTTCAAACTCTGACATATGTAGCTGATGAGCGCTTGTTCATATTGGAAAAATCCATGAATTATTAATTTCATTTATGAATTCAATGTTACTTTTCAAATACTGATATTTTAAAGTTTCGATGATTACTTAGGATTATTTATCAGTGAGTGCATTATTAGAAATATAATAATATTTAAAAAATTCGCCCGAGCAGGGACTTGAACCCTGGACCCTTGGATTAAAAGTCCAATGCTCTACCGACTGAGCTACCCGGGCTCTTAAGACTCTAATACTATTATTATCTTCAGGTAGTTTTTCTTCATGAAAGTATCATCAAGAAATACCCAAACAATGTTTACCCAAATAAAAACTAACGCCCGAGCAGGGACTTGAACCCTGGACCCTTGGATTAAAAGTCCAATGCTCTACCGACTGAGCTACCCGGGCTCGTACAAAATACAGAACGTTTTGAGTATTCGAAAATATTCATCAATTATTTTACATTGTTGCTCTCAAGATATATGTGTGTAACAAAAAATTCTACTTATTTTGAATTTCCTTATTATTTTTTATTCACCTTTTCTTCATGTGCTTCTTCATTACTCCCTGCTACTTTTCACATTCTCATTTAATTAAAACTGATTCTATATTTTCAACCACAAGATTTGAAAGAAATGGTTTCATACCATTATTTGAGAGAGAAATTTTCAATACGGTGTTCTTTACAGCATCCATTAAGTTTAAATAGCAAATAAAATTATACACAATTTCTAGAAATTTCAACCAATTTGAATTGAAGTTTTGCTAAATCAAATATACTGTGTCGAATTAACATGCAATATGAAGATACCTAAAAATTGTAGTTCGCTAAAAGTAATATTTTTCGTGAAAAAACATCCGTAGAAACTTTGAATGAAACTTTTAGAAACAATTAAATTCTCGAAAAAAAATTCGTCGAAAAACTACGTCCAGACACAATGAAAAAATACAACTCACTTGAAGGTTTAGTTCAAAAATCTTCATGGTAGAAAAAAGAAAACCTATTCTTTGAAAATAGATAAATTCGAAAATTAGAAATACCTCAGGTACATATAATTGAAATATAATAAGATGAACTTCCGTTATTTTCACCTGACTAAAGTGGAAATTAGTAAACGTTATAATCTAATTAATATAAAATTGAAGTATTCATTAAAATTATCATTTGGATTTTCGAAAATTGCAAACGAATTGCCGTCTCAACTATTTATTTCTTGAATTGCACTGTTGTAGAACCACTTGCAAAATCGTACTTCACCAAGCCTATTATTACCGGCTTGGTCCTTGTTATTTTTTTAAACTGGTGAGTTTCTCGATTGTTAGATAGTTTCAACTATTCATTTTAATTTTTTGTGTTTGCTGCGTTATTTTTTCGATTAGAATTTTACTTTTGTCACAAACGTCATTCAGAACGATTTCAATATTCTCATCAAACTGAATTATTATTTGACTTCTATTTACAATTGTATTAGAGGCATAGGCCCATTTTACAAATTTTCTGCTCAGCATACCTATATTCTGCCTGGTTTTTTACTTATTATTCTCAACTAACATCAAATGTCTTACCTAACTAGAACCTTGAGATTTTTTTCATAATAAAATACATGCTGGCTTGTAAAATTCATTGGTCAAAAAACATTTAGAATACATACTATTTTCGCAGTATAAATCATTCATAATATTAATATTTATAGTATAGAATCAACGAAACCTTGAATGACTTCATTGACCATCCTTGTAGTACAATTATTGTCGTTTGATATAAAAACAATAACAAATATTGAATTTATTCTGAGGTGCTCATATAAATTCAAAGAAAAAAGTAAGAGTACCTATTAATTCATGTTGAATATAATATCACGTAACTGGTAATTCTCAAGAAGGTAACGTTTTGGTTTCTTCAGATGAACTATTGAAATGGTATGCTGTGTGCATCTCCTATTTTTAAGCCACTTTCTATTCATTCGGAATTGGTGATTTAATTTTTTTCTGTAGTATCTTTTTGCCTCGTCAATGTAGTATTAATATCTATTTAAAATGAAATCAGATCTATTCAGTTATTTCAACCGGATTTTTTCCTTGGACAGTTCTCAACATCTTATAAATTTATAAATAATATAAAAGAGGGATAAATTATTGAATGATAGCAAAATATCATATTATTCATAAATGAAAAAATATTAATTCGAAATTGTTTTCAGGTTTGCTGGAGGAGAAACGCTTGAGATATGTCTTTCGTCGTTGAGACCGCCAAACATTATATCGGAAATGTCTACGATTTCTATCTCTGGACATTATCATTAGCAGGTATGTAGACAAATAATCTAGATTCTGAACCACGAGAATAAAATTCTTTATTTGGCGTGTTTATACAACAAAATTATGCGTTTACTTGGAGCAAATTCAGGCGTTTTCCTGATACAAATATCGAACTGATTCGTTATTATTTCATCAGGAATGAAAATATTAGAGAATCTCAATTCTTTGCTGCTCTACTATCAATAATTTCATTTCTTTTTGCATATTCATTAATTTTTTAAAGTGGTGTCTAGTCTATGATTTTTAATTCTAATTTTGAGTGGTTATTGTCATGACAGTCGATTTCAAATTAGAAATCATACACTGGCAAAATATTGAAAAACTTTTTTCTTTTCCAATGATACCAATGAGTAGGTACGAGTCGTTCTTTCTATGAAAAATTGAAAAAAAAATTATAATTTTTGATTGAGGAGCACTGGCGCAGCTAGGGGGAGGCTTCGGGGCTGCAGCCCCCCCTAACGATTCTAACAGAATTTTCAGTTCATCCCCCCCCACAACAAAATCCTGGCTGCGCCACTGTTGAGGAGAACTGCAATCGGATTATTGTTATTTTTCGAATTATTGCTAAGGGAAATCTACGAATCCTTGGCTTGGAATTTCGGAAGCTATACTCTCACGAATTTGAAATGTTCTATCCCATACGCCCCACAATCTTCAACCTTTTGTTCAAATAGGAATTAAATGGATTATTGATTCCCATTTAAAGAAAAATATGTGGGGCGTAGGGGGCGAGAGATTTCAAAGTACAAACGTTTTTTAAAACGAAATAAACTTTATAAAATTAATCTGTTTCAGATGAAAGAACGAAAGGATGGCCACTAGTAGATTCACCAGTTCCTATGCTCACCTACATTGCCATATATTTGTTAATAGTATGGGCTGGACCAAGATACATGAAAAATCGTCCGCCTTTTAAGTTGAATTGGCTTCTACTTCCATATAACTTATGCATGGCTGCTCTGAATGCCTACATTGCTGTTAAGGTGAGTAAAAACAACTTGACGAATTCAAACTTCGAGAAATGCCAGCAAAGTTCTGATATATTTCACATTCCAATGAGTAAAGTTCTCGGTTAGCCTGAAATGAATACTTGCAAACTGTCTTCAAGGAATTCATAACTTGCATTCCATGAATTGTTTCCTTGTGATGTGCACCGCCAATTTTGATCGTTTGAGTTCGTTAGATTATTCGGCTATAATTTCTTTACGAAGACCTGACTACGGAATGAAAAATGAGAAGGATAATTGCTATGATTTCTGAGGGTTCATTATTTCTTAATTATTATTATTTCTTTTAACATGCATTCAGTGTCTTTCAGTGTTACTGTTATGGCATTGTTGTGTGGTATAATACCTTAAAGAGGACGTCGTTTCGCATTAAGTCCCAAGAAATACCTTCTATCATTCAGAGCTGACCTGTGCTGATGAGTCCTAATAAGGACGAAATGGCCATCCATAGGTGCTCTGATTGATACCACTTCCTTGCATTTTGTCTCGAACAAGGACGAAGTTAGCTCCGAAGTATGAGTTTAATATTGGTTGATTTATATCGATTGATATTATTCTCTGCTTTCACTTTATTGTTTTTCAATATTCATGGCGATGTACGCGTTCAACCTCTGTTTCTATTATTTCTTAATGTTTTTTTAATCACTGGAAATGTCTCTTGATTTCACTTAAGACGAAAAAGAAACAAAAATAAAACAATTAAATGTAACACACATAATAAAATGATAAAATTTCAAGGATATTTGCGTCATGATCAACTAAAAGACGTTTCTGTAATAAGAATATTAAAATATGAACCTTCAGAAAAGAACATCTGACCCAAATAGTTAAACTAATCGACTGAAATAATGTGTCATTTGATATAATATTAATTCTGTTAAAAATTTTGTGTCTGTTCTGTATAAGCGATTTTCTTCTCAGTGAAAATGATTCAGATTGTAGAGTCCTTACTCATATAGAACGAACAGGAGCATAATATTTTTAAAAAATACCACATTTGTTGAGTGTGTAAATGTTGAGAGTTGAAAATATACATATAGTCCGTTCACGAAAGGTTGAGCCGTCGGTTGGCCATGGAAATTGCGCATATTCCACTGTGTATATTAATATTTTAGATTATGTTGTTTATTTTTTGTCAGATTGATAAGCAATGTTGTCAATATGGCATAAAGTGCTCTGATAAATCGGAAGCTCGTCAGACGAGGCCGGATACATTCGGCAAAATGACTTTATTTTACGTTATGACAGCAAATACTGCCAACTTCAGATAAATAAACAAACGCCTACTATGCGCTCAACTTTTCGTGAACGGACTATACATACTTTGTATACTTCTAAACTGAAATTGTCTTTATTGTTTCAGTTACTGATAGCTTCCACTAGATTACGTTATAGCTACATTTGTGAGCCTTGCAGACAGCGTTACCATCCAGATGAATTACAGGTAAAATATTTGAAGATATTAAATCGGAAGTGTAGTTTTTAAACATTCAAAATGTTTTCAGATCACAGACGCAGTTTGGTGGTATTATTTCTCAAAATTACTGGAGTTCTGCGATACTATATTCTTTATCCTAAGGAAAAAAGATCAACAACTGACCTTCCTTCATGTCTACCATCATTCAACGATGTTATTCCTCTGGTGGATCGGAATTAAATGGGTCCCTAGTGGGTCTTGTAAGTAAAAAAAACATTATGTCACCATTTGCAAAAAATTTTAAGAGGTTAGGACAATGTTGAGCAAATGTTTTTTTTATTTTCAGCATTCCTCCCTGCCATGGTCAATTCTGGCATCCATGTCTTGATGTATTCCTACTACGGCTTAGCAGCCTTAGGACCTGCAATCAGCAAATATTTGTGGTGGAAGAAATACCTCACTATTCTGCAAATGGTAAGATTACCTTTAGACCGACCTTTAGCTTCTTCTTCTGAAAAAAGCTATGTAGACTTTGCCCTTGGCTCAGTCGACCAGTTAGTCTCACTTGTGTGTATAGAAATCGTTTTCAAACCTTTTTGAACGGATAACTTCAAAAATTCTCCTCATATACAGTTTGATTTTTACGTTCGTTCTGTTCTGACTATGTTCGCAAGAATGGTTTACAAAAACTTCAAATATGCGTTCTGCAAATTATCTGAAACTATCTAAATGCCAACTGATTTACTATTTGAAAGAATATGCATCATTGTTGAAATTATTCGCGTAATTATATTTAATTAACAATATCAAATAAACGGAGAAGCATGGAATCAAATTGGGCTTCTCTCAAGAGATGATGTTTTTTCAAACGATTTTTGGTGTGATGCATTATTTAGTAATAGTACCTAATATTTAATTTTTTTCAGATTCAATTCACCACTGCCTTAATACTGGGTGTCAATGGGATAAGAACAGGTTGTGAATTCCCCCTTTGGATGCACTACACGCTCATTTTTTATATGATGTCTTTCATTGTTTTGTTTGGAAACTTTTACGTCAAGGCCTATATGGAAAAAGTAAGTATTTTCTGTATTTCCATTGCTTTCAAGATATGTATGATATAATCATTTCAATTTCAATTCATATTTTTTTTCTTCAAGGGAAATCAAGTCTTCTTCGGAATGGATGTTGGTTGTGGACAAGGCAATACTTATCAAGAGAAAACTGTAAATGGTTACAATAATTTCTATAGCTCCAAGGTTGACTGATATTTTGTAATTAAGATATTTTATGTTAAAATTAATGAAAACTTTTCTATTTTCGAAAAGCTCCTAGATATATGAAAGTACTTTTTTAGTATTGAATAAAGAATTATACAAAAATTTAAATGCGAATATTGCAGTATACCTACCTACTCACCGGTTTTCACCCATGATACTCCTGTGTACATTTCGTAATCTTCCTACCAAAAGGTTAGTAATGATAAGCTTTATGAATGAATTTCGTTCGAAAATATGTTCAATAATCCAATAATCAAGGATTCCAAATGAGAAAGCTACTGGGATCAAGATGTGTTTTGAAATGAAAATCAAATTGAGAAATTATAAATGTTATTTTCGATTCAAAATATACAAGAAGAAGAAAGGTGTAATATGCCACAAAGTGATAAATTCAATCTATAATCAACACAACATAATTTTTTGACAATACATAAAGAAAATTCAATAGTTATCGACAACTGTTATCAATTAACCAAATAAGTAAAAATACAATAAAGAACACAAAAGGCACTATAAAATTCAAATATTCCAGCACATGTTCCACTTTGGCATTTCAATTAATAATAATAAAATAGATTTTATAAAAATATTCTAATATATTCACTCAATTCACAACATAAAATTCTGATACAGAGAAGTTCAATTTGTAAGCATTATTGGTATAATAATACCAAAGCTGAATGATGAGGATAAGGGCATATAATTAAAGCTATAAGTCACTTTTTAGTGAAAATTAAATTGAACTAATCCTTATCATTATCAGAAATTCCTTTGGAAAAGCTTGCTTCACATTCGGGTAAACAACAGCAAAAGCTTTTGTTTAAAAATATGTCAATCTTCACTCCAATATCGGAATTTGTTATAAAATAATAGAAACCATTTTAAACGAGGAATGTATCTTATAAATGCATCAATTAAATAGTTAAAGAACGATTCACTTCTTCAGTATTAGCACATACAAAATTTCAATAGGAAAATATATTTTACATTTGTTTCAGTTCAGATTGGAAAATTTGATATCTCATCATTGGTAAAATCTCATCTCTACTTGAATTTTCTTTCGAGTTCCACATATTTCAAATTGATCGAATAATAAAAATTCATGAAAATACACAATAGTTGTTTGATTGTGCAGACTATCGCAAGTATTTTTAATTTTTCAGAATATTTTGTGTTACCGGCTGATATTGACCAGGGGATACCACTCTGTGGTTTCGTGGGTCAATTCCAATAGACCAAGCTCCAATTCAACACCACCCAAAAACTCGTTTTCCTGTAGGGGATCGTAGTTCCAAACGGTTGCTCTCAAAAATCTCTGTTTCACTGTATCTAAAGTCATCCGATATTCCAGCTAGATATTAAAAAAACAATAATGAATAATTAATAACAAGGCACACATGATGCAGGATATCCTTAAATAAACGACTAATATTTCCCAATTAAATGTTTTGGGAACTAATAAACTCTACACGATTTCACTATAAGTGTGAGTCTTACCATTTCCATGAAACTAGGATGACAATTCCTTTTAACAACTTTGGTTTTTCTTTTCGTCGATTTGGTAGTATCTGGCTGTAAATAAACTTTAACGTAAGTAGACGGCTCCTGCCCGTTTGGCAACAGCGCTAATCCACGAACATGATGTACCATCACACTGAAGACACCTTTCGAAAATTGCAGAGATAACTTCAATTGTCCCTTTAGCCTTCCACTTTCTTTCTTATACCCTAATCCGCGATCTGAAACACATATGTTCTATTAGTTCTGAAGAGACCTAATATCCTTATTACACCATGTCTTCTCTCTTGTCTATATTTCAGCCGAAATATGCTAGGTTATCACAAGATGTCAAATCAGGCAGATGAATTTTGTGTTGGTAGACCTAACATTTTCACCAGAAGACTCGAAATGTCCACGATTTAGGAGGAAAACTAGTTTTCTTTCATTTTCAAGACTGAAATGCCACCAGAATAGTCCTACATTTCCTTAAAATTTCAGGCTGACAAATAACCAACCAAAAGGCATGGTGTAATAGGAGTTTTGAATAGGTCAATTGTTACCTTTAGCTTTTCTGTAGAAATCTTCCTGATATTGTTGATCCCTCAATAAAGGATGGAAAAAAGTGTAAACTAATTCCGAATGGGCGATTTCTTTGGCACATAAAAATAAGGATTTGATGAATAAGCATACTTCGTGAAAGCGTTTCTCTGCCACTTGTTTGATGTTTGATCTTCCCACATGTAATCCACTTGATAAGCTGTGAAAAATATGACTGTTCATGAAAGTGATCTAGTTTTTGTCTGGCCTACGGCCGATCTTGAACATACAAACATAGAGTTGTCCCAAATCTAGCGTGAAAAGACCGTAACACGCTCCATTTGAGAGTTATTGCGATCAGAAATTTAATGGTTCACAACACACAGACAATTTTTTTTATTTATAATGGCGCTCACGAAATTTTTCAGAATTCGTTTTTATTTTCCTTCAAAATATCAAATTTCCACATGATCGGATGTGTGGTTTCGGATATATCGGGAGATAAATAAAAACTTTTAAATGTCAATAATTCCAAAACTATTGGACCGATTTGGCCCGTTAACGAACTTGAGCGCGGCGTTCGGAACCTGAAACAACTCTCGAAATTTCAGAACCCTAACTCAATATGTTCGAGAGTTACTATGTTGAAAGAAGGCCGGACAGAATTTGCATTGACCACGAATTCTTCATCAGTGAGTCCAATTAAGTAGTTTAAGTCCACTTCCGGCACAATAATTTGGAAAAATAGATACATTTGGGTGAAATGATAGCAAGCTGTTCCCCGAGCGCGAAAAGCCCTGACGTGAGGTCAAAAGCTTTCTCGCGCTTATTAACTCTGGAAAACCCTAAGAAGGAAATAACAGTAGCGATAAGCGAAATGCCGGATCAGATGAAACAGAACAGCAATGATTCAAACTCATAAATTCCAGATAGATAATAGGAACGTTCAGATAAAACGACTGATTCCTTTATCAGATTCAACAAAAATAGGATTAGATAAAATTCAATAGATAATAACATCATTTTCTTCATGACAATCGATCGGTAACCAAATATGAATATTTTCAAAAAGTTCAAAGTGACATTCAACCTGAAAAACCCGAATAAAAAGACTAAGGATAAAGACAAAGGCGAAATACAGTGTCTGAAGTACAGGATATATTCAGAATTCACTACAGATCGTAAGTGAGAAATATGATAATTTACCGAATCAACACATGGTTTAAACTATTACATTCACTGAAAAGCTGTAAAGTCTAAATATCAATATAATAATTTTCACGTAACATTATATTCAGTGACCTATGTTGAGTCGTCTAGAAGGTATATAAACAAGTAGATATATTAATCAGAAAATTGTAGAATTCAATTACTATTTAAATGATCGAAATTAATCAAAACAGGCAGTGTATGGGGTATCACAACTACCGTACAAAATTGTTATGATGATTGTATAAAATCAATAAAATACATATTGATGTGCTTCTGCATATTTGAATGAATAGAAAGTTCCATGTTTAAACGCTCATCTCAAAAACAATAAGTTTACATCATACAATAAGATTGCTTCTGAAGAATTCTTTTTGACTTTTGCAGATGTTTTCGACACAAACCCTAGACATTTTCAAGAGAAACCATTCACCCCTACCCAATCCAAAAAGCTGCAGGTTAAGTCATTATCAGAAAATAATTTATCCTTCAACTCATTTGCCACTGATAGAACAGACGAAGAAAAAACTGAGAAAAAAGAAGTTCAAAATATTATTTGGCCACCAAAAATTGAAATAACAGAACCAACTGAAGACAATAAGACTACAAATATTCAACATCGGTTAAGTCTTGTGGAAACTACAAGGATAATTGAAGAGAAAGAAGATGAAAAACAGACGATACCACAACCAAAAAAAGAAAAAGGTATTTTGAAGAACAAAAATGAACAAATGAGTGTGGTAAAAATGAACTCTGAACAAAATGAAATATTTAATGAAAATAATTTCTCAAGAACAAATTTTGGCTTTGAAGCTGAAGATATTACATATGAACACTATGAAACAATTGATGACCAGCTTGGAGAAGAAGATATTTACTACTTCGAACATAAGGGAAATGAAAATGCAGATGAATATGTTGTCCATAAATCTACTACGGTACATTTTGACGAAAGTGAACACGAATATGAAGAACCTCTCCATGAAAGCCAAAACAAGGAAGAAAATAATGTGAACCCAACTTATAACCTATCAACTCATCCAAAATTGAATCCAAGTTTTCAAGACATAAATGATGAAGAGTATGCTAAAAGTATTGGCCTGAATACTTTCGGAAATACTCATAAACTGAAATATCCTTCAGATTACAGCCTTGAGGCTGCGAGTATATTTTTTGACACTGAAAATGACTACGAATGCTAGTGATAAATGTAAAGTTTTAATTAAGTTGTGTGATGAAAAGGGAATAATTTATTGTAACTTTCTGACAAAATTGATATTGAGAAAATAAAGGATATTCGTAATATAATAATATTGAAAAGCATTCTGACATTCTTCCTATCTGAACGATACCAAAAGAGCAATAAAGCCTACAGTTTTATATCAGTGATGACATCAATAACATGATTCTTAACTCTCATGTATTTTCAGGCCAAAAAGCACAAATGGTTGACGATATCTAATAACCGATAAAACATACAGTTTGATGTGTGTGATTTCACAATAAAATGGAGCTTGACCTTCATGTCTTCTTCAAGCCAAAAGACACACATATGATTAATTGTACACAATCACTTATTGAGACAAGAACTCTTTTGTTGTAGGCGTTGCGCTGACTTAAGGTTCTTGTTTTTATTGTTTGCGTCAACCATATGTGCTTTTTGGTTGAACGATATCTAATAACTGATAAAACATACAGTTTGATGTGTGTGATTCCATAATAAAATGATACTTGACCTTCATGTCTTCTCAGGCCAAAAAACACACATATGATTAATCGCACACAATCACTTATTGAGACAAGAACTTTTTTGTTGTAGGAGTTGCGCTGACTTAAGGTTCTTGTACAGGGTCTTTATAATTGATTGTAACAATGCAGATGGCTTTGGATTACTTTTGCGCTACAGAATACCAATATCTAACCAATCAGAGCATAGCATGATCACAGAATTCTGTGGTTTGCATAGGAAGAGGTAAAATGAAAATAATCCAAAGACAACTGCGCTGTTATAATCATTTACAGATACCCTGTATTTATAAGTGATTGTTTGCGTCAACCATATGTGCTTTTTGGTCTGAAAATACATGAAAGTTAAGAACCATGTTATTAATTTCATCACTGATAAAAAACTGTCGGAGAGAATATCAGAATGCTTTTCATTTCATTTCAGTTAATATTGTAAAGTATTCTAATATTCTCTCCATCTGAAAGATACCAAACGAGCAATAAAGCCTACAGTTTTATATCAGTGATGAAAGTGATTGTGTGCGATTGTCAGAAGAATAATAATGATGAAATAAATAATAATTTGACTTGAACATTCTGAAAAGACTTACCTGTGAAGTTTTGCAAGAGGATAATATATACACAACTTCTGATGCAACTCGCAGAATTCCTTGTATGTCCTTTGTATCTCCATGGGTGGCCCATTATCTTCTCTGTATACTCTCAGAATGTAAACATAGTATTTATCAGGGTCATAACGTTTTTTGTAACTTACTACTTCAACTTGTTTTAATTGACCGTCAGTTTCCATTCTGTGAAATTAATAGCATTAATTATCATAAATAATTATTTTTTGATATGACTGAATTGAGTTTGTTCAGAAAAACGAATATGTTATGTATAAGAGTTGATTAGATGAAGATATATATAGATTTTGGGTAGTTTCCTCTCGTACATTGCAAAGTGTACTCATTCATGGTTTCCACTTGAAATATATACTATGTATACTTACGTATAAGTTTTTGGAACGAAAGATAACAAAGAACCGTCGTTTTGTTCACCAGTGAATTTGAGTTGAGCCAAATTGTGCAGAAAAAAGTTGAACTGAGTAAACCAGGATTTCAAAGAGCTTTCAATAAGTCGAGCGAAATAAGCAGCAGCTTCGGGATTTGACATTCTTGGCAGAAGAGCTTTATGCAAGTAATTGACTGATTCTGTTGTTACTCCACACATCCCTGAAGACATCATCTAAAATGTTTGTATTAAAAAGATTCTTGTAGTATTTCAATAAATGTTATTGACTTACCAAAGTGAATATATATAAAATGAGATTTCCATTTGCCCTCACAATGTTGAAAGCTTGACAGCAGAGATCTACAAATTGATGGAATTTTTCTGAAGGCCTATCACCGCCGTTTATGACGTAAGCCATATCTGAGGTTAGCACAAAGGGGGCACGATCCCTATAAACAAAAATAGAAATTCATTCAATTTGTATTAAATATTTCCATAATATGCCATCAGATGCTTGAGCAACCAGCGAGTTCACGCTTCACTTACATTGTGAAAAATCGTGCAACAAATTATTGTACACTCCTGTGGTTGCTAGCTTGGTTTACATCTGGCCGATAAATTCACACTTACCTTTTGAAATTGCCAAACATTTGTGCGTCACCTAAGAATTTGCCAAAATCTATGTGAAAAAGATGTCCTGATGTTTTCAACATTATATTGTCATTATGTCTATCACAAATGCCCAAAATATACGTAACCACACAATAGCCAGCGCATGAAGCTAAAAGAAAGTAATCAAATGCAAAAAAAATGTTAATAAACTCATATCGAAATTTGTACCTGTGAAATTTTCAACAGCTCTCCCATACTCCAACTCTGAAGGATTATATTTGGCTAACCATTCAGCAATTGGTTTATCTTTGAAAGATCCGGTTAGACCATGTTCCACTTGTATTTTCCTCAAAGTCTCAGCGTTTTTCACCAACTCAATCATTCCTTAAATAAAAAAGATACAAACATAAATCTGCATGTTCCACTATTCGTTCGGTTTTTGAAAATACATATCTCGTAACGATAATTCATTCTTCGATGGATAATTCACAAGTATTCACCTTTTTTTTCTTTCCAGTTGGTATACAGATAAACGAAACCATCTTCAAGTCCAACCCGTGGTTCAACCACAGCTTGTCCATGATTCGTACCATCTGCAGAGTGAGCATGTCCTGTTGCAAATCGTCGCTGACCTTGTAAATCGCAGGTACAACAGATCTGTCAGGAGCTAAAAAATTTATTTTTAACGGTAGAGCGTTCGAGGAAAAATAGGAACAAGAATGGATGTGCACGCCAGCCACCCGAAGTGTCAAGGAAAGGGGAAGACTGGTTTCACTCTCCCTCAAGTTGGTGTCCACAGATTGTAGAGCTTGCTGCAAAGTGGCTTGTCTATGGGAATCTTTAGTTTTCTGTACGTTTTCTGCGATGTCGTTCAAATTCTGAAAATAAAGTAATATGCAATTGAAATATGGAGAAGTAAAAATGATCAACACAATCTAACAATATCATCACTTCATGTTTTCTTCAGGCCAAAAGACACACATGATTAATCGCACACAATCACTTATTGAGACAAGAACTTTTTTGTTGTAGGCGTTGCCCTGACTTAAGATTCTTTTCTCTATGGGTGATTGTTTCCGTCAACCATATGTGCTTTTGGTACATATGAATTTTAAGAACCATGTTATAATATTTTCAATATTAACTAAAATGAAATGAAAAGCATCTGAACGATGCCAAACGAGCAATAAAGCCTACAGTTTGATATCAGTGGTGACATCGATAACATGGTTCTTAACTTTCATGTATTTTCAGGCCAAAAAGCACATATGGCTGACGCAAACAATCACCTATGAAGAAAAGAACCTTAAGTCAGTGCCTACAACAAAAGAGTTCTTGTCTCAATAAGTGATTGTTTGCGATTAATCATGTGTGTCTTTTGGCCTGAAGAAGACATGAAGGTCAAGCACCATTTTATTATGGAATCACACACATCAACTGTATGTTTTATCGGTTATTAGATATCGCACATTACTAGTTTCATTCCTCAAACCCATCTATCAACAATAGGAAGGAAAAAATGGAATTCCTACAAAAATCTTCATAACTAGTGTTGGGACCACTCGAGTAGAAAATCACTCGAGTACTCGATTATTCAAATAATCGACACTACTCGATTATCCAAAAAAACCGCTCGTCACTCGAAATCGATATGAGTAATGTGTTATTCAATCCGATTTCTCGAGCGACGAGTGATATCTTGATAATCGGACTGTGTCGGTTATTTGAATGGTTGAGTACAAGCCCGATATTCGGTGTTTTCGCCCGGCATTAACCATATACAGGGTGTCCCATTACTCGACGTCAACCCGGAACCGGGTGAAAAGGCAAGTAATGCTGGTTGTCAGAAAAATATAAAAAAAAATCTAAGTTGCATGATTTTAAAATAATGAGCATTTAAAAAACACGCAAAATTCCACACCCTGTGGCAGTCTTTTCGCTCCTGTTGCCACAAATATCAACTTTTTCCACTTTTTTCTTTGCTTTGTAACCTTGAATAATGCTTGTCTAAACTGTAATCAAAATTTTGATACCAGCTGCTCTAGGTTTCATAAAAATAGGGCTTACTTCTCGGAAAAAAATTCGAAATAAACAATTGCCTAGTTTCAACTGACTGTATTGAAAAAAAATGTACTACGTAGGTTTGGCATGTTTTTTCAAAAGTTGGCGCATTTAGTGAGGATTCCAAAATGGTATAATACTTGTTTAATTATAGCTGCCGTAGTTCAAATTTATTTTCTATTGCCTTTGAATACACTTTTTCGTTAACTGCTTCCCAGTAATAGAGTCCAATGGGTTCAAGTCTGGTGAACGGGCCGGCCACGAGATTGGACCAGAAAGTCCGATCCATCTTCCGGGACAAAATGTTATCAGAAAAAAAAATTTGCAGAGAAAATAATTTTCCAGAAAAAATTTTTCCTGAGAAATTTCTCTGAATAATTTTTTTTCTGGTAACATTTTTTCCCGGAAGATGGATCGGACGTTCTGGTCCAATCTCGTGGCCGGCCCGTTCACCGGACTTGAACCCATTGGACTCTATTACTGGGAAGCAGTTAACGAAAAAGTGTATTCAAAGGCAATCGAAAATAATTTGAACTACGGCAGCTGCAATTAAACAAGTATTATACCATTTTGGAATCCTCACTAAATGCGCCAACTTTTGAAAAAACATGCCAAACCTACGTAGTACATTTTTTTTTCAATACAGTCAGTTGAAACTAGGCAATTGTTTATTTCGAATTTTTTTTTCTGAGAAGTAAGCCCTATTTTTATGACACCTAGATCAGCTGGTACCAAAATTTTGATTACAGTGTAGACAAGCATTATTCAAGGTTACACAGCAAAGAAAAAAGTTGGAAAAAGTTGATATTTGTGGCAACAGGAGCGAAAAGACTGTCACAGGGTGTGGAATTTTGCGTGTTTTTTCAAATGCGCATTATTTTAATATCATGCAACTTAGATTTTTTTTTATATTTTTCTGATAACCAGCATTACTTGCCTTTTCACCCGGTTCCGGTTTGACGTCGAGTAATGGGACACCCTGTATAATCGCGATCTTTGAGTGAATTCTCATCCGATAGTTCTTATTAGACAGAAATTAGTTGGTGAATGGGTGATGACTGGGGAATGTGAGGTTGTCGAGTATTGTCTGAACTCAATAAAATGTAGAGATGTTTTAAGGTATTCGTTTATAAAACTGAAAAAATCAACAAAATTTAAATTTTTAAATTTTTACTGAAAAACAAATATATAACTTGAGGATTTTTTCTTCTATCTAATAACGGAAATGCTGCTTCAAATTTGTAGTACTGCCATAATAAGACAAACTTTCTACAAATATTGCAAGTCGCAAATTTTTATCATTATTTTTATGGAAATAACTCCATACAGCGGACTTCTGTTTTGATCCCATGATAATTAATAATTATCAATACGATACACGCGTGACGCGAGCTTCAATTTCGAGGACAGAAGATATAAACAAAATCGCAAGTCACAACGCAATGAATGTAGAGGCCGTACAGCGCTGAATGAGCGGTGAGCGGTTAGCAATGCATGATCGCTTATTCGCTTGCAACTCGGCCGATTACGAATATAATCGAGGGTGGGGATCAGGCGAAAACTCGCTCGGTGGGTATCAAGCGAAAAATCGCTCGATTATCGCTGGGTTATTTGGATCGCTCGATCATCGAGTACTCGGTTATTGAAAGTACTCGATTATTCCCAACACTATTCATAACCCTTTCATAACAGATTTTTGACAGTCGAGTGACTACTCACCTTGACTAGAAGTTGTTGAGATAAGAAGCAATTTCTCAATGCTTCGCCGCATATTGCCAGGAGAGCTCTGAGTACCAGCTTCATACGTCTATGATATCGTGATTCTTTTATATTAATCTGATCCTTCTCGTTCATATCAAGAGTATTATTCTGAAAAATATATGTTTACTTATAAACTAGATACTTAATTAAATTTTTGACTTACCTGTGGCAAGGAACCGGGCAGTTTGTGGCTTAACAACCAAAAAAGATAATGAGCAAATCTGGGAGATCTCATACTGCGATCCAATAGGAATTTTGCCAAAGTAGAATTTTCATATGTCTCGAATTTTAGTGCCACAACCAATTGTGGAAGATAATCAACTAATCCATCTGTGCCCATGGTACTGATCCATTTCACTGCACATTTTCGTACTTCCATATCAGGGAATCTGCAAACAGATATTTCTCAACACAAATAATAAACTTCGATGTTGGTTAGCACAATATCGATATTAAATTTAGCATTTTATTTCTGATATCACAATGAATTTTGGAAAGGAACAAAACTGCGAAGGTAAGGTCTGAAAAGTCAACTGCACAAGATCACTTGTAGATTCTAAAGTTTTATCCTAAATGGCAGTCACCCTCTATACAAAGTTTCCTTTCTACTTCTAACTCCTGAACATGCGCATTGGCTCTTATTTGTTTTGTTTGTGTCCTTTGACAACGCGCTTGTGTCAAAAATGATGAATTTTGTGCCGATTTGCGCAGGAAGTGTCATTTGGTCGCGAAATGATTGCAAATGTAAACTCTCAAAGTTATGTTGAGATTATCGTCAAAAGTTAATCACTTACGTAGGCAATAGCAACTGAAGGGACTGTATTGGATTGAGTGGTTTCCAAGCATGTAATATTCCATGTAAATCAGGCAAGCAAGAAAACTCCCATGAGTGAGCAGCTAACAATACTTTAGGCAGACAATCTGGAAGATGGTACAAGTAATGCCTTTTCTCCCATAAAACCTGAATACAAAAAGAGTTTAGTTTTCAATTTACACTTTCCGAAGACTTCATACTTCTCTAATATCTGGTGGTAGTTTTTCCAACATATCCATCTCGTTTATATCTAACAACTGTTCTTGAGTCTGCTGATCTAAACTACTGAAATCACCCTTCACTACGGAATATTCAGAATCGACTAATGAAGGGTACTGTATCGTTACTGGACTATTGATGTCGATGCCAAGTATGGAATGATCAGGATCACAGTTCGATCCTGCTGGAGGAGCAGGTCCATATATGAAATTTGATTCTTTCGGCCATATTGATAGCAACATGCTTCCTTGTGCCATAATCCTAAAATATGAATAAAATATAACTTCTATATTTAAAAAAATTAAATCACCTACCCGTCATAATCAAAAAGTTGAACAGAAGCCCAACCTATTTCCTCTTGTTTGAATTTGGGCTGGTTATGATCATTATTATTTTCAGATTGCTCTTCAGTTCTTCCATATATTACTACCACTAACCTTGATTCTCTTGATAAAGAACTAATAGGTACTTCATCGAATGTTATCCTAAAATACGAAAATTTACAAACTTTTATATATTCTACACTTGCATATCGAATGTTCATATAAGAATAACAGAAAAGAAGAGCAAATGACTCACCACTGATCAAATATAATCCTTGCTGGCCAAGAATGATCTTCTACCTTTACACAAGGTAGTGAAAGTATACATTTTTTGATAGGTTTTGTTCCATGATACACTTGAACAGCTGCAAGATAAAAATCATGCTTCCATTCAACATTGGGCCTGTATATTGCGCATAGTCTTAAACATAGGGGACTTGAAATTTCATAGACATTTGCTATTGCTAAAAAAACAAACAATTCAGTATGGTTATTGAATATTTCTCTGAATTCACTTACGGTCTTTGGGCAAGAGGCTATTTTTCAATTTAAAATCAACTCTGAAAGCTGAACAATACATTTCTATCAGACTCAGCATGGATACTTTTATTTTGTTACAGCAATCAACAATTTCATTGCGAATACTGGTATTCTGAAAAAAGTTGAAAACCATAAACAACAATAATTTGATAGCTGTCAGACATCGAATGGGGGAACCCCATGAGTTCAATTAACTCATTAAGGATGCCATCCTCTCTTTGATATGCCTGAATTTTGAATATTAATCCCAAAATTCGTGAGAACAGAACTTAACTTGCAAATACTGCAACAAATTTATTTGTATGTTATTTATTACATACCTGTGAACTGCCTAATGAATTACAAGTGTGAATCAATCCTTCCACTGCTTCCATAATATCTATCGTACATAAGTTACTCATCAAATTGATGACATACTTAACTGATTGA
This sequence comes from Propylea japonica, assembly GCA_013421045.1. NCBI lineage: Eukaryota > Metazoa > Arthropoda > Insecta > Coleoptera > Coccinellidae > Propylea > Propylea japonica. The sequence goes on along the minus strand of CM024242.1, from coordinate 79,841,086 downwards.
ATTACTTTATTCGGTTGTAAGTCTGGTAGTTTCGAAGGACTCTGACAAGACTCCATCAGACCAGCTTGCTCCTCTAGTTTCTTTATTTCGCTTTCTAAAAATTCTGGAACCACAACAGGTTGACAACAGGTTCACATTACAAACTGCCAATTTACTTACCCAGCACAATTTTCATATTATCAAATGTGATATGTAAAGTGGGATCAGTCGGAATTACATCTTCAAATGAGATATGTTTATCTCTTTGGTCATCCATCGGCTGAAAGAATATCATATATCACTACATAGTATAAAACAAAGTCGCTTTTTCTGTCCCTATGTCCCTTTGTATGCTTAAATCTTTGAAACTACGCAACGGATTTTGATGCGTTTTTTTTAAATAGATAGAGTGATTCAAGAGGAAGGTTTATATGAATAACAACATCCATTAAATAGTGGAGAAGTACTGTTATTTTTGAGGTTTCTAATGTGATGTCGTAAATAATTTCATTTTTTCCGCTTACAATGCAAACGCAGGCTGAACCCTACGAGTTTTATCAAAATAATGTACTAAGTATTGTACACATTGAAAAGGTCTACAGAAAAGTCCGTGATGGTATATGTCTATCTCTTATGGATAACCCACAATAACTTTTTTTTGTCATTTACTTTTTACAACAAATAATGGCTAATTTTCGAAGCGATTTTAACCAATACAGCATTAATCCTTAACCACTTAAATACCTTGAATACATTGTTCATTTAATATAGATCTATATGGCCCTTTACATCGTATGATTTAAGTGAATATTTTCGAAGATATTACAGATTTAAAAATTGCGGGACGTAGCGTTTGCGGCGGTACCGGCCGGCCGCCCGGTGCAGCAAGAGCGTGCCTATAAAAAGCGCGTCTGAGGCACCCGTGCGAAGCCGGGGCGGGTCGCTAGTTCAATAATAAAATCATTTTGATTTCCTTCTGAAGGAAAAAAATAATATACACAGAAAGTTTAGTGTTGTATTGGAGTAAATAGATCTTACCGTCCTTGCAAAAGATTTATCCACCTTATCATCTGGTAATAAAATTAAAAGAACATCTTCCTCCAATTTGATACAGTTATGGACATACTCATAGTCGGAAAGTAGCGTAGTTGGGGCAAAATATTCGTTGTAACCCCAAACTTTCAAAGTGTAGTTCATTTCTGAAGGGGCGTCCAAATCACATGTAGCTTGAAGAGTTATATGTTCTATACTTGAGGTAACTGGAAGAAATTTAGTTATAAGATATTTATTGAAACATGAAAGATAACAACTTACCATCACAGGTAAATATGAAAGGTTTATCAAAATCAGCACCAACAAAGTCTGGGTGTATACATATTTTAATACTAGTTCCTTCTTTGTACTGGTAATTGACCATAGGACTTATTACGAAGCCCATATTCGTGTCTGGATCATTGTATCGATATTTATCTAGAATATAATAATAAATTAAATAACCTAAACTATCCAAAGACATACAACCTACTTCTAACATTTTGAACCATCTTGAAGAAGGCTAACAAATCTGAATCTGCATCTTTGTCTATGGGATCAACCTGCGTAATATTTTCCACTAAACTATTTTTCACCTGAAAAACAACTCACTGATAAGGCATCATCATCAATTGTACGTATAGGCTTTCTTCAAAACCTTCAAGATATTGCACTCATTCAGACAAAAAGTGTTCTTTCAAGAGATCTACTTGTTAACATGAGGATAGAAGGATAAACAAACATTCATTTCTGCTAATTCAGCAGTCAGTAGTAAAGTAAGTCAGGTGATTTTAGGTCAGGTTAGTTAGGTTAGGTTTAGCTCTGTCAATTTAGCGGTTAGTGGTAGGTCAGGTAAATTTAGGTTAGGTTGGATTCAATGCTGTCAATTTAGCGGCTAGTGGTATGCGAGGTAAATTTAGGTTAGGTTAGGCTCAGGATTGTCCATATAGCAGTCATGGCATGCCAGGTAAGTTTGGGTTAGGTTTGTTGCCTTAGGTTCAATTCTGTAAATTAAGTGGCAGTGATAACCTAGTTTAGTGACCACATATTTTCAGAGAAGGCCAATATATACACACACATAGATAATAAGTATACAATAATGAAATGAAAATAGATGAAACGCAATTAGTTCGAGAATTCTGGACTTACCTCTGCAATTTTTGTAGTTCGTCCCTTATCTAATGTTTGAGTGTAAGTCTGATTAGACTTAATCGGCGAAGAATACAAACTTTCCGCCTTGTTAACTGCGGCATACATAGGATCACAAAGACTATTATTACCAGATCCTGTATAAATGAAATCGTATGGATCATATTCATCATAGACGCTACCACACACCGATGCAGCGTCATCTAGACAAAAACAAAAAAAAGTTTAAGAAAAAACAAAGAAGAACATTTCGTGAAAAAAGTTATATGAAGAAATTCGCACGCAGGCGCAATATAGCTCTTAGAATATCACTTAGATAACTGCACACAAAACTTGCTGATTTGTCGCAGAGTAGGAAAACACAAATTTTTTTCTGAACTGTATTGAAGCGATGATGTGATTCCCATCTTATGTATCACTATGAATGTATGAATTCCTAAAAGTAGCAGACAACAATTATTGAGTACCTGGACATTCTGGACTGATTGTTCTCGAAGTATTGCTATAATCATTTGAACACAGAATGGGATCAAACTCTTGGAGTATGCTAACCCTGACACTGTTATCGTCCAAGTTCAACGGTGCCAGATCAATTAAATTTTCTATGTTTTTTCTTCTTTGTGCCTTAACTGTGGAAGACAATGATGAAGGCAAAGTGATTGGAGGTGGTGTCCTATGTTGATTTTTTGGAGGTAATGTTGGAGGAGTCTGTAAAAAAATGGAATTCATTAGAAGTGTAAGTACAGTACAGATTCAGAAAATACAAGATATAACCAGTAGAAAGCAATATAAATTATTAAAGATGGCGTCGGTATTATCCCTTATGATTTCGTAAAGATTTCGCTTTATTTTAGGATGAATGATATTTCAAAAAAGTACTAATTGTTCGAAATGTTGACCTGGAAAGGCATAATAAGAAGAAATATACATCGAATCTACACACTACTGACGACTATTTAGTATTTTCGCGAATACGTTTGAAGACACTTAATATGCAACCGACCATTCGATTTGCTGACATGCGACTTCTTAATTAAAATTTCGATATTTTTTATATACTCAAAAGTACCACCATTTAGTTACGTTAAAACTATCTGCAACGTTCCAAATTTGTCATAATGACGCGAAGTTCTTCATATAAACAAAGTGAAACATATGAAAAACAAATTTTGTTTTGGTATTCGTACGAATAATACCCAAAGAAGTGGCAGATCTTGAAAAGAGTGCTAGAGCTATCATATGGATGCTCTGGATGACATTACCTCCTATATTCTTTGAAAGTTGGCGAGACTAGCTGCGAAAAATGAGTTTGATAGTGGATGATATTAATCGATTAATATTATTCTCTACTTTCAAAGTTTATAAGTCTTCAGAAACGTCAACATTGGATACATCGATCATCAAGGTTCACTACACAACTTGAATTAAAGAAATTAAGTTTATTTAGAGGATATGTGAACTGATATCGATTTATTATTAACATCCGCTTTTATGCATCGTTATTTCATTTATACCTCGTACTCGGTACAGCTTCCAATACATTGAAATATGACCTTGCAAATCAAAACAAATTAGAATTCTCAGGAATGCGAAAATGATCATCAATTTTTATTCGGTGAAAGTACTTTGTCGTTTTCATATAGATGAAAAATCAATGAGGATACGAGTAAACTTTTCTATCTCAATTCTCTGTTACATTTCTTCGTCACAAGCCGCAATCTGGAGGAAAATGTACCAAGTAGCACACCATGATGACGTAAGAGCATTATTAGTGTTTTAGTGAGGATGAAGATTAACAACAATGTTGGCATCGTTGTGAACTGTGCAACATTCAACCAATGAAATGAATGCTAACTCGTACGTCACAGTTAACCGCCAATTCCGATCGTTTAAGTTCGTTAACTGACTACGAAGCAAAAACCAGATAACCGCTATCATTTTCTGAGCGTCCATTATTTCTAAATTGATTTTTTTCTGTAAATCATTGGAAATGCCCATATTTCAGACAACTATTAATGAATGGCACCCAAGTCAAAACACATACTGACGTCTAATTCACTCATTACTTCTAATGTAGATATCGAAAGTGCAATGAAGTCATAAAAAAGAATTGACGTTGGCGGAACTGCTTTATGTATCACTGAATTGACAGATTATGGATGTATCCATGACAGTTGAGTTCCAATCATGCATAGTCCGTTCACGAAAGTTGGAGCTCATAGGCTTTTGTTCACTTATCTGAAGTTGGCAGTATTTGCTATCATAACGTAAAATAAAGTCAACGTTGCCGAATATACCCGGCCTCGTCCGACGAGCTTGCGAGTTATCAGAGAACTCTATGCAGTATTGACAACATTGCGTATCAATCTGACAAGAAAATAAACAACATAACCTAAAATTTTAATAAGCACAGTGGAATATGCCAAATTTCCATGGCCAGCCGACGGCTCAACCATTCGTGAACGGACTATACAAACATAATAATGATGAAATACAGGGTGACAATTTGAAAACTTGCCAGTCCAATTATGTCTCGACAAGGATGTTTTCAGAGAAAATGCCAGAAGAGGCCAATTTTCATTCGGAGAGGGAGCAGAATTGTAAGTCAAAATCGCCTCAATCTTAGGTGTAGGATTGTCACCCCTAAATTCTAAATAGCGAATAGAGGGTGAGCTATACCTCAATTGGAGAGAATATGTCCCACCCCATGAACAGTGTGACAGAATGAAAGGTTTCGTCATAAATTCAGAGAAAGATTTCAATATTCTAATCTTACAAGAAGAAACAATTGAAGATCAAAGAAACTTCCTTCTCTTCCCTCGTATTTTTTAGTATCGTCATCACGAAACGTCATCGAAATCCTTCACATTCCGCAGATTCTTTAACCACCTACTGCATTTTCCCAGTGTAATCACAGTCTAACAATCAGAATAGAAGTAGCCATCAACAAATGACCCAATAAAAAGTGAAATACTTCCGATGTTCGTGGCACGGTGTAAGATCTCTTCGTTCTACATGACAGATTTCCCATCACAATACCATCGTGTAAACCCGCGAGCATTTCAAACAAAAACACTCCTGAACTACTGGTAGAACTGATATTTTGTTGATAACTTTTCTTTACGGCTAGTGAGATGAGTAACGTATTAAAATTATTATATCGCAGGCATGTTCAGGTTGGTAATATTATCGGTTTACGTTTCGAATCGAAGGTGGGAAACTTCTAGCTATTATTTTCTCGGGTTTTTACTGCTTGGAAGTTATCGTGAATTGTGTTACTTGACAGAGCGTCATACGGGGAACGTTCGATGTATTCGCGAAGTCTATATTATAGTATTCGTTTTGAAGAGTTTCGAGCTCCTGAGCTGTACCAGTGCTTGTGGGCAGCCAATGGCAAGCCGTATTTCGAGCTTTTGAGTTACTCAGGAGCACGAAACTCTTCAAAACGAATAGGCTGTATGATGAACAAATCTAGAAAAATATCAGTTATAGTCCGTTCACGAAAGTTTGAGCGCATAGTAGGCGTTTGTTTATTTACATGAAGTTGGCAGTATTTGCTACCATAACGTAAAATAAAGTCAACGTTGCCGAATGTACCCGGCCTAGTCCGACGAGCTTCCGAGTTATCAGAGAACTCTATGCAATATTGACAACATTGCGTATCAATCTGACAAGAAAATAAACAATATAACCTAAAATTTTAATATACACAGTGGAATTGCCAAATTTCCATGGCCAACCGACGGCTCAACCTTTCGTGAACGGACCTAACATACATACATAAACCCTCTTTTTCCGCTTGTTCCATCTCTTATATTACTATATTCACTACCTTATGGCGAAGGTTTCCGATTGAAACAGTGGCGACGCTAGGGGGGGACCCAGGGGGGGCCCGGGCCCCCCCTAAAATTTTACTGGCCCCCCTAGAATTTCACAACCAACGCTAAAATAATAATTACAAGATCAGCAAAACTGTAATTTCATTCAATTTTTGAAACAAAATACATATTGAAAGTACGGATTGGAAATTTAAAATGATAGGAATAATATAAATATGCACTAATTGCTATGTTAAACGCGCCACGCGCCGCAATCAAGTCATAAATATTATTTCTGTCTGTCGGGCGTGCATGTTCAAAGGTGCCGCAATCAGATCATAAATATTACGTCGTCGGCATTTTTCGGACAAACGTTTTCATCTATTTAATGGGAAGTGCGGCTTCTTTTAACAAAAATTCACGAACGGTTTTTTAGATCTTCCAGGGGTTTCCTCTGATATTCCAGTAACAGTTTTTTCTGCAATTCACCACCATCAGAAATTCTGAACCCCCCGAAGAGAGAAAAATATATACATACGAGACATCTTCCAACATTTCCGCATTCCGTTTCCGATTCGTGTATAATAGTGGAGTACCTATAATATAATGATATTGATAGTGTTTTAAGTTTTTAGTCTTATTTTCGTTTGGTTGCCATCCAAAGAAATTGTGATATTTAAGGTAAGTTAAAAAAATTAATCCATGAAAAAAATTTCATTTTTATTGATCCCAGTTCAATTTCATAGTTTTCATTGAATCTTCATCTCATCTGACATCATTCTCCAATTTAATTCAATTTGAAAAAAAACTGAAATGGATTCTAGAACAAGTCGGTATATTGGTAGATTTTTCAAAGTAAATTTTCAGCGAGTTTCGATTTAAAGTGAAAAAAGGTTATTCTTAATATTTTCTAAATATTATAACTAATTTTCTGGAATGAGACCTCAGCCGAAGGTAAAATATGCATTTTTTTTCCACAGACCCTACAATGTCAGCAAAACGTTCTAAAAAAGATTTTTTTTTCATCAAACAAGAAGATTCGAGTCGATGACAATGATGAAGATTCGGTGATGGATGAAAAATGCAATGACATCACAGTTCCCGAAAGGTAAGAAATTGAGCGAAGCATATGAAAGCACGAGTTATGAAAAAAACGAAAAAAATATTGACGAGGGATCGGAATACTGAATCTGTTGTTAATAATTGGTCACGCTTTCCGTTTTCCCCCTGACATTTCGAAAAATCCATACGAGTCACCAATACAGCCAATTTTGAAACAATATCCATCAATTAAAATGGTGATCGCCTAAGATCTTTCAATTGTGACTGGTTTAAGAAATTTCCGTGGTTAGAGTACTCCGTAATGGCCGATAAGGCATTTTGCTTTTATTGTCGCTTCTTCTGCAAAAATGATATAAAAGAGAAACATTTTTAAACTGGATATAATAATTGGAAGAAGCATTATATTCTGATTCTGGCTTGCAAAGTCATATAATTCCCAAGCCATAAGGATGTGAATAAAATACGCACAATTGAAAAACACCTCAAATAGTAAAAGTGTTCACGAAATGTTGGAAAATCACAATTTAGAATTAATCAAGGAAAACAGACACTACATTAAAACCTTGGCAGAAATTCTTTTATTGACCTGCAACTGGAATTGCACAAAGAGGAAACGATGAATCAGAAGAAAGCATAAACAAAGGAAATTTTTTTGGAGTGGTCGAATCCTTTGCGAACGTGACCCTTTATTCAAGAAAAAAATGAATGAAATGGTCGGAATGCAAATATCTCCATTGAATATACAAATGAATTATTAGAAATATTGAGCAATGAGGTATGAAAAATATAAGAGATTGAAGTCAATGAGGCTGGATTTTATGCAGTTTTGGCGGACGAACTAAGGATTTGTCTAAGAGGAACAAGTTTCTATCATTGTTAGATACTTGAGAAACTCTGAAATAAAGGAGGCTTTCCTAGGTTTTGTTCATGCAGAAAAACTGAATGCTGAATCACTCACATTTACAATCAAAGATACTCTTTTGAAGCATGGTCTCGAACTCCAAAAATGTGTAGCTCAAGCATACGACGGGGCCAATGTTATGAGTGGTAAATTGAGTGGAGTTCAAACACGATACAAACAGGAAGTACCCCATGCCGTGTACATACATTGTTATAATCATGTACTGAATTTAGCCATCGTTGACTGTTGGCAAGGAGGTGCCAGAATTCGCAAATTTTTCAATTTGTGTGAGCATTGTACAACTTCATGAGTAACTCAACAGTTCACACGGATTTATCAATATCCAAAAAAAAAATATGGCCACTGAGGCAGCCAAAAGAGCTGAAAAAATTACAACCACTCGATGGTCAATTCAACACAGAATGTGCACGTGCTAGAAGAAACCTTTGAGGCAGTAATGTGTAACTACACATTTTTGCCACAAAAAAATACTGATCGGGGTCCTTGAAGCTAAAGGTTTAGTTAAAAATTTAATAAAACATTCCTTGTCTACATGATATCATTCAAAGAAATACTTGTTGTAGTATCGAAGTTGTCAGATTATTTACAATCCAGGAGTTTAGATTACTCAAAAGCCATCACTCTCGTAGAAGAAGCAGTAAACCATCTCTCAAATATGAGAGTATCTGATTGTTCCATGGGAGAAAATTTTGGAGAAAGTTGAGAAAATTAGCAAAGAAACTGGCATAGACATTAATGAAAATATAGTTGAAAAACGAAAGAAGTCACTGCCTGCGCGGTTTAGAGCTTTTTTCACCGAAATAGAAGTGGAAGATAACTGGCAAGAACAGAAAAAGATTTGAAAGTCAGGTGCTTTACACAGCGCTTGACCGAATACTCGAGGATTAAGAAATCGATTTTCCAAAAATAAAAATCACTTTTCCGGTTTGAGTGCCCTACAGCTGGCCATGAAAATTTTCTCAATATTAAAATTTGTTGGAACTAGCTTCAAATTATAAATACATTGTCCAAATTGGGAAGAAGAAACTCTGAGAGCGGAATGTATTTTGCTGAAAGATTAATGGGGAGAGACGAGAATAAAAAAATTAATTCGATGCAGATTTTTGCAAGCTTCTGCAGAGTTATTATCCTGCATTTGATAATTGCATATACTAATTAAAATAGGACTCACTTTACCAGTTCCACAGCGCTTGTGAGAGATCGTTTTCCTGTCTGAAGAGAATTAAGACCCATTTAAGGACTACCATGCTCAATGAAAGACTTTCCTCCTGTATCCTGTATCTCAGTACTCAGTATAGAAGGAGAGAGCAAGAAAAAATATAGATTTAGATAATGTAGTTAATGAGTTTTCAAAAAAACCATAACAATAGAAGAATTATTTTAATGCCATAAATTATTTTTCATCTTTTTATTTCAATCATTTTCAAGAAAATACATCATTTCTATTGTAGCTTGAAATACTTAGATTTTGTTGACCATGAAAATTGTATTTTTGTTCACATACTTCAAATAAACTTTTTGTTCCCAAAATATCTATTTTTACTAAAAATATATGTAATAATATAAAACTCCATTTTTTGAGTGATTTTTCGATTCACCTACTTTGCCCCCCGAAAAAGTTCCGGCCCCCCTTGGCCACCCCTGTCTTCGAAAGCTGGCGTCGCCACTGGATTGAAATACTGTCCTCAGTTTTCGAACCATCTGTTCAATACAACACTGATGGTCCTACAGGAAAAACTTTTTCGTCGTTATTCCACTGATCGCGACTTGGAAATGTCACTTTGTGATTTGTTGGAAATTCGTGTCTCAGAGCGTTCACATATTATTGAGCGCAAAGTAGGCGTTAGTTTATTTATCTGAGATTGGCAGTATTTGCTGTCATAACGATGAAAAAATTCAACGTTGCCGAATTAGCCGGCCTCGTCCGACGAGCTTCTGAGTTATCCGTGAACTCTATGCACTATTTACAATCGTTGCGTATCAATCTGACAAGCAAATGAACAACATAACCTAATATTTTAATATACACAGTGGAATATGCCAAATTGTCATGGTCAACCGACAGCTCAAAGTTTCGTGAACGGACTATAGGTTATCTGTGACCACTTTTATAGTCCGTTCACGAAAGTTTGAGCGCATAGTAGGCGTTTGTTCATTTATATGAAGTTGGCAGTATTTGCTGTCCTCGTCCGACGAGCTTGCTAGTTATCAGAGAACTTTATGCAATATTAACAACATTGCGTATCAGTCTGACAAGAAAATAAACAACATAACTTAAAATTTTAATATACACAGTGGAATATGCCAAATTTCCATGGCCAACCGACGGCTCAACCTTTCGTGAACGGACTATAAGTGCTCTCTATAGTCTGCATTCATTCAGAATGCGGAGATGACCAATGTGGTAGCCCGTATTGAGGTCCTTCTTATAACTTTGTGGAGAAAAAATTGAAGAAAGCCATAATGTGGAAGACTTTCAAGTTTACAGCTCATTTAAAATGATTAACCTCACGAAATATTCGACCTATTTAGCCCATTTTAACGAACTTAGCGGATATATTTCGTGGCCGGTGAATAATGACAATTATTAATGATAATCAAGCAATATCAAAATGACATTACATAGTACAAAAACGTTATTTCCATACAAAATGTTATTTCCGAAAAAGTTTGAATCAATCCTTTGAGAATTATCAAATCATTGCCAACTGATTGATTGAATTTATCGATAGCCTTATCAGAAAAGTACACAATCATCGAAACTCACCACTACTCAAAGTCATTGGAATTAATTTTGTTACTGAACACAATTCCCAAACTTGAATCACAGATGAAAGTGAATCAAAGTACAACACACCTAGGTATATTTTGGCAGTTTAGCATAAATATCATAGCCACAATTATGAAATCTTCCCCATAATAGTAAAACCATTTAGGAGCACATGTCAACAGATAACAGGTAATCTACGTTTTCCCAAATTACTGTGGAAATATCGATAGGTCGACGCTTTATTTACTTTTTATAGATATACGTGGAAATCACATTCAAGTTGCGGGAAAAAATTACCAAGTCATGTTCATTCATTAGCAAATATCTTCTCGAGCCAAAAAATCGTCTATACATCTGAGGAAGAAGTGTTTTTTTTCTAAGTTGAATAAAAAAATATTTCAATTTCTAAATTGAACTTGACCATCGAAATATTGCAATTTCTATCAATCTTGAAAATCAAGTTCAAGGTCGAACTTGATATACCAAAACTTGAAACTTCCATAGAACTTTCTTGAATGACTTAAACATGAAATATCGTTTGTTACCAAAGAACAATAAATGAGATTTTCAAAGAATAAAAATTTAGAACCATAGGGTATATTTTATTTTCTTACCCATCTATTTCTGATATAAATTGGTACAATATGTGTAGTTTATGAGTGAACTTTATTTCTATTGACCCAGATATTCTTTTTTCTGATAAAAGTTTTCAGATTTTTCAAAAAAACCTAATCTGATAAGTTTTATGATAACTGGTAAGTGTGTAGACGAATATTGTTGAAGGATTTAAAAAAGTAGTAGTATCTCCAGTGCTTTTTATAATGTAGTATGTAGCAAAACTTTTTATTTTATTACTTCAATTATTACTCCTACAACAAGAATCCTAAACAATTTGCATACATAGTACCAAAAACGGAGCTCAACTTAAGTCCAATTTATTTAAATTGGCATAACTGATGCCGCTAGAATAATTGGGTTAATAATTAGTTATCCTATGCTTAAATAAATATAATCTTAGCCAAATTATGCAATAAATGCATATCTGAGACACAACAACAATAGAGTATTCCAGAAAACCTCACATATTTCATTCTTTGCAGAAAAAATTTTCATGCGAAAACTGAAGAGCAGATTAATATGATTCATTGATTACTAGATCATTTTTATTAGAGGAATATGACTAAAATATTCAATTACTATGATATATAGTCCGTTCACGAAAGTTTGAGTGCATAGTAGGCGTTTGTTTATTTATCTGAGTTTGGCAGTATTTGCTGTTATAACGTTAAATAAAGTCAACGTTGCCGAATGCACCTGGCCTCGTCCGACGAGCTTGCGAGTTATCAGAGAACTCTATGCAATATTGACAACATTGGCTATCAATCTGACAAGAAAATAAACAACATAACCTAAAATTTCAATATACGCAGTGGAATATGCCAAATTTTCATGGCCAACCGACGGCTCAAACTTTCGTGAACAGACTATACAACTCCTATTGTTTAATATTTCAGTGGTTATGATTATAATTATTTTACTGATTTCTTCTATGTTAGGTTGTTTATTGTTAACTAATTACTACACTCTTTGTTAATATATCAGTTAATTTTTGTGCAATAATTTTTTGTTGAATTGGAATTTGTGATTTTCACCATTTGCTATTGAAAATCTCCTATTAAAAAACTAATCAACTTACTAAAATCTGAATAGTAATTCCAATCTTGAAATAAATTTAGCAAAGTAAGGTTAAGATTCGACGATCTCAACTTGACTTGTGTATAAATTCTGTTTGAAATAAGTAGTGCTTCTGAATACATTGTAAATAAGTAGTGCTTCTGAGTACTCTGTGTACGGTTACCATGAGGATTGCACATTAAAATATAATAAATTAAAAAAATTAATTAAATTTAATTGAGCATTAAATTGGGTCATTAATGATCAATTTCGTACACATATCACTTCTCATTCTGAGATCGACGGAAAAAGAAATTTCCTCTGATTCAATTCAAGATTTTGAGTTATGATGGACACTTTGACGGACGCTTATCAATGACGGACTCCTCGTACGATTGACGGACTGTCCGTCGCAATGACGGATGTCTGGTCACCCTAAGATTGAACGATTGTTCATTTAAAGTGGTCGAAGTAAAATAGAATATTCAAAATGACAATCAATCACATCAAAAAATACTCATGCACAAGAATAAATAAAAAATAATAATTTCACTTCTCTACTTACATCAGGCACAATATTTCTCGGAGCAACAATTTGCGGGGAACTCGAAGAACTTTGAAACGGGGACCCATGAGTAGCGTTAACGTTTAAAGAAAACATATTCTGTTGAAATCTGTTTGTGGGGAATCTGTGGAATGTTAGGCACGTTACCAGCTGTCATGCTGTTATCAACTTTATCACTTTGTAAAAAGATATTGCTCGTTCCAGAAAAATAAGGTGATTGTCCTGTAGCACTTGTATATTGAGGTGAATTGTTCTGTTGCATCGGTAAGTGACCTCGATAAGATTGATAGAAGTTTGATTGTTGTTGAAAACTAAGGTTAGAAATTGTATTGACATTTGAAGTTGGGGTTATCACAGGACGATACGTTGTTTGGGATATACTGACTGGAGTGGATATGTTGTGATTATATCTGCAAGAAATGAGAAAATTACAGCAAATCAGTTCCAAACGAAAGTCAATAATTTCATAAAACCCAAATTTCAACTGGTTCTTCGAAACTCTTTATAATACTACTATTATTGGAAAAAATAATCATGAGAAACACAATCCACTCACTGTTGTAGACTACAAATATCCAATAGATTTGACGATTTACTCGGAGGACTAGAGAAAGATATCAGATCTGGCATATCACAACTGGAAGAACCACTACTTTTTCTTTGTGAAGATGGTGGAGGTGCAAGAAGAGAATTATTTTGATTGGCCATTGAACTTCCTGGTCTTGGTCTGGATTTACTCGGTTGTCTATCAGAATCAGTTTCAGACATGGAAACAGCTCTGCTAACTAAAATATAAACAAATTGTTACTCGCTTTGAACGACAAACATTTGTCAGGTTTATTCTTCCTACCTGGGACATTTTTTACTGATTTCGGAGTAATTTTGTTCCTTTCCTGTAATAGTTTGTTCTGTCTGAATCGTTCTAATGCTAATGATTCCAAACTTAAAGCTTGTGCCCTTTCCAAGTCTTCTTGGTACTTTTTATCCCAATCTATTTGATGAGCCATATTGTATAATGTTCAAGAAGAATTTCAAGGTGATATTTCTAAATATCAAATGCTAAAATTAATTATAAACATGTTTATTTATTATGATTAATAGAAAACTTCTATCATTGCAACATTAACCTCAAACTCATTTTGACAACGTCAAAATCTGACACTACAGGCATGCGTTCCGAAAATTTTGGATCAAGCTGAGCGATACGCCCTCTGGTGACGATCTGAAGAACCATTAATACAGGATTCTTTTATTTTGCATTGTGTTGTCGTGAATTACATATACCACTATTCAGTGGCGCTGCCAGGATTTTGTTTTGGGGGGGGCTGAACTGAACAATTTTTGATGATACAACAAATAACGAAAGTTGCAAAAAAATAAAGGAGAAAGAAATAACGGGGCTTTGGGGCTGCAGCCCCCCCCTGGCTGCGCCAGTGCCACTATTAGGTTTATTTTCACGCATATAACAATCACCACGCATAAAAAAAATGAAGAAAAACCAAATCGGAAGCTTCTTCGCACTTATTCGTTTTCAGGAAACGATCAAATTTGAATATCCTGAGAGCTACGGATTTTATTCTTCAAATGAAGATTTCATATTCAACTATGAAAATTTTTATATTTCTTTAATTTTTTAAGTATAGCACAATATTATTCAGCTTTTTTTAGTGTGCTGTGCAGATATCCTGACCAGAGTTAACACCTCCAGAGATTTTTCGATTGGCTCAAATATTTGTACCTATATACCTACAAAATATTATGAAGAAAAATAGCTATATGAAATACAATAAAAAAGTTAATATAACAATTTTTCGTATTGAACAATGAACATTTCCTTATTTCTCTTTCATTTGTGGTCCAAGAGCTCACGATAGGCAGACCTTCGCTATATTGTTATTTTTTGAAAGCTGAAAGTTTCTCTTTAGATGACCGCAACACAGGTTAGAACTATCACTAACTATCGAAAGGTAAAAAATTCTCTATAAAATTCGCACTCTTTAAATATTTTCCTGGTAAAAATATGAGAAATTACTTCGGCTATCACCGGTAGACACTTAGAACGGTTCTAACCCCCTACCAGATACTCCTGAACTTTATATGGGTACATACATTGAAAAAAGAATACCTATATATTCTTTTATTCATTGGGTACATATGTATATGCAGAAAGAGTGCGTTATAATATCAAAAATGTCGCCTACTATAAGGAGATATCTAAGCAAACCTCTTATATAAATTTTACTTGGTACAAAATAACGGAAGTTTAATAAATTCAATATAGCTGAAGAGTCTCTGCAAGGGTGTAAAAATCGTACTAAGTGTCTGCGAATGGACGAAAGGATTTCCAATATTTTTCCAAAGAAAATATATAAAAAACCGGTTTCCACTACACCAAATTTGAAAGTCAATATTAACAGTTTCGTCACCTCTTATCTTCTTAAGACACCGCTATCCAACTATGGATAGTTGGCGATAGTTCTAAACTGTGTTAAAGATATTTGTACAATTTTTTTCATTAAACAATGGTCTGCCTGTCGTCAGCTCTTGCCCTACCAAGGTATACACAATAATTGTCCTCCCTCAGTGTTTTGTGGAAGTATCTGACGAAAGTAACCTAGTGCACAGATCCTTCCACTGGCTCGAACTCATGCTAACTCTTTCAGCAATCTTCCTGAAGTCATCAAAACTAACAGTGCTTCCCAGACCATCAATTTCTGCTTTGTGCGTGGTAGCATTCACATTTGTTGAATTCCTAAAGAAAATATCGACGAAATGCTTGCCGCTGTCTTTTTGCCATAACTCAAAATACAAACTGAAGCCGAAGTTCACAACGCCAATATTAAAAATACTCAAAGCGTCCGCCAAGAAGTATTCTGTCATATCCGCAGTGGAATACAACATAAAATTCCTGTAAATATCGTTAGTGGTTCCAAAATGTCGCCTGATATTGCCCTCGTGAACTGTGTGAGTATCCTGTGAACTAGAGGGCCTGACCTGAGCTGTCTCAACTTCTTGTCATCATCTGGATGATAAAATTGATCTCCACCAACGGCTTCAAATCTCTGATTACACCGTGGGCCCATAAGGGCAGGGTGAGATTCAACAATTTTCCCCTTCCAAAATATTGTACACAATCAGAGTGTTTTCTAGGATTATTTCCGACCCAGTGTTGTTTGTCAAAATTGGAATAGTTCGGAGTTTTCCTTCTCTATTTTCTTCTGTAGTTTCAGAGCTTTCTCTGATTGAATTGTTTGGTACGGACAAGCAGTCCACTGTAACAAAATGTCGTTTTTAATGGGGATGAATGTATTGGCACTGGTTGCCAAAGGATGTTAGGGTTCCAGACTTCCTCTTCAATAGGAGGATACAGGGCAGATAGCAGAGCTTCAGCTGACATCAGACATCTGTCGTAATTTATAGACTGCCACAAATATTTCACTGGCGTTATACTTTTTGGATAAGAAGTGTGCGTAATGTTGGCGAATCCATGTTCCCACGTTGTAAAGTTCTTGTATGCCCAGCTACAATAAAATATAATTCTTTCAGCGATAATTTGATTACAATAGATTGGCAAAAATACTATAAAATTCTTTACTGCTACCAATCAACTCTTGTCCGTTACAGTGGCGGCTGCTCAGAGGAGGCCGGGCCTACCCTAGTTTCGAATAAAAAATAATCACACTTTTATATCTATATTATTTCTTTCCATCATTCTATTTACTATCCAAATCTCGAAGCCAAAGATTAAGGAGATCCCTAATCTTTGCTCGAAGCAATAAACATGTTTATTACTCAGCGATCTGAATTATTCATACGTTATCTGCAACACACAATACAGCGTAACGGATAGCATGCAAACCGCATAGCGAAGGTGGCTCGCCTCCACGAGTCGAGGTTCGTTAAAATGTGACATTTCAAACTTCTTTAAAGTTTGTATGAAAGATTTTAATTTCAGTAAGAAAGATAGAAACGGAAATAAGAAATGACAATAATAATGCAAGTAGTGAACTTAAAGAAACGCAAGATCCTGTAGATTTTATTTTGAATAATAAATTCAGTAAAATGCCTTACGATGATGAAATTTTCATAATTCAAGTTATTAAAACACCTCGACAAGCAATGCCAAATTTAATTATTCTACTCATAATCGTTCGTTCTGCATAGAATTGTATAAAATGCATGTGGCTGACAGGAAGCCCAGTTCGAAATAAATTATTCTGTTGGTTGCGTTTGCGTGGTCTCGGGCTTCCTCTGATTGAAATCTCACGAGCCGCCACTGGTCCGTTACCATAATACTACAGCTATGTCTTTCCTCGGAATATACAGGATGTTTTAGAATAAGGTGCCCAAAATTCAGGTTTTTCATACTCAGATGATTTTATGACATAAAGTTTTTATGAACTATGGGTCTCTGTCGCATTGTTTCTGAGATACAGGGTGCTGAAATGTAAAAAAAATATTTTTCGGAAATATTTTCGACACCCAAGAAGATTTTTGTTTGCCTTTTGGTAAGTTTTGAGAACGCATCAAAACATATTTTTTTCAATCAGAAATTGTTTTTAATTTTCGCCAGTGGCGTCCGTACAGACTTCTGTCCGAATAAATTTGGTAAAAAAATGGCACGTAATTCTTTGATTACTTCCAGAATCGCCCAGACTTCCCAGACACAGATGAAGGCAGCTCAGTCCCTTAATTTTAATTTTTTTGGGCAGAGGATAATCCACACAAGATAAGAGAAGCGAGGACCAATTTTCTGTAAATGTATGGATTGGATTGGAATAATTGGTGATAATTTGTTTGGACCTTTCTCCCTACCAGTAGATTAAATGGAGGAGTCATTTAGCCGCTTTTCGGATGATAGTTCATCAATTTTTTATTCAATCCATACAGAATTTGGTCCTGGTAAATAAGATTCTCTGATCTTGAGTGGATTATCCTCTGCCCAATTAATGAAATGCTACCCTCCACGTATTTCAAAATCAACGCGTCAAAGACAAGTAAACTGTCCGTAGAAACTTTGAATCAAAAAATCATTTGTCGATTGACAAATTAACGGAACCTTATTCTGAAACACCCTGTATTAATCTCATCTGAATTTCGTGATATGTGAATCTTATATCCTGGGGCCTATTGCACCAAATACTTTGCAACTTTTCACTTATCACTTTTCAAATGAATATGTATTCATAATTAAAAAGTGCATTGTGGAAATGCAAGTGCAAAGTGAAACACACTTCGCAGAGCTTAAATCTTGAAAGAAATGTTGTCCAACATAATAAATTTTCACTTTGAAAATTTGTCAGAATGCAAAGTGCAAAGTGAAAAGTTGCAAAGTATTTTGGAGCAATAGGCCCCTGATCTCACTATTCTCACTCACATTCAGCAACTGATCAGATGGATTTTCCATTCTCAACTCCAAATAAGGATCGTTTGGATCAAAACCACCGTAAGATCCAATCTTTCTCCATGACGCACCAGCTAAAACACATTAAAGAGGTAAAAACAAAAAATCGTTATTTCTATTCAAAATTTACCACTGTAGAAGCCAACAATTTGTCACATTTCACATAGGATACGGTTGTGAAAAAACATGAGATCATCAAAATTTTGTAGAACATTTTGAAAATTCACTGAAAGGTATGTTATCAGTAAATTAATTAAGGCATCGACCGAATCTTTGGAGGAAAAGTAAGTATATTATTTCAACCACAATCTTGTGATATTAACCTAATTTCACGAATGCTAGATAATTTCATTCATATTTCAGGTATAGATTCCTGATATATGAGGTTTAAGGAAAAAAAAGTGGTATCTGGTTCATATTGAGAAAACGATCGTTTAGTGTTTTTATACAGGGTGTAGGTATCTGAATTACACTGAAAAAATGATAGGCGTGATTCCTCAGATCATTGTATGAAAAAAATGAGATATTTTAAATTAACAATTACAGTGGAACTTCCCTATAACGCCAAGTGCTTATAGGCATTTTATGTGGGTACGTAGACAATACATATCTATTTACAACTTTTTGGGCAAATAATATGTAATTTTTGTCTGAGTGGTACAATTAAAAAAAAATTTCATTCCCATAAAAAAACTTCGCATTTTCTCAGAAATTCAAAAATATTTTCCGGAACCCCTTCAATGGACTGGAAAGCGAGACGACACGTTTTAAAGGCTTGAAGTACCTCTTCACGATTTGGTTTTTCGGCGGGTTGCTTCTTTGAATCATGCCTCTGGGTATCATCACATTTTACACATCCTTTTCAGTTGTTACAATATTAACATCAACATTAACTAAATCATTTCGAGTAATACTGTCATTATCAACATTTCCAGCTGATTCCAACTTTTCAGAAGGATCTATCCGCCCACCGTAATGGTTCAGTTTATGCATGGTTGGTATTTACTACCTACATCCTGCATAATTATGGAAAACCCCACCCTTATCCTTTTTTTCCAAAACCCATTCAAAGAGTGATGTTCTTATAATATTTCGTTATAGAGAGAATTTACTTAGTTTAAGAGGGTGTTTTTATCATGGACTTTGAATTCTATGTCTTGAACGAAATTCTTTAAACAGATAAATTCGTTATACAGACGTTCGCTGTATATATACAAATATAATAAAGAAAAATACCTAACTATGAAATACAATAAAAAAGTGAATATATTAATTTTTCTTATTGAACTATGAACATTTCATTATTTCTTTTTTATTTGTAGTCCAAGAGCTCACGATAGCAGACCTTCGCTTTATCATTGTTTCACTAACTATCGAAAAGTGAAAAAATTCACAGTAAAATTCGATATAGTATAGAACGCAGTCTTTAAATATTTTTCTGGTAAAAATATGAGAAAATACTTCGGCTATCGGCAGACACTTACTACGGTTCTAACCCCCTACCAGACACTCTTGAACTTCATATAGGTACATACATATGTATATGCAGAAAGAGTGCGTTATAATCTTAGACTACATATACTCAGTCTGAAGTTATAATATCGAAAATGTCGCCTACTATGGAGATATCGTTTCCTAAGCAACCTTTTGTATAAATTTTAGTTCTTACAAAATAACAGAAGTTCAAATAAATAAGTTCAATATAGCTAAAGAATGTCTGGCAGGGTGTAGAAATCTTACTAAGTGTCTGCCAATGGACGAAGGGATTTCCAATATTTTTCCAAAGAAAATATATAAAAAAAAGCATTTTCACTATGCCAAATTTGAGAGTCAATATTAACATTTTCGTCACCTCTAATCTGCTTAAGACACCGCCCTCCAACTACGAACAGTTGGCGATAGTTCTAAACTGTGTTAAAGATATTTGTACAATTTTTTTAAACAATAATGGTCTGCCTGTCGTCAGCTATTGCTCTACCAAGGTTTAAACAGTAATTGTCCTCCCTCAGTGTTTTGTGGAAGTATCTGATGAAAGTAACTTGGTGCATAGATCCTTCCACTGGCTCGAACTCATGCTTACTCTTTCGGCAATCTTCCTGAAGTCATCAAAACTAACAGTGCTTCCCAGACTATCAATTTCAGCTTTGTGCGTGGTAGCATTCACATTTGTTGAATTCCTGAAGAAAATATCGACGAAATGCTTGCCGCTGTCTTTTTGCCATAATTCAAAGTACAAACTGAAACCGTAGTTCACAACGCCAATATCAAAAATAGTCAAAGCGTCGGCCAAGTTGTATTCTGTCATATCCGCAGTGGAATACAACATAAATTTCCTGTAAATATCGTTAGTGGTACCAAAATTCTCGCCTGATATTGCCCTCGTGAACTGTGTGAGTATCCTGTGAACTAGAGGGCCAGACCTAAGCTTTCTCAAATTTGCGTTCATCATCTGGATGATGAAATTGACCTCCACCAACGGCTTCAAGTCCCTGATAACACCGTGGGCCCATAAGGGTAAAGTGAGATTCAACAATTTTTCCCCTTCCAAAATATTGTACATAATTAGAGCGCTGTCTAGACTGAATTTCGACCCAGAGTGTTTGTCAAAAATTGGAATAGTTCGGAGTTTTCCTTCTATTTTCTTCCGTAGTTTTCGAGCTTTGTCTGAATGAATTGTGTAGTACGGACAAGCAGTCCACTGTAACAAAATGTCGTGTTTTACTGGGGATGAATGTATTGGCACTGGTTGCCAAAGGAGGTTAGGGTTCCAGACTTCATCTCCAATAGGAGGATACAGGGCAGATAGCAGAGCTTCAGCTGACATCAGACATCTGTCGAAGTTTATAGACTGCACAAATATTTCACTGGCGTTTACTTTTTGGATAAGAAGTGTGAGTAATGCTGGCGAATCCATGTTCCCACGTTGTAGAGTTCTTGTATACCCAGCTACAATAAAATATAATAATAGTATAAGCAATAATTTGGTTGCAGGAGATTGACTGGTACCTCAGAGGAAGAAGTAAACTGTTACTTCTTCCTCTGAGATTGGCATAATTACTACCATTCCGCTGCACTACGACCAATGAAGTCTTATGCGTTATATTATCATATAAATAATATACTCTATATATACTTCATACTGAAGCTATGTCTTTCCTCGGAGTATTCTTAAGTCTCACTTCACAAATCCATAGCATTGTTCAAAGAGAAAATTTCTCTTTGAACGATAGCCATAGTTGAAAATAGCGAATATTCCATTAAAAATAGATGAGGGTGAAATTTTTGCTCGCAATACTCAAATGTAGCCAATTATTATTCAATTCAAAATATTTTCAATTTTCACCAGTGGCGTCTGTAACCTATATAGGTACAGACGAATAAATTTGATGCAAAATGGTTTTTTTAGTTTTGAAATTATTTTCGTAATCCCCACATAATTCACAGTGAAAATGGTATATCTTGAATTTTTTACCTGCGACGAACATATTCTGAGATAATGAGATGAAAAAATTAAGGAATGAACTGAGCAGGTGCTTTTGAGCGCTCGTTCTCATTGGTGGAGCAATAAATGGTATGCAAAATTTCAGCACGATCGGAATTATATTCTGGAAATTATTGAAAAAATAAAATATATAAAAAGAATGCAATTTCATCTAAGAGTTACGAAATTCTTTGATCATTTCCAAAATCCGTCTAGACACATCAGATTGAGGCTAATCAGTTCCTCATTTTCAGTTTTTGGACAGATTTTAATCCACAAAAAATTAGAGAGAAACTCATTACCATCATCAGAGGACCAAATCAATGTAAATGTTAATGTATGGATTGGAAAGGTAGCTAGATGACTATTTGATTGGGTGCTTCTTCCTACCCAGTATAGGGTTTAGGTTTAATGGACTCTGGCACTCTGCCGCTTTTCGAATGAAATAAGTTCAACCAATTTTTTCAATCCATATAAGAAATTAGGTCCTCTGGTAAAGAGTTTCTCGTATTTTGTTTGGATTACTTATTCTCTTCGCAAAAATAATGAAAATGCAAAACTCTTTTTCTCAGAATCAACGCGTCAGAGACACAAACTATTACCATTGTTTACCATTGTTTAAGGACAATGCTATTACCTATCCTATCCCAAAAAATCATCTGAGAATTAAGATCCCGAATTTACGAAACTCTATTCTGAAACACTCTGTATTTATCTCATATGAATTTTGTAATATGTGAATCTAATATTCTAATCCTACTCACATTTAGCAACTGATCTGATGGATTTTGCATTCTCAACTCCAAATAAGGATCGTTTGGATCATAACCACCATAAGATCCTAACCTTTCTCCATGACGCACCAGCTAAAACACATTAAAAAGCTAAAAACAAAATAATCGTAATTTCTATTCACAATTTACCACTGTAGTAGCCAACAGTTTATCACATTTCGTATAAGATACGATTGTGAAAATACATGAGATCGTCAAAATATTGTAGAACATTTTTAAAATTCACTGAAAGGTATTATCAGTAAATGAATTTGGGCATCAATCGATACATTTGAGGAAAAATAAGTATTTTATTTTAACCACAATATTGTGATATTAACCTGATGGCACGAATGCTAGATAATTTCATATGTTAGGTACATTCCTGATATATGAGGTTTATGAAAAAAATATCTATTGTAATCTGGTTCATATTGAGAAGACGATCGTTGAATGTGTTCATATACAGGGTGTATCTGAATAACACTTAAAAATGATGAAAAAACTGAGATATTTCAAACTAACAATTATGAAATTTTTCGTTCAATTCGTGACAAAAAATTTATTTTTTTTTGTTTGCGGTGTCGTTTTCAAATATCAAAATAAAACATATAAAACGTAACGTTTTACTACAAATACACGTTAAGTTGTTTCATTTTTTTCATGAAAATGGCTCCCCACACGAAAAAAAGACAGAAGTGATTTTTTGTCGCAAATTGAACGAAGAATTCACAAATAATTGTTAGTTTGAATATCACAGTGGGGTACCACTTTTTTAGTAAAACTTCAACGCCTGCATCTTGGAAATAATGCATTGCGGACCTACATTTATGGGAACTTTTTCATAAAATCATTTGAATGATCCCCTTTCATTTCTCGGTGTTACTCGGCCTGTATATTCTTATAGATTATTTTTCTTACCAATATTCTTTTTCTTTCGGTTTATGATGCGAACGATTTTATCATACCTTATCTTTTTTCCGTTTTATGGGTATATGTATCATATAATGGGGTGTCCCAATAAAAGGGCAACCGTGATATTGAACATTTAGTTTTATTTTCTTACGAACACTGAATACAACGTGAGTATAGCACATCGATATTCACTTTTTTGGCTAAACCACTGTGAAACAAAATCTGTTTTTTTACCTTAACTTTTGAACCACCCCTGGAGTGTTACAGTTGTTCCACTGAGTGATTTCTTATTTCATCGCCAAGACACATCTTCTCTTGAAAATTTAATTCTTCGTTCATAACAATAGTGCAGTTGCAGTTATTGTTAAAGATACAGGGTTTTCAGTGAAACATTAAATTTCGCTAAGGCTACAACAGTACTGAATTCAACCTAAAATTCTGGCCTAATGAAAATAAACTGAGAACTAAGTCAAAAAAATAACGTGTTTTCCGACTAGGACGAGGATAACAGGTGCAATTCGTCTCGGTATGTCCTCATTATTTAGGTTTTGAATCGATCTCGCGAGATCGATTTTTCACCCAAGAGCATCCAAACATGTCCAATTGGGTACAAATCTGGCTTGGAGCAGGCCAGTTGAATTCTTGGATATCAACCTCTGCTAAATACTACCTGGCAATCCTAGTCACCTGTGGTTGATGCGGTCGTGCAGTATAGTTCGAGAGCTGGCACGAATTTTAGGGTAGGTATTTGAGGCAAGCTGAAAACTTGTCAGATACCTCTCTATTATATCCCAACTCGGGAATCGGGATGCAGACCTGGCTGGTGAGTAGCGGGGCTAAATCAACCCCTACATTTTTAAAAATATTTATTTTTTTTCCCAAAATATATTGAGGCTATATGCAATTTATATATGTTGCAGTGTAATGCTTTATAAATACTAAAAAAATAAGCCAGATAATTTAATCGGGGTTTTAACATTGCCAGACGCGTGCAAAAATATTTTGGAAAAAATTATAAAAAATGTTTTTGAGGCAGCTTTAAATTTTAATGGAGTGTTATTTATAACTAAAAAAATAAAAATAAGATTCCCAAAAAGACAGATCATTTCGGTAGGGCTTTCTATCTGAAAAAAAATAATATTTTTAAAAATGTAGGGGTTGATTTAGCCCCGCTACTCACCAGCCAGGTCTGCAATCCCGAGTTGGGATATAATAGGAGAGGTATCTGACAAGTTTTTCAGCTGCCTCAAATACCTACCTAAAATTCGTGCCAGCTCTCCTACTATTATAAAGCATTAGCAAATCGTCTCCAATAAACGGTGCATACGGAATAAACATATCGCGCTAAAACTTCTCTTGTTTTATATTTTCACTTAGTTTTCAGTTTTTTTCATAACGTCGGATTCAAGGTTGAATATGTAAAGGTACTTTCACAGCCATAGCGAAATTGTGTGGAGTTTAATTGTTGCCCTGAAACCCTGTATCTTAAACAAAAATTGCACTATGGTTATAAATGAAGATTAAATTATCAAGAGAAGATGGTTCCTGATGATGAAATAAGAAATCACAAGTTGAAACAACTGGAACACACCAGGACCAAGGGTGGTACTAAAGTTAGGTTAAAAAAACTTGTTTTCTTGAAATTCGAAATTGATTGAGGATGAACATACCTACAATTGAAGAAGAAAGTCAATCGAATCGGACTTGAAATAACATATCTATGAATTAACAAACTTCGTCGATTTTTTTGATGGATCGATTATTTTGCCAGTAAGCTATATGGCAATTACAAAAAGCTATATAGTGTTCATTGCAGACCAGCACAGATGCGCAA
Organism: Propylea japonica; assembly: GCA_013421045.1. Taxonomy (NCBI): domain Eukaryota; kingdom Metazoa; phylum Arthropoda; class Insecta; order Coleoptera; family Coccinellidae; genus Propylea; species Propylea japonica. The sequence goes on along the minus strand of CM024242.1, from coordinate 79,815,708 downwards.
AAAAGTTATGAAAGCGAATGTAAATATGGAGAAAACCAAGGATTACACTGATGAAAAAATCGTACCGATTTTTTACCGTGTTGGTACTTTCTCATTGTTATAATAATTTCTCGATCTTGAAAAGATTTTTAGAAAATAGTCATCATTCAAACTTTTTCATATGTATTTAAAATGATATTATGAAGCAGGGATTAACTCATAAAAACATTTCCAGGTTGTAAAAATATAATATCAATAACTTAAAAGTATATAATGGATTTATTTTTCTTAGCTAACGATATTGTCGTCTATACCTAGATGGACTTATGTAAGAACTGTTTCCCATACGCTGCTCCTCCAAAACTATTCGAAAAGATTTTGATAGGATTTAAAACAAATCGTGGTCAATCTCTGATATTGCACCATCTTCGGAAAGAATCTGAAAATTTCTGAACCAAATTTGTCCATCTAAAATCGAGAAACATAAAATGATCAAAAAAGGGTTGACTTTTAGGGTGATGGTTGGCACTCCGAATACTTGAGTTAATAATTCCTTCATCAAGCTGTAATGGGGCTTCTCTTTGAATGTAGGATCAAAACTTAATAGTGGTCTAGATCCTCGTAAGCAGTTGCCAGTAAATTTGAGCTCAGCCATGGTATGGACTGAAGAAAAAATTTTTAATATATGGCCGAAAAGAGAGTATTATAAACTGCTTGGATTAATGAATGTTTTTAATATACTGTTTTCACCAGAAATTTATGCAGGGTCCATTTGGAACATTTGACAACCACATATAAGATCTTGTTTCTTCCTCCCTTCAAATAGCATGACCTTGGAACAATTTTTCATTTCAGCTACTTCATTGATGACTGATAATGTTTTCTGTCTCTCCATTTTTGCCTCTGGTTTATGGTGTGGCATCAGTTTTTTCAAATCTTCCATAAGATGTCTGTGACGATAGTTTATACCTCTTGAAGCAAGAACCAAAACTCTTGTTCTGTTGGTCCATTTTATCTGAAATTCAAGGAGATGATATTATATTCATGTAAAACTACAAACAACTTTCGCTAACCTACACTTAATACTTTTTATTTGCTTGAATATCGAATTGAAGTGTATAGTGGATGGTTAAAATTTACTCACTTTTTGGGATTTGGTTCGTCAGTTCTCACTGCCGGTAAAGGTTTCTCTTCATTTTTAGTATCAGTTTCTCTATATTCTGCCCGCTTCCTCTTTTGATAATATTTCGTCATCTTTTGAAAATAAATGCACGTGCTAAATAAACAGAGCAACAACGAAAACTGTTTGATTTTGAAGTAAGGAATATTTGAGGTTAATTTAAAAGTGTTTGGTTATGTCACAGAAACAACCTGATCTTTTCTTATTTAGTGATAATTTATAGCGATACGCCTTCTGGTGACGATCTCTGGAACCATTATTATTGATATGATTTATTTATTATTATTTTTATTTATATTATTATATGATTGATTTAATTAATAAGACAACAGGCAGCAGTAATCAATAATCATAATAAAGAACTGAACGAAGACAAATTTGAACACAAATTTCGAAAACTAATTGAACAACTCGGTAAAAGACGGAACTCAGTATTTTTTTCAGTTTGATTGGCAGATGACAGAAATGTCACATAACTTAACCTAGATTTAGAAATAGGAAGTCCAAAATATTGGGATATTTGAAACCTTGAACTTGGATTATTAAATTTGATGGTGAAAGAAAGTGACTTGAACAATGGAATATAAAATTTATAATTAATTATTTAACATATTTGTATATACTAATTCTGTAGGAAACACTATAAGAGTTCAATATAGAAAACATTTCTGGATTTCTGTAAATATTGTTTTATTGTACTTTCAAAAGAAATGGCCTCTCATTGGGAAGACTTCTATGCTACTCATCTTCCCCATCAGATTTTGAAGACAATAGATCATTACTCAAAGAATTTTGTGAAAGACATAATAAGACTGGTCGAAGGATTGTTCTTGTCACGGTAACTATACAAACCATTGATAAGCTCCAGTTGAATTGACATTGTTTCAGTCTGGAGGCACGACTATTCCTTTGGAACATAACACTGTTCGGTTCGTTGACAATTTCAGTGCTGGAAAACAGAGGAGCAGCATCATCCGAATATTTTTTGGAACATGATTATTCTGTTATATTTCTCTACAGATCGAAATCATTGGAACCATTCACTCGCCATTTAATGGTCAAAATTCATGGATATGTTAGTTATCCAAACAGCGGTCCAAATACAACCATATCAGGTAAAGACGTTCGATTTGAGTGGAGTTTGAGAAATATGAAGTTTTTACGATCATTTTTAAATACTGAACTGTTTTCAGTCAAACCTGATAATGTAGACGTACTTGCACCTATACTCGAAAGTTACAAAACTGTACAAGAAGGAGGAAGAATATTATATATCACTTTTACAACTTTATCCGATTATTTTTGGCTGTTGAGGGCAGCTGCGAATGTTTGACAATATTTGGTAATAGAGCCCTTCTCTATTTGGCGGCAGCTGTTTCAGATTTTTATGTTCCTTCAAGTGAGATGTAAGTTTCCTCTTCATAAATTTCAAATATTATACAGGTTGTCTACTTTTAAAGTGGCCAAACTTCAAGGGGGGATTATAGATACCCTTGCAGTATAAACATTTTATATGGTATTAATGAATCAAAATAGGTAAAAGAGCAATATTTTATTTTTACAGCCTACCCATAAGATCCAATCAGCTGCTGGAGTCCAAATATCCAACTACAGTTAGTGCCAAAAATGCTAGCACCCCTTGTGAGTCTGTGGGTACCTCATGCCTTTGTGGTTTCTTTTAATTGGAAACCGATGAAAATCTACTAATTAGGAAAGCCAGGGATGCCTTGAATAAATATAAGCATAAGGTGAGGGGGCCAGAAACTGTCAATCAGAGCATAGCACACAGAAAATTTCACATTTTTTCTTCTTCAGTTAGTGATAGCAAATATGCTCCAAACCAGACGGCAAAAGGTTGTGTTCGTTACACAAGAAAACAGTTATGAATTGATTTTGACAAGAGAACAAATGCTGAATGGGCTGGAAATAGAGGATTTGATTGTTTCAAATTGCATCGCGAGCCATGACCAATTCGTAAGTTCCTGAAGGACTAAAGCTGAATGTAAGTATGTAGTAGGCGGTTTCAAAGTGGAGCATTAGATGGGCATCGATGTTAAGAGAGGATTTGAATAATCATATCAGGGTAAAACTATTTATAAACATAAAATGAAATCAGAGGCATTTATTATTGTATATGTATATTAAAGATGTTGGTCCTTATGTGTGGAAATATATTCCTTTTTTATTGTAAATTCTTTATTTATATAACTCCTCTCCCTAGGTTAGAAATAATATCAATAATATCCAGCAATTGTCACTTGAATAAATTATTTTACTAGCTCTTGAATGTGATGTTCCTTATGTTCTTCTTCATATTCAGAATCTCTTCTTTATCGAGGTACTTCTTCAAATAAAGTTCAAATCTGAATTCCTTAGATAGAATCTTGTAAAGCCTCTCACCAAATCTTCTACGAAAAAAATGATGTTACTGTAGTTGCATAAATTTGGCTTTCATTAAGTATTTTGAAACAAAAAATATAAAATTTTCATGTCTGGTGAATTATTGATGTTATTAATCAATTTGACTATTAGACGCTGGTTCAATTCCAAATTGATGAAAAATCGGAAATGCAGCGTTCCTATTGGTCGATTCAGTGCGAAGTGAAGTGATTCTTCAGTTAATCACTCGAATCATACCGACTTTTCTATTTGACACTGCATCACTTTCAAACTGATGCAAAATCAATAACGCAGCGTTCCTATTGGTCAAAATGAAGTGATTTCTTCAGTTGATCAGTCAAAAGAAAAGTCCCATAATGGTTAGGGAAATGATTCGTCAAGCAAAGTATTCAAAATATCGCTTCTGTGAGAATGTAGTAGTTTTCCTATAGGGGTATTGTAATAATATGATGGAAAAATGCTAATTCTTTCGTACTTCAACTAGTATCAAGACTAATACCATTGTTTAAGGAATAGTAATAATACTGGATGAATAAGTAGGTACATAATTCACTCATTTCACTCCATAAGGATGTTGAGTTCTGCCTACTATCCTGATATATTGAAATGAGGATGTGCTTCCAAAAGAAAAAAAAATAGAGTAATACCCCCAAGGCTATAAAACTTGATTTATATTCTGTAAATAAAAAAGAAACCCACCTCACTTCTAAGTTCTTGTCCTCCACCAAGTTCGGCAACAGATAAAATATTCTTTTCTCGTTTGTTCGCTGCTGTTAGCGTTCAGTATACTTTCTGGACCTGCTATGACAACAGCGCAAACTACAAAACGGACGGTAGCTGTCCTAACGAGATAGTTCTTGTGGTTGGGACCCTTAGAACACAAGGCTCGTATTGCGTGAGCAGTGGGATGTGAGTTACCATGCAGTCCAAAGCTAGATTGGCATCTTGGCGAATGAATTTGTTGGCGTCTGCTGTTTTGAACAGCAGTAGATCGACTACTTCGTCGAACTCCTGAAATTTATTAGAAAACGACAGGTAGAAGTTCAGGTTTTCCCTAGTACAAGATGCGGCAAAAACAAATAGTGCAGTTGCTAAGTACGACTACATCCACTGTGGTGAGTAACACAGGAGGAATGTGAGGATAAGAAACTGGAAGGGTAATAAACATTATTGTGTCGAGACACTCAGTGACTAAGCCCGTTTTTAGTTATTTTTTTTCAATAGCCATCTAAAACTACTCCATCTCTGTTTTCCCCATGGAGGTAAAGGGAGTGGAGAAGACCTAACGTTTGAGAAGTGTCACGTAAACAAAACAACACAAAACAATTAAAGAAGAGACACACCAATATGGCCGACTTCGAACTTTTTAAAATGAATAAATAAAAAAAATAAAATGAATTTTATTATTTCTGCCTCATTCTTGTTCATTTTCTCTACAATTTGTAGCAGAAAGATATTTAGTGTAGTTAAAAAAGGTTTCTTATTCAGTGATTGGGTGCTCTAATGAATCCAACAAGTTCCCGCCACAAGTTGCCCATACAAATATATCCGATTTTATGTGATACTTTTGCATTAAGGGAAATATAGGATATGCTCCCTTCTTTCCATAGTTTTGCCGCACTGTGTAAGTTATAAACCATTTATTCTCATTTCTCATGAAATCACCCCTGGAATAATTATGGCATTTTGTATTTAAACGGATCGAAACACTTCTCCGTTCTTATATTCAAATGTCAGAAAGAAATCTGCGATAAAGGATTTCTAAATGCCGGAAATCATTTCCACAAGTGCTATTCGGATCAATCAAGTGCTACTTACGGGTTTTTGTGTCTCTTACAAACTCAAATAGTGACCAGCTGCTTGACACGCAGTCCTACAAACATGTGATCTTGGACTCCTGAGAAGTTCAATGAGTTTTTGGTTGATGATGGTCATATGGGGATATATTACCTCCAAGTCTGACATTCTGCAGCAATCTATTATCTCTGCAAGTCCCTGAATACACGTATTCTGTGAATATATGCAGCATTTGAAAATTGACTGTTTATCCTGAATAAATACAACTAGAGAGCAAAATATCTTAGTACTCAGTAGGAAAGTTCTTTAGATCTCTTTGAAATTGAATATAACTTTCTCAATATTTTCTAAACTATAGCTATGTTCTTTGGTATTCAGATGTGAACTAATGATGACTTATCCATAATTTCTTGTGGATGATAGTGGTAGTTTAAAATTTAAAAAACGATCTATGCAGCTAAGAAATTGACGTTTGGCAAGGCAGATACACAGATTTATGACCAATCAGTGAATTTCCAGCTTAATGATCCGAAAAACAAGTGTTCCAAACTGAAATACCACACAATAAATACCGTTCACCCTTTTTTGAACTTACTGAAGAGATACATTTTTCCACAATCTTTGTTGATGACCCCTACCACTGAGTCCAAATGGACTATAGTGGTTCACTCTTAGTTATATCTCCTCTATCAGCTTTACCCTTGGCATGTGCCATGATTAATTGATTTGGTTATGCTCTTACACTTCGCACAGCAGTAAAGTGGCCCTTACCCTCTAACTATTCGATTGAAGACCGACACTCTAAGCCACATTCTATATTCTTTAATAGAACCGAAAATTTAATATTTTTATTCAAGTCATAACATCCTTACCAGATCAGCAAATTTAAGGAACGGGAATAAATGAGTCTAAGATTGTTAAAGGATTAAATGAATATCACCAGTCTGGGTCCTTAATTTTCGCCAAAGGTATAGCTCATAATACTTCTCACACTGGTACACAATGTATCCTCGGATTCTCTTCTCATCGTATCCTGAAATATATTTCTGGATCAAAATAATACAATCAAACATGAAAATTCTTAGTTGAAGAGCTAGCTGAAAAAACTACTACAAAATCTTCCCCGGGAAAAATAAAGCATTTTTGAAATGTACGACCATGATTTTTGAGAATCAGTGTAATACAAAGCTTCGGCATCGATAAATTAAATAAGTACTTTAAAAGAAAAATTGCTATTTTAGATAATAAATTCCAACAAGTTACCCTATTGAAAAGAAATCCACTGATCCATCTATGCTCGCTTCCTCTCACAGAGCTAGCTTTGAAGGCGACAAAGACTTCTTACGAGACATGAAAGCATCATGGCTACGAGTAGTAGTACACTTTCTACAGATGGTACATTTCTACCACCCTTGGACGACTTCGTTGGACTATCAGATATCAATTTTGGGCGTTTAAAAAAAGCCGACTGAGCTGTTTTATCTCCTTTGGGCGTTCTTGTTTCACTGGAGATAGTGGGCGCCATATAAGTAGTTCTGCCTCTAGTCGATGACCTTGAGAGCTTGCAATAGAGGAAGGGTTAGTATTTCTGTCAACTTCTACCCCATCAGACAAAATGGCGGCGTCTTGTACGAAATTCGGATGGCAGGTGTCAACAAAGGCGAGCTACATCTTTCCCTTAAGTCCTTCGTGGTATACAAGCTTGGTGGTCATATTTAATCGGTGTAAAATTGGAATTTGCGTTGTAGAAGACAGTGCTGGTAGGTGATACCTCGTCTTCTACTAAAATACTATCGAAATCGGTGTTAGCAGAGTTGGGTGGAGGCTGTGAAGACCTACCATCGATCAATTCGAATACTTTGCGTCTTTAAGCTGACATAACATCCAATACTTCAGTATATCCAAGCTAGTTTGTGTATCAGTATTCGAAGGATTTGCGTTCTTAATTTAGGACTACGTTAAGACTATCAGGAGAGATACTTCCAGACTCTATTTGAGCTAGTTGCAAGATAGTTTTGCTGGTTTGGGTGCTTGAGTCTTGAGATTTCTCTAGCTCTACTAGCCTCTCTTTCAGTTCGTTGGTGAAGTTACGTTGGGAACATGCGGCCGATGCCGATTTGAAATCACCTGACTTGTTGATTGTCCTTTTGTCATTGTTGTCCGTTGGGAATATAAAATTTGAGTAGATGGTTCGTTTGGGTTTTAGTGACGATATATTATTGTTCTGCATATTTTGAAGTGTAAATGATACGATCATTTGACATTTGGACGTGTTGTCAGTTTGGCAGTTTTTTTGAGGGGATGGGATGGTTTTTGATGCTTTGAAGTATTATTGAAATTTGTTAAATTAATAAACAGATTTGGGATATGCAAGGAGTTTTCCAATAAGAGGTGTTATTTCGATATTCAAAGAAAAATGCCATTTTTCAATATAAATGATCGGATGTTTATTTCATTATGAAGAAGCTATGCCGTTAATAGTGGAAAATAACATCAGGCAAATGACCCCCACGGCCACGCATACTGGACCATATCCTTTTGGTGAAATTTTCCATAACCAAATCGCAAAGTGGCTGCCCTATCTCCTCGATAGCCTCACGAATTCCATCTTTGAGGTCTTCACATCGCTTACTTGTCCCAACAGCTCGAATTTTTCCACCAGTTGCTTTATTGCGGTCCGACAACCCAAAAATATTATTATAGTGAATTTTAATAATTTCGAATATTTCAATGCGTTCTTGAAGCGTGTATCGTTCCATTTTTATTAATGGCGTAGTTTCTACTCGTCAAATGTCAACAAATGACAGCTTCAAACGTGAAATCTACCGAAATAGCGGGCTATTTAAAATAACACCTCTTATTGGAAAATCCTTCAAATCGTTATAAAGCACCCCCAAGACGGTCAAACCGTTTGATCAAATGTTTGAGTAAAACGCTTGAATTAAACGTCTTTGACCGTCTAAAATCCGATTGATGTTTGATGCAAGGTTTGACACTGTTTGATGAAAAGTTTGTTTGACTCAAACGGTTTGAGAAAGTGGATATGCCCAATAAATTAATTGATGTACCTATAACTCAGAATGAAACAAAAACATTTTTTATTTCATTAGGAAATCTGTTGAAGTGTAAATTTTTAAGCATTAGTTAAAGAAGATTCAAAATTTGAGATACAGTGGAACTTCCCTATAACGAAAGCGCTAAATCCGCAAAAAAATCGTTATAAAGAAAATTCGTTATACGGAAAATTTGTTTTTATAGTCTGCAATGTCGCGGTCGAATTCACTGATAAATTTAAGTTTATCATTCAAACTTAAGTACTACCTTTTAGACATTTTCGCACAACTTTTCACACTAGCGTAATGGTCAGATTGAAACCAAACAGCCAGGGGTGTATTTAAAACCGTTTCAGAAGGATTTCTCTGCCCGCCGTAATGATTTAGTTAAAGGTCGGGATTTATTACGTATGTCCGGAAAAATTTCGGAAAAAACCCACCCTTATACCTACCTTCTTACCAATACCCATTCAAAGAGTGATGTTCTTTGAATATTTCGTTATAGAGAGAATTTACTTCGTATTAGGGGGTGTTTTAACATGGAATTTGGATTCAAGATGCAATGTCTTGTATGAAATTCGTTATACAGATGTTCGTTTTAGGAAAGTTCACTGTATTATTAAAGACTCTATAAAACGATGATTCAAACAAAAACAGAATGTTGTATGCATACAAGAAAGTCCCATGTATTAAATCAGAGAAGTAGGGGATTAAAAATTGGCATTTTACGATCTGAAAAATTAAACGTTTGCTTATTCTATCTACGTCCAGAAAAGCGAGTCGGCCTATATTCCGGGAATGTCACTGCAAAGTTAATTGTTACATTTAGCGCTCGCTTCTTAAGTTCCAGAGTTCATCAATTAAGGCGTTCATTTGTCAGCCAATATATTTTGTAAGTGGGCACGATAAGTAGGACAAGTAGTGTCAATTAACAAATTTCGATTATTGTTCGCCTCTGTGAAAGGATTGTTGTAGAACTAAACTTTAACGTTTCCTGTTGCACCTGCATGAGAACATTCCTTCCATCGTTATTAAAGAATTCGACGTGCCAGCTTGTGAAATGAAGAAGTTCTTGACATTAAAGAGAGCTAGCAATGTTACGAAGTTAATCGTTTTAGGTTGGATGATTACTTCTGCGATATTGGTTCTGAATTACTCAGATGATGTATTACTTAGCAAAATAGTCTGTTGTTTTTTAAATTTTGGGTCGAATATGGTATCATAACTTAAGGGGCCGTTTTCACCACGCGAATACAGTTTGCCACCTAATTCGATATCGAAGTAATTCGAAAATATACAGGATGTATCTGAATAACACCGGAAAAATGAAAGGGGTGATTCTGTGGTGAAAATAAAGGTTTGGTATTTTCCCCCGGAAAAATTACTACCCTCTGAAGATTTAGAAAAAATTGTTTCTTTTTTTATTTTCCTTGTATATTGAGCTAAATAAAAAATAAAACTACACATTTCGGTATTTTTTCAACCCCTGAAGTATGCTCTGAAGGGTTTGAAATAGTCACTGCTTCAAAGCATCATATCTTCTTGAGAATGCATTGCAATTTTTTCGTATATGCTCAAGTTTTCAAAAAAAACCTGTAGAATTAAAAGAGTTAGTAAATGAATAAGGATTTTCAGTCATATTTGTTTAAAAAGAAAATTCGTATGCAAAAAAAAGTTGTCACGAAAAAAACTTTGGGGTTGACTATTTCAACACCTTCTTAGCATACTTAGGTAAGTGTTGGAAAATATTCTGAAATATGTAGTTTTTACCAAGTACAGCAATATAAACATTTGGTATACCTACCAAATTATAAAAAACACCCACTTTAAATTTTATCGCAGAATCATCCCTTACATTTTCCGGTGTTATTCAGACCTGCATTCCTAGTATGAGTGTCTTGTAATAATATCATATTTCATTATATTTTTATCTTTTATCGTTTTTGAGTGATGTGAAACATACAATTTTCAATTCCTGTTTTGAATAATTTATTGCCGCAACAGTTGATTTAAAATCTTACATCTAAATTTAGTAGAATGAAGTCCATCAGGAAAGAAGTGTAACTACATAAATTGGAATCTTGAAACCTAACCTTTTCAACTTTCCGACCTCAGATCTCTCATAAATTATTTTCTTTTATTTCTGTCATATTATATTTCTATTCCAATGAGTATCATCTTTCTCTAAATGTTTTACTTTTCACCATTTTCAACGACTTCAGAATTCAAACCTGATCTTCTAATGCAGAATAGAAAATAAAAAAACAACAACTCAATAGAACCATCAACATACCTCGGAAATGGCAAATGTCCATCAATTTTCCATGAGTACATTTACAGAAAAATGTACAAATATTATAGCCACTGTCGATGTACCCATATGTTGATGGTTTATCATTGTTTAAACAATGGTTTTATCTACTTCATGTTGTTATTTGTTTGACGATTTTGAAAATATGTGTTCTATAAATATAAAATACACATCTTCAAGTTCTTCATCAGGCTAACGAAGGAACAAATGAATGTGCGAAAATTCGCTTTAATGAATAATATAGTTACCATGTCATTTTCTAAAAGAATTTCAATACCATGAAATCAAAAATGTTTTTGAGAGCGAGCAACATTGTAGGTAGCCTACCCAAGCGCGTAAAAACACCAGACCAAAAATAATTGCAATAAAATTTCAGACGCACATAAAAATATAAAAGTATGTTCTATGAATGAAATTTATTTCAGATTAAAAATACGTTGTAATGTTGTTTATATCTCAAGTGAGCTATTATTTGATCATTCCGATAACGAAGCTTTGCATTAAAGTTTTATTCAGAATTTTATAATAAATTCCGTATTTTTCAAAATTTGGCGGTCACAGTTGATCGATTCCATTGATTTCAAATTCTAATACTTGAAATGTTATTTTCTGGCATTATTTATAACTCGATCGAAATATATTCTGGGAGGATTCTGCATTTCTAAAAAACTTTATAGGTTTTCACTCCCAGTCTCTGAAACAAAAATAATTAAAAAATTTTTAATTGAAATGAAGTGCTCCTGCGAAAATCTTTGCACAAATTTGTCAGGAGCAACGCACACACAACACAATTCCGAAGATTTAACAAGTTTGTCTGAAGAATGTGTCTGATATAGACACCGAAAGATTACATTATCCTTTTCATTTATTTCCTTTTTTAGTTTTACTGTTAGACAACAATTCTTTCAAAACCAATTTACTTCTGACAAATAAATGCAAAGATTTTCGCAGGAGTACTTTATCTTAATTGAATTTTTTTAATTATTTCTTTTTCAGACGTGAAAACCTATAAAGTTTTTTAGAAATTATTTATATCTGTTACAATTTCTGTAATACGCTCATAAACAACACTTCCATCAATCCCAACGCTACCATCCAAATAACCCTGCCCTTTTCGCAAATCAACAAGCAGCCAAAACTCTTCTTCTCCGTTGAGTCGGGAGGCGACAAGACAGGTATATCGCGATCTAGTCGCGCGTTCTTTGTTGTCTACTCTCATAAAACGCAGTCGCAGTGACTACAGATGACGTTGTTTTGTTTCACAGGTAAAAAGGACCGCTACTACGCATACTTGATTCAAAAATAGGCAGTGACCGCCTTCGCTTAAGCGCGTTCGCATCTAGTCGCCCGTACATACTCGAACACACGTCATGGCAACAAATCAATAAAACGAATCAAACAGGCTCTGGTTTACAGTTATATCAGACATATCTAATCGAGCGTGCCATCGCATAACTTAATACTCAGTAGTCCTACGCAAACTAACATAAAAATCAGCAGACGTAGATGGCAGTGATAAACACGCAGCTCCCAGACATCCTGAAAGCGAACCCTCCAAAATTTTGACGTGTGGTGAAGATGTAAAACCACGTAAAACTGTAAAAGACCCAAAATGGTACGGATGGGTTTTTCCTCCAACCTCCAAGGGAAGGTATCCCATGACGCTATAATCACCAGGCAGGACGCAGAACTAAGGCTGTTGGAACTCATGAAGAGATGTCTGATCTCCAAAGTGAAGTGCGATCGGGAGTACGCAGTGGCCTTAAGTGCGGTGGCCACTCAAGGCCTCAAAATGGACAAAAGTGACGATCTGTGCGGTAGTCTTGTGGCCACCACATGGAGGACCATGATGGAGGAGCTGGACAGCACTGGAAAGCTGATAAAACAGAACGCTGACAGTGTGGAGAGCAGGGCACTGGATTCCTGAACAGCTTGTACGCGGAGAAGAGGAAGATCAGGAAATTGTACCAGGAGGAGTATACCAGGATCCAACACCAGTTGACTAACGTGAGTTATAAATTTAGGAGGGTTAATTTTAGATGTGATGTGTTTCAGCTCATTATAAAGATAGGAAGACAGACTGACGAAAATTTGATGTTTGCTTTAGGCGAGTGTGGGATGTAAACATGAATGAAAGAATAGCGATGTATTGTGCAAAACGTAAATACAAGATTTTTCAGAAATAGTATCTGATGGCAATAGTTGATTTATCTATTAGATATACTCGAATAATAAGTTTGTCACACGTTTGTTATTATTATTCCGAAATATAGTTCGATATTTAGAATGAAATACCGCACTGTTCAAATCTATGGGAGATGATTACCCTTCAGTAGGGTCCTGTAGCGGTCCTAGAAAAACAGAAGATTCGAAAAATCATCACTTGGAAGGCCAGACCCACTTCTGGCCCAAGAACAAGAATTAAGTATTTTGTATCTGAATAGTGAAGGGATTTATTCGAATAGTTTTAAGTTTCAATTTGTAAAATTGGCGAGGTAGGGTTTTTTCTACTGAGGTTTTTCTCTCAGCTTTGGTATCATACGCAGACTAGTATGGTACCCCGTTTTGAACTAACCTCAGCTGGGAACTTTTTTGTTTCGTGTATTGTATTTTGTTAGCTCTCAATTCAGAAGAATAAATACAAGTTGGAAAATTCACATCTGAAATATACGATATACAATGCATCAGACAGAGAATTCTTCCGTCCAGTTGCACAGATGAATAGTGAAGACAATGACGTGCTGTAACATACTGAATTCTGTTGTCTTATTGCGATATTCTAGTCTTGTCTCTCTCTTATCGTTGAGAGGAGCATAATTCATTCAGTATGGTAGGCAGCAGTAAATACTTGAATCGAGTATTACGGGCAGCCTGACAAATTAAATAATTCTATACGTGTACTGCAGGTTCCCTACCATACTGCGATAAGAGAGAGACAAGATTAGGTTATTGCAATAAGTCAACGGAATTCATTCATTTACAGCACGTGATTATCTCGACAATTCATCTGTGCAACTAGATGGAAGAATTCTCTGTCTGATGCATTGTATATCGTATGTTTCAGATGTGAATTTCCAAATCTGTATAGACGAATTACAATCATGTCTCTACTATTGCATTTGATTATCGGATTGTAACTTTATTTTTGCACCAACGGGCATCTTCAGTGATTTCCAAAAACATCATTTTGGAAATAATGGAATCCCGGAAAATCAAAGCATTTATCCATTATGTATTTCTTTGTCAGGTTCAAGAGAAAAAGTTATTGAAATAAACGAAATAAGCTAGCGGATTCAAACGATCAAAATTGGCGGTTGAGTGTGACGTACAGGTCAGCATTTATTTCATTGGTTGATATTGAATCGCAATGTACAAAGATGCTAATTGGCCACTCTGTTGTGAATCGTTATCCCCACTAATTATGCTTGCTCGTACGTCAGTATGGCGGGACGTTTGAAATTACGAGTATAGAAATCGAATTTTCAATATTTAATTAGAAATTAATAACTTGAAATTTTGAGTGAGTCACTACCCTTAATGTTGACACATAAAAAAACCAATATTTTTGACATACCTACAGTAAATGCCCATTTTATGGTGGAAATGGTATTTGAAGATATTCAATATAAACAAAATATTTTTAAAAATGGTACCTTGAACCAAAACTAAAAAGTATATTTTGCCGACACCTTGATTTAACTTCCTTTATTAGGGCCAGTATTTGGCAGCACTCTTAATATGCTGGTTTTTCAATGAATTTGATGAAAATAATGAAATATAGCTCGAAGATTTTTGAGAGATTGGATAAGTGGAACTGCCATCCAATGCTGATACCCGAAGAAAGTGGTATTAAAGATCTAGATTGAGATAATAGGTACCATCACTAGCCATAGGACTCAAGATTCAATCGGTCAATGCAAACGTTTCTGAATAGCTTTTCAGGAGTTGTGCAAAATATGGTCTAGCGTTGTCTTGTTTGCGAAATACAGAAACACTTGTTTTTTTTTCATATGTATGCTCAAATGTATTGATAGTAACTGAAAGTTATCTCCCATGGTAGGCAGAGATTTGATTTTCTATCTAATAAAAAAATCATTGATAATATCAATTGAACTGAAGGCGTAACAGAAACTTATTAAACTTTCCTTTTACTTATACATATAAATAGTCGAATAAACAAGTCCATTAAACCTTATCTTCAGTTATTCTCCGGAAATACCTAATTTTTTTACCTTTATATTACCTACCTTATCGCGTCATTAATTAAGTAACTATTTCAAGTTCAGAATTTTCAGTAAATATAAATAGGAATAACTCATTTTATTTTGTGAAATCTTATTTTTTCATTTCTCATTCATTTTTTAACCACGTGAGTTTATATGAAAACGATGACTACCGCAGCTGATATCAGTGTCACATTCGAAATTTAGTAAATGAATAAATTTTGAATAATTTTAGCAATCTGCTGACAAGGACGAAATTATCTTCTTAGATATCTATCAATTATCGTTTGCGATAAAATATTATTAACCTGAAAGCTGTACAGTCTAGAACACCAATATTCAATATGATATTGTTGTTATTGAGATTGAGAAGAGGAATTCCCATATTTTATGAGAAACTTTTTTATGTTTGATAAATAACAACAACAATAAACTTACTCTTGGTTTATTATTAAACCATAACTAGGTATCACCTACAATACGAATTTTCTTGTTTTGGGGATGTTTCGAGATATTATATCCTTATGTTTGATGCAGTTCGGTTTCTAACTTCTTAGGAAATAACATTCAATTTGGACTCATTATTCAGTAGTTATTATTATAAGATCCATTTTGACTAATAAATATACAACTAATCTGAATTACTTCCAATATTCGATTATATTTTTTATAATTTTGAATCTACTGCCCAGAATGATGGTATCTATTCAGGTTGCTTACGTGAACGTTGTGGAAGATCAGTTTACTGCATTGAGTATACAGGGTGTTTCTAAATTCAAGCGACAAAATTCAGGAGTTGATTGCTCGTCTGAAATTGGGATGGATCTTTTGTAAAACAAAATTTCCCCAGTCCACCCATTTCCGATATATCACCCTTAAAAAGAGGCGATTAAAAGTAAGTTCTCCCTTCTAAAATTTCAGTATTGAGGATGTTTTTTTATTGTAAAAACAATCATCCCATAATTCAAAAAGCTTCATTGAAAGGTCCGAATTTTAGGCAGAAATATTAACTTTTTCGATTTCACCAAGTGGACAAGCAAAAAATTTAAGGCCTTTTGCCTTCACATGTGTATCCACAGTAAAAAAATCAAAGTAGTTCCAGTTCAAATCTGCAAAAAAGAGAATGATTCTGAGGACCCAAAAAAGTGATTACCTCAGTGATTGCATAGGTACAGACGTATACAAACATTCGAGACAAAATCACACTTTCTAATAGATACCTAATAACAGTCATCAAATACTTATAGCGACACAACTATTGGCAGTATTGGCACCACTAAAACATAATTTCGTACAATTAAATCAATAAATATTTCCAATATTATGAAATAAATGCCAAATGAGGTGAATGCCTCTACCAAGAAGTAGTAAGCTTCGAGAATGAGTTATTTCAACTTCAGGCAACACCACTCCTTGTATTTCGAAGGTGAACTGGTGGCCTGGCGAATTTTAACATCCTGAACTGTCGACAGGATGATCCTCGTAAGTTCATAACGATCTGAGAGTTGCATCGACATTCAAAATCTATAGGTGGGCCCCTCTAGCTACTAATATTCGTCGCATTTCAAATAGCGTTACGACTTAGTCAAAGTATTATATTAGCTTAAATTGCATCATACACTGTTCTGTGTTAGAGAGAAGTAATAGAAATGTGAATAATATGGAAATTGCTTTTCACTAGTATAAGTAGAGCACTAGAAAGATATATAGGTATGCCAGACAGGCTGACTGGGTCCAACCATAGACTCGAAAATTACAGATGGTAATGTCAATTTCTCAGTTATTGTGCTCTATTGTTAGTTGCGTGCTTTTTTTGAAGAAAATTTAATAGAAAGTAGGTATTGATTTTTTATTCAAAACAATAAAGTTGGAGACTAGACAGGTAAGCATAAGCATTTATTCGATTACAGATTTCATTTCATTCGAATTATTCTGTAATTTTCGAGTCTGTGGTTGGACCCAGCATGGCTGTCTGGTATACTCCCCTTTTCAGAGCCTTAGTATAAGTTTGTCACGCGTTTTTTATCATTATTCCGAAATTGAATTCGATATTTAAGATGAAATACCATTATTTAAATCTATGGGACATGATTACCCTTCAATAGGATCCTGTAGCGGTCTTAGAAGAACTGGAGATTCGAAAAATCATCACTTGGAATGCCAGATCTGGTTTAAAACACCCTTCTGGCCCAAGAGCATGAATTAAGTATTTTGTATCTGAATATTGAAGTTTTAAGCTTCAATTTTGTAAACGAGACAGGGTTTTTTCTACTGATGTTTTTCCCTGTGCTCTGGTATCATACGCCAGAATAGTATGGTACCCCGTTTTGCACCAACCTCAGCTAGGCACATTTTTGTTTCATGTATTGTATTTCGTTAGCTCTCAATTCAAAAGAATATATATACATACTAGTTTTTCAGTAAAGGTCATTTCCAGTACGTTGAAATACCTATAATGTTTCTTTTCCATGTGACAACATTAGGGTTTTTCGAAAACTTACTCGATCAATAACCCGGGTTGAATATTGACAGATAAACAGTTCATTTGCTGTCAAAATTCAACCCGACTTAGTGATCGAGTAAGTTTCCGAGAACCCCTATTAAGAGTAATGTTAAATATATAGGACAGGGTGTCCCAAATATCAACGTTAAGCCGAAAACGGTTGTTAGGCCAGGTGGTGACAGTTATCAGAAAAAAGAATTAAATAAATTCAAGCTGAGAACATTTGTAAATTATGGACATTGAAAAAAAATGAGAAATCGTCATCCTGTGATGATCTTTTATGTAGTGTGACTACAAATCTTAACTTTTCATATTTTTTGTGAGTGGTTTAACCCTGAATAACCACTCTTCAAACTAAAGTCTAAAATCAAAACAGAACTGCCTCAGTTTTAGAGAAAATATCACATTTTTACCCCACCATGTACCTTAAATTATTACATCGGACAACTTTAAACGACTGTACTGAAAAAAAGGTGTATTATGCGATTTCGGCAAGTGACTTTAAAAGATGGTGTATTTGTTCATTAAATAAAAAAAATAATTTCTTTATTAATGAAACCCGATATTAAGCTAATTCCTAAAATTCCTTTTACTCAGTTAAAATGCTTCTAATTATCTAGACTTCCCTATGTCCATAATTCAAAGGCACAATGATTGAGAGAGATGGAAAATAATTAATGAAGAAACACTATCAAACAAAAAAAAATGTGACAAAATTGTTGGTTAAAGTTTTAAATAAAATGCAATAATGGATATTAAAAGTTTATTCAACTTATAGCAAATGCTCAAATTATTTGCCTTCAGCTGCATTGCAGGCACTAAAGTTTCTCAAATATGATTTTTTCTTTAATCGAGCCTATCATCCCATATTGATGACTTCAAAGGCATCCGAAATTTTTTGGCGCAGCTGAAGTAATTTTTTAAATTTTTTATCATGAGATATCTTGCTGGGATAGTCTGAAAAGTGTCATTTCCAAATTCAATGGTCGGCTTTGGGTATTAATTTAAAATGAGTTTCCCGAGTTGTTCTCCCTATTGCTCTGAAAATATAAGCGCAAAAATAATTTCCATGACACCAACAGAAAGCAAAGAACACACCTGCAAAATCAATTTTTGGACATTACCATACCAGAAATATGGCAAAGGACCCCTCACATTTCTTATGGGAATTGGCTCCCGGTGGATTTGGCTGAAAATTTGATATGATGTTCTACTAATCCTTTTGATCAAATGTCTCCACAGTCACGAAGCTGAAAAATGCATTCTTCTATGAGTTTTTAGCGATTTTTTGTATCTATTATGGCTTACGTATTACCGTTCACACAGAAATGTTTGAAAATATTTCGAATTGACAAAATCTGCTTTCAATAATCACGAAATATTTTCAAACATTTCTGTGTGAACGGTAATATCTCCGTAAGCCATAATGGATACAAAAAAATCGCTAAAAACTCCTAGAAGTATGCATTTTTCAGCTTCGTGACTGTGGAGACATTTGATCAGAAGAATTCGTAGAACATCATATCAAATTTTCAGCCAAATCCACCGGGAGCCAATTCCCATAAGAAATGTGCGGGGTCCTAACAAAATCCACCTGTAGCCCGCAAAGTAGACGCCATATCAACTTGTGGTTCTCAACCATCCCTGCTTCTCTAAAAACTTCATATTGCTAACATTCGCAACTTCAAATGACGGAAACAAGAGAGCTCAATATATTTCACATAATTTCTTAACCTTAATCGATTCTCAATCGATTGAAATCTGGAACTTTTCAAAGAATTCAGCGTGCAAGGTCGAAATCTGCATGCAATTTCATTATGAAATCGAATGCAACCATAACCAAGACCCAAGACCGATTCAGCATAAGCAATTTCTTGACCCATGCAGTAATAGAAACATGTACGTGACCAGACGCAAAAGTCTGAACAAATGATGCACGACATAGCGACCCAGCTCGCATAAATAGCTTTACCGTCGCACCCACTTAAGAGTGCGAACTGCCTGAAGGTACATGGAGTTCCACTTTGAAGTCTAGAACGGATACCTTGTTGACTTGCTTGTATTTCCGTTATCTGGTATTGTTTTTGTAGTGACAGGTTGTTGCAAGCAGTGTTTTTTACAGTGGCGGGGCGAAGGAGGATCAATTGTTACTTATGGGTGTTCCCCATGGTGGCAGGTTTGGGCCTGTGATCTTTTCCATAGAGATAGGATAGTATAGAGTGCCATCATTGAAATAAACGTGGTCAGCCTAACGTCAAATTTGACAATCGTTGAATTTTCTAGAGGAATTGTAATTCTTGTGCATGTTACTAGTTAAATTATGATTTTTTCTGCTTAATAATATACAATAAAATGGTATCGCGCACAGTAAGGCTTTTTTCAAGCAGAGAAGAACTGAACAGATCCGGGTGTCAATTCTCGGGATTACTCGTTCGACGAACGTATACGTTCGTGATATTTTGAGCGTTGATTTTTGTTAATTGTAAAAATTATATTCCATATTCTCGAGCATATCGTCAACTACTGGTTCCCACGAAAGTGTACGTTAATTTTGAACAGATTTAATTATATCAATTTCAAGAAATCTAACCTCAAAAGATCACCAACGTATACGTTCGTCGAACTAGTAAGTACGAGAATTGACACCCCGCATTCGAAATTTTTGCTAGTATTGATAATCTGATATCTTTTTATATGTGTATATTATCGCCTGAAGTAAAATTGTTTTTTTGATATTCAATTGACCTTATTGGAACAGGATTCCTAAAGATTCAACACGTCGTATTTTTTGGGAGAAATTTGTAAATAGAAAAAACTGGCAACTAAATTCAACCCTGAACTTTCCGCCATATTGGTCCCCGACTTAGCCCCGCCCAGTGGTACTATTTTTCCTTACTCAATTGTATGTCATAGCGTCTCTTCTCTATTATATCTCGATGGATCTTTTCATATTACCTATACTTATAACACATCTAAAGGGTTTTCCTAAGAGGTGTTATTTTGATATTCAAAGAAAAATGCCTTTTTTCAATATAAATAATCGGATGTTTATTTCATTATAAAGAAGAAGCCATGCCGTTAATAGTGGAAAATAACATCAGGCAAATGACCACCACGACCACGCTTACAGGACCATATCCTTTTATTGAAATTTTCCATAACCAAATCGCGAAATGGTTGCCCTATGTCCTCGATAGCCTAACGAATTCCATCTTTGAGTTCTTGAATCCACGCTGGGCTAATGGCGTAGACCTTCTCTTTCACCTGGCCTCAAGGGAAGAAGTCGCAAGGTGTAAAATAACAAGATCTCGGTGGCCAATTGTGATCACCTCTTCGAGAGATAACACGGTCCGGAAACTTTTCCCGCAAAAGATCAATGGTTTCGTTGCTTGTGTGGCACGTAGCGCCGTCTTGTTGAAAGTAAACGTTGTCAAGATCAATGCTATCCAATCTCGGCCATAAAAATCATTAATAATCTGTCGATATCGCAATCCATTCACCGTAACTGTTGCTCCAGCCTCATTTTCGAATAAGTAAGGTCCAATGATTCCGCCGGAGCATAAACCGCACCAAACAGACACGCGTTGAGGATAAAGAGGTTTTTCAACAATAACCCCTGGGTTTTCCGAGCCCCAGATGCGACAATTTTCCTTGTTGACGAAGCCACAGACGTGGAAATGGGCCTCATCCTTAGACTTGCCCAATGTTCCCTTGCATAAGTCAAAAAAGGGTCATTCGAAAATATTTATTCTTCAATTTTGGTATTATTCGTTTTGAGTCCGTTTTTGGGAGCTTATTCTTAAGGGACTTATGTGCTGTAGTGTTGTCAAAATGTCTGTAATTTTCGAATTTTTACTAACTCAATCATCTGGTCATAATGTACGTACTTAATTGTTAATTACTTATAAGAAGATAGAGTGGAATGACCGAACCAGTGCTTATTCTCTCAATTCTAAATGAAAAACACACAAACACAAGCCTTCTAGTGGGTGGTTTTATAGCATTAAATAAAAAATACAACAATCGAAATACCTAAATGTGTTTCCGTCAATTATAAAATAGATTATTTATTGGATCTTATGAAATACAATACTGCACACATTTAAGAACAAGTGGATTACCTGGAATTGGTCGGAGTCCGTAGAATTGAATAGAATTGTCAAGACAGTTTTTCTGTGATAATTTACAGACCACCTTGAACGAAAGTGACGCCGCTGCGTCCATCGGATTCTTGGAAGAGAAATCTATTTTATGATCGATGACGACTTAAAAACCGACAAAGAAGAGAAAATGGGAAGGTTGGACATTCCATCTCGAACATCGGTTATAAATGAGAACAAATCTAGAAATCGTATCAATCTGACCACCATGCAGGCTGCCAAAAAAATCGTTCACTTAATGGAATAATATGTGGGCAGCACAAAATAAAACATGAAGATAACAATAATAAGAAAAAATATGTGACTCAAATATAGCGTGCGAAACGAATTAAATACAGTGGACTTCCCCATAACGAACGCGCTAAATCCGCAAAATAATTCGTTATAAGAAATTTCGTTATACAAAAAATTTGTTTATAGTCGGCAATGTCGCGGTCGACTTCACTAATAAGTTTATCATTGGAACTTAAGCACTTCCTTTCAGACATTTTCGCACAACTTTTCACACTAGCGTAATAGTTAGATTGAAACCAAACAGCCAGAGGTATATTTAAAACTGTTTCAGAAGGATCTCTCTCCCGCCGTAATTTTAAAATTTACTTCGTTTCAGAAGGTGTATTACAACATGGAATTTGTATACAAGGTGCAATGTCTTGTACGAAATTCGTTATACAGACGTTCGTTATAGGGAAGTTCCATTGTAATTCATTTTAAATTGAATATTAAAAATGCGATTTGCGAATGCATGATGACGTAGGAAGAAGCACAATTACTGGGGATAACGATTCACAACAGAGTTGCCAGTGGGCATCGTTGTAAACTGGGAATCAACATTTGATCAATGGAATGAATGCTAACACGTACGTCACACTCAACCGCCAAATCTCAATAAAACGAAGTAAATGTCACATAAAAACCCAATTTTTGATGACAGCTGGGATTTTTCTTCAGTGAACCGAATGCAAAAAAATTATTGTGTTCTGAGTTCACTGAACAAGACATCTGAAAGATTAAAACAAGTCGAATATCGCATTTGGTTGGTAATTTTCATACATCTCCTATGTTTATGAAATATTTTCTGTTTATTTTGATGCCCATATTCAGCTTCCAGAATATTGAAACCATCAACAAATTTCATCAATGAATTAATCATCACCAGATACATCAATGTTTGATAATTTTATATTTTATCTATCTAGTTCCATACGTTTAAAAACACATAAGTCGTTATATTATGTTGATACATACATGGAATATATGGATGTAAATTAAATAAATCAATAAATCAACGTTTTATTATCTTATTGTAAATTTACTTCAACTCATGTTGCAATCATAGTTATTTCATGTGGGTTCAAAAGAATTTCAGGTACAAAATAATATAAAGCATCTGAAATAAAGTACTTTTTTTATAACATTACACTTTTGAGATGGGCTGATTCTTCTTATATATTTTCTTCGAAATTTGGATAAATTATTTTTCCCTAAAAATCACAATAGATTTGAATGAAGCAAATTCTGGGTTCTTTATTCATCTCAATTAAAAATGGAAGGAAAGATTTATTATCTCAAACTAATTAATAAAAACAAAATCCTTGCGATTGAATGAAAAAACGGCCCTTTAATTGATTGCATTGTTGACGGAGAACCTTGAAAATACGTCACTCTTGAACATATCAGACATAAATGCTCGGTTTTCAATAAATGGAATAATAATTACCTTCACTCCTTATCAGCAATTATCAACAGTTTGTCAGGACAAAAATGCATATTTTATTAGTGTACTGCTACTGTGACAGTATTTTATTGAAGTTTTATTTGAAAAAAAACTTTTTACAGGTTGCATCATGTTTATTGTGATAAGTAAAAACAAAATCTGATAAAAATACAGGTCAGGAGTTTTTGAACGCTTGTTTATCTTTTCATTAGAATAATGAGGAACATACCCAGACTCTCTATTTTGGAAAAGTACTCATACAAAATATACACACATTAGAAATGCACGTTTATATTGTGAAAACGATATATAAAATCTTAATGATTCCAACTTCTCTATTCATTATTCAAAACTATTGAATTTTCAGATAACAGAAGAAGTCACGAGGAAGAAGCTGGAGTATCAAAAATATTTAGAATTGTACAAATTGATGAGAACGAGGTTCGAAGAATATTATGTTAAGGGTGAGTAGTCACTTTTTGAATATATTAAGACAATTTGTTCATTGTAGCCACTCCTCTAAGATATCAAACGCATTCATATTGATTTATGATAGAAATAGATTAATATTCTCAGAGCAAATCAAGTAAATCAACTCACTTGAATATAATGTCTGAAAAATGGTGTATCTGTTCTGAATGTATAATCTGGTATGAATCATTTAGTAGAATCATATAAATACAGTGGAACTTCCCTATAGCGAACGTCTGTATAACGAATTTCTCTGTATAACGAATTTCGTATAAGACATTGCACCTTGAATCCAAATTCCATTTTAAAAGCACCCTCTGAAACGAAGTAAATTCTCTCTATAACGAAATATCCAGAGAACATCACTCTTTGAATGGGTATTGGTAAGATGAATAAGGGTGGATTTTTTCCGAAATTTTCCGGACGTACGTAATAAATCCCAACCTTAAACTAAATCATTACGGAGGGCAGAAAGATCCTTCTGAAACAGTTTTAAATACACCCCCGGCTGTTTGGTTTCAATCTAACCCTTGCGCTAGTGTGAAAAGTTGTGCTAAAATGTTTAAAAGCAAGTGCTTAAGTTTCAATGATAAACTTAAATTTATCAGTGAAGTCGACGGTGACATTACCGAGTACAGAAACAAATTTTCTGTGTAACCAAATTTCTTTATAACGAATTTTTTTGCGGGTATAGGGAAGTTCCACTGTAAATGATTCTACTAGAGCTATTACGGAACATTCAAATAGTTTTCTAAAACCAAATTTTAAATTCAACTTCAAATCAACAGTCTCCAACAGTCAAAATTATTTATTTCGTTGCTGACGAATTTGCAATGTTGAAATTATTTATCCAATCGCGTTATCGGGATCACGTATAAGCTATTTATGATTTTTTTTTAAGCTTTTGATTTTTCAATCCACCCATTTCATCAGAAAATATCATGGAAAAGAGTGTAAACTTAAAAGTAGCCTTGTTGTAGCTGGTAGGGGAGGAAAGAAGTTGGACGAAGTCAGGGACAAATACCAAAAAGCTTGTAGAAAATTACACCTTACACACAACGAATATGTACTCCTTCTTTGCGAAGCAGTGGAATTCGAGAAGGACTTCAGGACGGTGCTTCTGCCTGGTCTTCTGGAGAGACAACAAAATATACAAGAAGATTTAATTCTTATATGGTAAGTTTCATGATCTTCAGTCCAGTCATTATGAAAGAGAGATGTAGTCTCCATAATCAGAAATTCTACTTACTGTACCCAAAATGTGAAATTTTGTGAAATTTTCCAATGAAGAGTTCAATTTTGATGAAAAAGCGAGTATATTTCATTAAAAACTATTGCATTTTATTTAATTTAAAGACATAGGTATATCAGTCAGTAACCATGCAAAATGATATAACCCGATATTTCCTCGATATCTTCACGAATTCCATCTTTGAGTTCTTGCATCGATTGTGGAGCATTGTTATTGACTTTCCACTGCCCTAAAGATAAAAGTCTAGAAGTGGTATACCAAATAATTGAACGACTAAAAAACAAATAACTACCCATTTACCTGAAATATTTCATTCGAAATGCAAGGGTATTTTCCACAGAATTTCGATGAATAAAAGGAAGTTTTTCATTCTTTACATATGTACCTAACGGCTTCATTTTATTTGATAGACGTAGAAACTGTTGAAAGCTTTGAAAATAACTTTAGAAAAGGTGCATCTGACCGATTTGTATTATTCCTTTGGAACAGTGCCAGTTTACATTATAATCTGTTTTATAACACTCATTTTATGCATCATCTTATGCATAAATGATCATAAATAAGATTTGCATCAAGATAGTAGAATAATCTTGGTGTAATTGACCAATTAAAATGAAACTAAATATTTTTTGTACGCTTGTTCCTGCCCTTTCATGCCTTGAGAAATTGATTGATTGAAACCCAGAAGAAAGGAATTTCATAACTCAATAAATAATTTTCTACTTCATAGTTTAATATTTGTTTCGATTGAGAAATAGGATGATGTCTACTATATTGTTTGAAGAACGACAATCTTCAATTTTCGTTCATTGTCAGGTAGCAGCTTATAACTCTAAAAATAATAATAATATTTGAACAGATTCTCAACACATTTACTCTGATGTCACTCGCTCAATAAAAATAACTTTTTCTGATTTGTATAACGATTGTAACATAAATATACACCTAGATGAGTAATCCTATAAGATAGATTAAACTTATTTTTTCAGGAAACAAATCCTTATAGATGTATCCAGTTTATCTGATCTTTCTTCGGAAAAATTCAAGAAAATCCAGAAGAAAGTTGGTAACGCGCTAGAAGCAATGAAGCCTACAGAAGAATACAAAGATTTCACTGAAAAATTCAAGTAAGTTCACATGGCAATTCATCTATAACAGATTCTACGTATAACAGCTGACGCTTCACTCATTAATCTACGAAGGAAAATTAAAAAATATTCGACTGTGACCTGAATATCCTTTTAACAGACGCGTCGGAGTTTTACAACTCTGCCTTCTTATGTCTATTCATCGGTATGATTAGTAATTCCATGAAATTTTTGCGCTATATTCAGTTTTCTTGCACTTCTTTCATGGTCATGTTCTGCTTCTATTGGTAGGCTATTTTAGAAAAAGTTTGGCTATCGATTTAAGCTCCTCAACAACTTTCTCATTGAAGGAGGCTCCTTAGGAGCTTTGGCAGTTACCTCTTGGGTGTCCAGGACCAATTTTCCTCTATGAATTGATGCTGAGCTCTAACTTTCGTATCTTTTCATCCATGATCTGTCTGATGGCCTTTCTTTGTTTGGTCATAATTCTTTGACGATTTTGGCACATCATCATTGTGCTCCAATATCTTCTTCTTCTGACGCAACTCTGCACTTCTCAAAGATGGCATATTCTATGTTGCTCAGGTGATGCAGCAAGATGTGACCTTCAATTGGACACAGCATTTTAATTCATCTGTAAGAAGTAAGGATTTTGTAGATGCTTTTTTGATCTTCGTATGTCGTGCATGAGTTATTTTGAAGTCTAACCATAATTTTCATAGATGTTTTTATTTCTTAGACCTTATTTTTGGAATGCATAATATCACAATAAGTTAAGCTACCTTGCACTTTACTTCTTCATTAAAATCTTTGCTCTGGCAATGGTGATACTGAGGTATCTGTGATTTTTGTCCTGCTGCTTCATTGTCTGATCGACAACCTCGGCTTCTCAGATATTGTGAGATATTCTGTTTCTTACGAAGATGCTTAACATCTTTGCTCTTTTTCATGTATAAAAACAGGTAATAAAGAAATCATGAAGAGTTCCATGCTTTATTGGTTATATACAGATTTGGAAATTCACATACAATGCATCAGACAGAGAATTCTTCCCTCCAGTTGCACAGATGAATAGTCGAGATAATCAAGTGCTGTAACTGAATGAATTCCGTTGTCTTATTGCAATAATCTAGTCTTGTATCTCTCTTATCGCAGTATGGTAGAGAACCTGCAGTACACGTATAGAATTATTTGATTTGTCAGACTGCCCGTAATGCTCGACTCAAGTATTTACTGTTTCCTACCATACTGAATGAATTACGCTCCTCTCAACGATAAGAGAGAGACAAGACTAGAATATTGCAATAAGACAACGGAATTCAGTGTGTTACAGCACGTCATTGTCTCAACTATTCATCTGTGCAACTGGACTGAAGAATTCTCTATCTGATGCATTGTATATCGTATGCTTCAGATGTGAATTTCCAAACCTGTATATATGAAATAACTTACAAAGCATTACAATATACATAATATAATAACATTTCTGTTCACTTAAACTACAGCAAAACTACGGCAAAAGGGGTTCTACCTTTTCCAGACCTTTCTGTTGAACACATCTTCTTCTTTCAAGTTTTACACCTCTTACAGTACCATTCCAAGATCTTCTTGGTCTATCTCTGTTTCTTCTACCAGGAGGAGACCATTCGAATACTCTTTTTGGCCAGCGATTCTCATGCATTCTACCATCACTCCTCTTGAAGTACCATTCCAAGATCTTCTTGGTCTACCTACGTTTCTTCTACCAGGAGGAGACCATTCGAATACTCTTTTTGGCCAGCGAATCTCATGCATTCTGATTACATGTCTGAACCATCTTACTTTTGGTTTAACCTTCAGCGAAAGAATCCACACTGAAATATTTGACAATGAAATCAGGCAGTGGAAACCTTGTTCTTCAGAAATATCAACAGGTGTCGCAAAAGTACGTTGCTTTGACATTGTACACACAGTCTCAAAATAACCACTACGATCCAGGGTACACCTACAGCATATCCGCCGGCAAACCTTGCCAAATCTCAAACTTTCCGACATCCTGGTTGATTCCGACTCTTGTTGTTTTCAGAACGGGTCCAATAGAGCAGGTGAAGTTTGTGTTCGACGAAAGTCTGATCGAGGATTCGACGGTTAAGTTCTTGCCGAACCAGTTGACGGTGGACAACCTGACGGTGGATTGGTTGAGGAACAAGTTGGCCGATTTGGAGTCCAGCATAAAGGAAAGCGAGGAAAAGCGGGCTTCTTTGACTTCTAACCAGGATACGACGCAGGTCAATGGGAAGAACTCCTCGAATCAAGAACTTAATAATAGGTGAGTAAGGTGTGGTAGTGGATTTTTTCTGTTTGTTTGAAGATGTTTGCTGTTTGTTTGGGAATAAGTATTTCCCAAAACTTGAAATATCTTGTTAAGAATCAATGTTTTGTCCGTAACGACTGTAACGTACTCATCTCCCTGCACTAGAATAGCGAAAGCACAGCAAGGAGTAAACCACATCTCACTGAAACTTTATAACAAGTTACCCGCACATGTGAAGAGCATAAATGAACCAAAATTCAGCAAAAGTGTTAAAGAACTTATATTAGAAAAGACAATATAATAAAGCCTTGAAGAATTTAAACATGTCCTGTTTCTCTTTAGTGTAGTTATGTGATGTTTTATTCTTTCCTTTCATATTTTTGGTATTTTATACTTTTGACAAGCCGTGTAGCAGTTGACGGCGACTATTTACCATGTGAAATTTCTGATGCTTCTATACTTATTTTACATTGGTGAATAAATAAATAAAATAAAATCTCCAGCTCCAAAAGTTTATAGACAGATTCCTCTCATTCAAACGTAATCATTCCGAATGCAATAATATTTAGAGTTATTGGACTGCACAGTTTGTGAATTTCTGAAATTAATTCAATAAACTTCTGGTGACATAATAAAACTTGTTTACTAACTCAAAAGTTGCATCGCAACATCTGGTGGGATGGTCGTCGTATATTAGGGAATTTTCTGTTCAATTCCTGAGTAGCTCTTAGTGTGTTTTTTACTGCCTATCCTTCGGAAGACAACTGCAGGCTTCTGTAAATTACGAAATTCAATTGATCGCATGCAGAAATTTTACTTGGCATCCCAGAAGGTGCTTCGAGATACCTGCCAATAAAATGACATTTATTCTTGATTATTTCTGTTCCAGAATAGCCAGTATATTAGACAACCCGAAAAAAGAAATCGAAGAATTGAAATGTTCCGAACGAAAGATGCTTAAGCAAACTGATCTCATCAAGAGTGCCTTAAACGAACTCGGTTGTGAAGAAGTGCCATCCGGATGCGACCTGTCCATAGATAACCCAACTTTTACAAACGAAAACACGACTGAACAGGTAAGAAATCATTTTACGGTATACACCAACCATTTTTTGTATTGCAGATTTTTCGTAGTCGTAGCTCGTTCTACGAAATTTATCGATTTGTCAACAATTTATGAAATAATGTCCAAACATGAATAGTCTAAGAATCACTCTGAATGAGTTCTGTCAATTCATCCACATTTTTGAACTCACCTTCCTAAATGTAAATAAACTATTCCAGTATTTGAATAAATATGCATCATTGTTAAACATATTCACGTAAATAGTGGCTCGCGTGTTACTATAAAAAAACGGTAAAATATTCATATGATTTTAATTTCTTGTTTGATTTCAGAAAAACTAACAAGGGTCTAGTAATATCTTTGAAATTTCAATACATATCTATTTCGTTCGGTCGCGAAATCATCTCTGTTATAATAATATAAGTGTGTTTTCCTTTCTGTGACAGTAGATAAGTAAAGAGACTTCTGGCTCATTTTGAAACATAACCTCGAAAAAGTAAAGCTTAGAAGGGCCCTGAAGTAGAGAAGTTGTCTTTTGGGATAGTGAAGGTTTTTGTACGTTGCGATCAATAAGTTTTTCGTTGTCTTATCTCATAATAAACGCTTACAATGAATATAATAGTCAAAATTACATGTTTTTTGTATGTATAGAGCAACAACACCCACACAACGGTGTTCAAAAAGCATTTGGCCCGCAAAAAATTGTGAAATATCTTCGGAAACCGTTCAAGAGAAAGTCTGCACCATCTTCTCCAGTAGCTCCCCCAAGAACAAAGGGACGAAGAGATTCTTCTTCGCATAGCGAAGGAGGAGAACCTGCCAGCAGCTCATGGGTACCAATTTCAGTGTTTGCATGGCGCTTTGTTTTATGCCGACCTGAAAATCATTCATCCCTTTCAGAATCTACTTTAAACATTTCATTAACACGTTTATTTGCTAATAGTTTGTTTATATTTGTGGAAAAAATGTGTCTCACGGGTGACATTAATGATTTAATTGGATTTGTTGATATTCCTAACATTCATTGTTGTCGTAAGACAATAAATTTTTTATATTTCTTTTTGACTTAGTCGAAAAAGTGCGCATTGAGAAGAACTTCAACCAAAGGAATTGAAGAGCTAACAGATTAGCCAGAAATGGAGCACGGCTCTTACTGGCCCAGAAATGTAGTATTAGGACCTATAAAAAAAACGTGGAAAAGGAAGAAATTGAAAGAGAAGCTCTCTGGAAGAATCTTCCCAGAAAAGATCATTCCAAAAAGTTCCTTCTGAACCCTAAAACTCCAAGGACAAAAAAGTATTTGGATCTCAGTGATAATAAATTGCTCCTCCTCTCTGCCTTTCTAACAGTACATAGTCGCCTAAGAAAGCATATGATGGTAATTGGTTCAACAGAAACTGAGGAGTGTAGGTTCTGTGTGAAAGAGAAAGAAAATTATGTTCACTGCGCAATGAATGTGTTAGAAAATAAACTTTTAGGCGACACTCGTATCCGGTTTTCTTTGAAGCCTTCTCAGAGTTCATAAGAGCTTTGGAACTGAAAGAATTCCGAAATTCACTTATTTTCCTCCCTTTAGAATACAACAAAACATGTGCATGATCTTCTGCAAGTTTTTGATTCCATACTTCTTCATGTTTCTCATGTTGCTATACATATGACCAATGCCAATTATGAAAGCTTGTCTGAAACAGTATCCTTCTCTTTTTCTGTTATATATTGTTGTCACTTCTCACATGCTCGTTCAATAAAATGATATGAATGGGCTAATTCATTCTCTTAATATGAGAGATGATAAGATTCCATTCTTTCTGAGCCTAATTTACCTTGATTTCAATATTGATAGATCAAAAATTGGTAGTTGTGAATCCAAGAGTCTTTCAGTAATCAACAATATCAAAAATCTACCTAATTATAATCTTGAAGAGATCTATAAGTACCATTCGGCCAAATCTGAGAATATGACTGTATTAACTGTTGTGATGTGTAGCATATTACCCATCTGAATCAAAATGGATTTCCGCTAACAAGTTTTCTTTTTTTCTAATTCTTCGATGTTGTCCTTTTTTTGGCTACCCAAATAATTAAATTTTTGTTCGTTAGGTAACGCTGACGACAAATAAATCTCTAGTTGAAGAAGAATGGTTTCATGGGGTGCTGCCAAGAGAGGAAGTTGTAAGGCTTCTAGTCAACGATGGCGACTTCTTGGTGAGGGAGACCACACGAAACGACGAATCCCAAACTGTCCTATCAGTCTGTTGGGGAGGCCACAAGCATTTTATTGTGCAAACAACAGCAGAGGTTAGTTGAAAAGTATGCTTTGCCTCTTGATTTAAGATAACACAATTTTAATTTTCATATTCACTTACAATTATAGGAATTGGATTTTCCATATTCAATAAAAAATTAATTACACTGGAACATCCCTATAACAAACGTCTGTATAACGAATTTCGTACAAGACATTGTACCTTGAATCCAAATTCCATGTTGAAAACACCCTCTTAACGAAGTGAATTCTCTCTATAACGAAATATTCAAAGAACATCAATCTTTGAATGGGTATTGGTAAGAAGGCATAAGGGTGGCATATAAATTCCGAAATTTTTCCGAACGTAGGTACGTAATAAATCCCGACCTTGAACTAAATCATTACGGCGGGCAGAGAGATCCTTCTGAAACAGTTTTAAATTTCAATGTAACCATTACGCTAGTGTGGAAAGTTGTGAGAAAATGTCTAAAAGCAAGTGCTTAAGTTTGAACGATAAACTTAAATTTATCAGTGATGTCGACCGCGACTATAGAAACACATTTTCTGTATAACAAAATTTCTTCATAACGAATTTTTTTTTGCGGATTCAGCGCTTTCGTTATAGGGAAGTTCCACTTTACTCGAGATTTAAAGTGAATAGTTGGAAACTTACCTATATTTAACCCTAATCTTAATTCGCATAAAAAACCCTAAATTTCAACATACTGGAAATTCCCATTATATGTGGTGCGTGTACAATATCTGTTAGGTATTCAATGATTTTGCCATGTATAAAACTATTTCTTCTGTGGGATCTGAGTTTAACTAATTTCTTACATCAAGGGTCAATTTAGGTTCGAAGGTCCAGCTTTTCCAAGTATAAGAGAGCTGATTTTATACCAATTCACCAGTGGATTACCAGTAACTGGAAGATCAGGCGCTTTGTTAATGAAACCCATTCCAAGAGAAAGATGGGAGTTGAACAACGATGATGTCATTCTTCTGGACAAAATTGGCAGGGTAAACAATCTTCGTTATTTTGTCTCTTATTCTGTATTTATTCATTACTTCTCAATGATACTTTCATCATACGAACCTTCAATATAGTAAACTTGGACTTAAAATAACTTTATGACTGCTTCAGGGAAACTTTGGTGATGTGTACAGAGCCCAGTTGAAGAATAGTAACGAAATACTCGCTGTCAAAACTTGTCGAGGGACGCTGCCAGAGGATCACAAGAAAAAATTTCTACAAGAAGGCCGTATCTTGAAACAGTACGACCATCCCAACATTGTTAAACTTATAGGAATATGTGTACAAAAACAACCGATCATGATAGTCATGGAATTAGTTCCTGGTGAGTTTGGCCATTTTATCTATACAAAAATTATCTGTCTAAGAAGTTGCGCTTCTTTTTTGTTGAGGCATCGTTTGTAGAATTCTTTACTCTATTTCCAGTGAGGAATTGCTTCGAAAAAGCTATTAAATTCATTAAAAATATTGGAACTGTTCGTATAACAAAGATGAAGATATTGATCTTTTCCCAGAATGCATATTTTTCATTTCATCTTCTTGTGATATGTTTTTTCCAAGTGCGTCTTAATTGTACATTTGAATGTTTGTCCTTTCAGTATATATTTCGTTTTTAGATGAAACTAAACGGTCGTACTCAATCAAAAATAGCAATAACATTATACCAGAAGCTCTGACTTCCTGTAGGCAGGCCAAATAAATGTCCAATTGCATTAATGTATAACAAATTGACATCTCTATAAGACTGTTTAACTGAAGAATCACTTCACTTCGCACTGGTCCAATAGGAACGCTGTATTTCTGATTTTGCATGAGTGATGCAGCGTCAAATAGAAAGTCCTAAAGTATTATTATACGTGAGGTACATTTCCAAAGTTAGACCAGTAGAATAGTTATTTTTGTATTAAGTGCGTAAAATGAGTGTTTTTTTCATGGCACATGAGAGTGTCAATTTTGGCCGAGACCGCAGGTCGAGGCCAAAAATTCACTCGAATGTGCCATGAAAACACGAATTTTATACGCACGAAATACAAACAACATTTTTTGTACAACTGTGAATGTGAATTTACATCGTCTGAAATACGTATAATCATTGAAGATAATGCTTTCAGTACAATATTTAAATGAATCCAGTGATCTTTCTGTGTCGTAACTATAGAAACAGTTTGTTGAAATCATAGAGATAGAATAGTATAGAGTTGCTATCAATAAAATGAAAGTGGTATCAGATCCGCCATATTACTGCGATACGTCGAATTTTGACAATCATTGAATTTTTTCTAAAAATAGTGATTTTTGTACATTTTTCAAGTTAAATTGAGATTTCTTGTGCTTAATAAACAGTAATAAAATGGTATCGTGTGCTGTATGGCTTTCTACAAGCAGAGAAGTAACAGATAAGAAAATTAGAGGAAAAACATATCACAGGTAGGGATGAGTACTGAACAGATCCGCATTCGAAATTTTTGCTAGTATGTCTTGGTAATCTGATATCTTTTTATATGTGCATATTATCGCCTGAAGAAAAATTGTTTATTTGATATTCAATTGACCTTATTTGAACAGGATTCCTAAAGACCCAACACGTCGTATTTTTTGGGTAAAATTCGTAAACAGAAAAAACTGGCAACTTAATTCAACCCTGAACTTTCAGCCATATTGGTAATATATAAGCCCCGCCCAGTGGTTCCATTTTTCCTTACACAATTGTATGTTATAGCGTCTCTTCTCTATTCTATCTCTATGGTTGAAATTGTTTGAATCTTTGACAGTATTTGCTCGTAGTTGCTTCAATTTCGAATTATTTTAAAGAAGATGGAAGTTGAACATGATAGTGGTAGTGATACGCCCGCAGATATGACTGAAGAAGCAAATACAATTGTATCTTATATGTTACCAGCCAAATCAAAGCTAATAATATGAGAAAACGAATAACCAATTTCGAGAATGGCGCAACAAGAACAACGTAAAAATGGTTTCTGAAAATGTACTCACATGCTATTTCGAGAAAAAATAAAAATTTTTTAAACCTTCCAAGTTATGGAGCTCAATGTTAAAAAAAACATCGGATGTCAAGGAAAATATTGATATAAGGAATTTTTCAAAATTGGTCCCGCTTATTATCGCGATACCGAGGAAAGAAATCTAAAGTGTATGGAGGGATAATATCAATAAATTTCTCAGAGATGCTGATGACGAAACTAATTTACTTTATAAGGTACAGATAGGTACAATCATTATTTTGTGAAATAAGTTTTAATTAAAATATTCATTATTTTTAAGTTGTTCTAATTTTAGTTATCAGCAGTGAAAAAAATACTTTTTTTAACGGTGAAAAAAAGACTTTTTTTAACGGTGAAAAAAAGTAATATTTCACGCATCCATAGTGATGAAGAAAAGTCAAGTTTTTTTGACAGTTGTACAAAAAACAATTTTTTAACTTTTTCAATGAGATTGGAGCCTTCCATTGATCCTGATGAGTAATAGCAATTTTGGTGTGAAAGTAGGTTTTCATTATAAGTCCAAATATTTACCTTATATGAGGTTTTTCTGAAAGGAGAACGCCAATTTAACATCCTAAACTTTTGACCACTATAGTTCATTCACAGACCTACAAATTTGTACCATATTCATGCTTGCACATTACATTACCCTTTAAAAAATTTACCACTTACTTTTTTTTACTTACTGTTCTAAGGTGGTTCTCTTTTGACGTTTCTGAGAAAACAAGGTGCGAATTTGAACGATGGTCACCTCATGAAGATGTGTCTTGATGTTGCTGCTGGAATGAGATATTTGGAGTCAAAGAACTGCATCCACAGGGACCTTGCTGCAAGGAACTGTTTAATAGGTGAGATTTAATGAAATATTATTGAAAAATAGAATTACACTTCGGCATACAAAACTAAGTAAAGACATAAGTTTTTCATACACCGTTGTGAAAGGGGTTTCAAGAATTTTCAGAGTAAATATCTATCTAGCCCTTTTCCCTATTCGATTTAATCGGTTGAAGCGCCTCCTCTTAGGGGGTGCCCGCTAAAGTCTCAAATTTAAGTCAAAAGATGTCCCCCAAACAAAATAATCACTACGGGCATTGAGTTTAAAAATTAAACTCAATACTATGGGATAAAATATACCGAGGTGGCTCGTATGTATATTACATTTTCCTTCTTCAACAATGCCTATAGATTGTATAGATATAATCTTTGTAAATGAAATCAATCGCTGTTGGGTTAAATCTGCTGTTGCTGAAGTAACGTGAAGAAATAGTAACAAATTTAACACAGATCTGATAAAATGAAACATGTATCAATAAAGAATTGTGTATTTCTAGGTTATAACAACGTAGTGAAAATATCAGACTTCGGCATGTCTCGGGAAGAGGAAGAATACATAGTTTCTGATGGAATGAAGCAGATACCTATTAAATGGACAGCACCTGAAGCTTTGAATTTCGGTGAGTGAAAAAAGGAGAAAGAACCCCTTCATAATAACGAACTATTTTACGAACAATGCTTGTTTCTTTACAGGCAAATATACGTCACTTTGTGACGTTTGGAGCTATGGCATCCTATGTTGGGAAATATTCTCAAGGGGTGGTACACCTTACAGTGGCATGAGTAACTCCAAGGCCAGGGAAAGAATAGATGCAGGTTAGTGAAAATCAAAAGGGATATTTAACTGAAAGCATTGACAGAGCTCGATCAGAAAAATCTTAGATATTGACGTACTTCTTCATAATAACTATTTTGTGCTTGAAAAAAAACTTTATCTTTTTCAGGATATAGAATGCCGGCATCTGAGAACACACCTGAAGAAATGTATCGGCTCATGCTGAGGTGTTGGGAATACAAGCCAGAAAATAGGCCAAATTTCGAACAAGTATATACAGTTGTTGAGACACTCTGTAACTCCTATAGAACGTCTTTTCTATAATTTTATCGCTGTTAAAATGTAACCCACAGTTTTATAATATCAGGATGTATTCAATTTTAAATTTGTTGACAATATTAATTTTTATTATACTGGATTGTATGTCATTTGCTACCTCCTGCCTATTTTGATGCTGAATAACATAATGAGACAAGAAAATATTCGATAGCAATCAAAGAATGAAATAAACGTAGTACGGGAAAGGAAATGAAATAAATTTTGGTAACTCTTCGCAAAAAATTGTTTTTAACTTTGCAAATATCATATCCATCCTCATCAAGATATATTTGGTTTTAAATTTGAAGACGGCATTTTTTTGTCAATTGCAATACAATTTATCCCAATATCATGGATTATATAAACGTTTCTGTTCAAAGAATTCACTGTTTGAAACAAAAAATCATAAGAATCTGTTGTTTGCCCCCCATAAATTTTCTGAGTGGGTTCAACAAAAAGACTGAAATAAATTTTAACATATAATAAAATAATATAATAGTTACATTTGGAATTCCACAATATCAAAGAAACAATGAACTTTTAAGTTCCCCTGTGAAACAATAGATTTGGGATAACTCTAAAAAGATATACCAATTATATTTATTTCTACATTAGTCAATATTGACGAAAAAATTGTTCAAGTTCAAATACATCGACAAGCTTTATTACTGAAAAAAATTTAAACAAGGAGTGAAATCTATAAGAATCAAAATCTACATGCCAGTTGTCCCCTGAGTCTGAGCTGTATAATAAGAAATTTTCTAAAAAAAAAAAAAAATGTGAGAGTAAGTTGATATTTATGAATACAATTTTTGTCTGGTTCACACATATGCAGAGAATATCGAAGTTATACAATTTCTACACGATCTGAATGTATTAGATAGATATATTGTTTTTCATACTGCTGCTTCATTACTTTTATATTTTTCAAGGATGATTGAACAAATGCAAATAAAGTTTAAGATCCAAAAAAATCTTAACTATTGGTTTAATGATTATAGTGTATATTTTAACACATAAAAATTCCCAAAGAAAATCAACAGGCATGATCGATGTTCTTTGTAATTTCTTGATTATCATAATGAACTGAAATACAGAATTTTCTTATTGAAAAAATCTTCGAATGTTGAAATAAATTATTATTAAATTTATAATCATTCAACAATAATATATTCATAACAAACTAAAACATTCCTATTCCTCAAAATATCTTGTATTCTAAACATATTTTTTATTCGGTTTTGGTGCAAGCAATTTAACAACTGTACAAAACTTGGAACAACTAGGCGTAACAATTTTTCGGATGAATTAGCATGTGATGTGTAACTGTTTTTTTTGTTTCCCCAATAGTCTCTATGGTCCAGTGGAAAAAAAACTTCATCATTACTTAAACTTGCTAAATGGAAAATATTGTTCGATAGAAAATTTCGTATGTTGACAGCAGGAATGAAAATATTTGTTTTTTCTGATGATGTTAAACGGAATCATGGATTTTTGAAACGAGGCGTTTCGCGAAGAATTATGGAGTTTTTGTCAATTTGAGAATTCATCTTTGGATATTGGGATATTGTTTTTTTATGAGAATCTTGATACTTTATGAAGGCATGATATTCGAAGATTTCCGTGGAGTCAGTATACAAGAAAGCTCCAAAATAATTTTTTTTAATAGCACTTGGTATTATATCAAGGATACAGTTGAACGCTTACTTTGGTTTATTGAAGCTTTCTGTTATTTATGCTTTTCTTCAGAAATGTTTTCCGTTTGTCAACTTCCAAGATTTCAACACGGAATGTCAGAAATTCCAATTCGATACTGGACCAACGAGAACGATATTAAAAACGTAATTTTCGATTACTTTTAATGAAACCAATGTAAAACTCAACCATGCCACTAACAAAAACTCAGAAAAACAAAACAGTCAATCAGTAAAGCTGAAAACATGTGTGTCGATTTGAAAATTGATGGAAAACGTTACTAAAATAACCATCTCCAGATTTTAATAAGAAGTGGTTCGAAAACTAACTTTACCAGTCTCACACACAAGTTAGGTTTAAATTAGAATTATTGGACATTTTTGTATACTAACAAATTGTTTTGGCTCTTCGAAAAAAAAAAAAAACATAATTTTAACAAATAATAAATGATCATTGATAACGTTAGAATACTGAGGCAATAGTTATTATTAGTAACGTTGGCCTAATTGATAAATCCGAGAGTGCTATTTAAACATCCCCTGAAAGTCAACCCGTCGACTACGA
This sequence comes from Propylea japonica, assembly GCA_013421045.1. NCBI lineage: Eukaryota > Metazoa > Arthropoda > Insecta > Coleoptera > Coccinellidae > Propylea > Propylea japonica. The sequence goes on along the minus strand of CM024242.1, from coordinate 79,776,745 downwards.
CACAACAATATTTCCACAGGGTAGGCAACATTTATCAAACAAAAACACCATAAACGACTTATAATTTTAGTCCATGTATATTTGAAATATCACTCTATATTATTTGCACAATAAAATAAAACTAAGTTTCAAATAACCTCATCCTTTATCGTCACTGAATTTCAAGCATCTAGCGCGACATCCAGAATGTCCCGTTGAACTCTCAACATAACATCGTAATCCAAAAAATCGAACAACTCACACTATATACTCGACTAAATTACTGAACCTCGATTATAAGCACAATGAAAAGTTCAAATAGTAATAATTTTGTTGCGATGGTTTTGATCGTACAATTACAAAACGTTAAACGTACGTCGGGGAGGACGTTCCTCTACATTATTTAGAATATTATGCGATTCAAGTCAACTATATACACAACAAAAGAAAAAAGGAAAGAAGCTAAAAATGACATAGATCTATATAAATTTATTAGTTGAAAGTTATCCTAATGACAGTTGTGGCAAATTGTAAAAGTACTATTTGCTGAGCATCTTTTTTTGCTACAGCCAGGGAGGGGGGAAAATTCATCACTTGTCCTTTTACACTAAGCACCTATTAGCGTCCAATTTTTCACTTCGGCGCAACGTGGCACTTAAAACTGTGGCGGGGCTCATATTTTCTGGATCTTCTCTCCTACCACTACAGGATTATTACGCCTAATTTCTTTAGCTCCCAACTCTCGGTAGTCGAAGTCGCAGTCGTGTTTGTCACTGTATCGGTGGATACCACAAAACAAGCCCCCACACCGGCACTCAAACCCTGAAACAACAATTCAAACAAAATGAAACAATGGTATTTAAAAACAAACCGTAATGAATATTATTTATGGATGGTATAAAAACGCGCTTCATATTATATCCGTTCCACTATTATTATTTGAACTACCGGGAATTGAAACCATGTAGATCTTTTGTTCTCTAACCTACTCATTCCTGGAAACCCATGGAGCTCCGCCAAAGGCGTTGATAAAACCGACAACCTTCTTAGGAGTCTTGGCTGTTATCTATTGGGTATCCAGCTAGCTTTGAATACCACGTGTTCAGCTGTTTCTGCTCTAGATTCTCTTCCACAGAGCCTGCAAATATTATCTGCTGACTTGGCCATACGGTTCAAATGATATTTGTACCGACAGTGCTCCATCAGCAGTCCCATCATCATCTGAAGCTCAGCTTATGACAGCTTCAGGAGAGCTCTTTGGTATAGGTAGATGAAATCGTCACGAATTTTTTTAACCTGAATAAGTCCAGGAGTGATTATCCAAAAGGTTATTCTGGTATTAAACTTCTATTGCTGAACCGCTACCATAAAATGGTCTTTTCTTAGCCCACATAAATTCTCAGGTCCAGCAGGTGTTAACCTTAATACATTTTTTAATTCATCAGCTTTTTCAATTTCTCAAACACTACAATGTACTTGCACCCATAGTAAAGTCACTTTATTGCCTCTTGCCAGTTGCTTACCATGTGGATGGATTTTTAGTCAAGCGAATTACGAAACTTATTGTACTAGGACGATCAGTTATGACCGTTTCAAAAGGGCGTTTCGTTGGTTTTGCCAAGAGATTTGAATCCAAGTGATTCAATATCCTCAAGTGCCCAACACAGTTTCCAGGTAGATACTTCCCGTTAAGGGATATTCTTATTGCTTCCAGCAGGCTACATTTCCTCACATGTAGCGAGTTGGTTTCACTAAAAGTTATTTTTTAATTTCTTCTTCTTGATAACTATTCGACAAGTTGTAATTATCGAAAAAGAAATTTAAAGGTAAATATAGCAGATTCCATAATGATTCCATCAAAAATAAATAATTTTAAACTAAAAAAACAAAACAAAGGTACACATACCAGTCAAGCCGACCTTCTTGCGGCAAACGCGGCACCTGTTCTTCTTTTTCTTGTCTTTATCGCCATCTTTGTCTTCTTCTGCGCTATCCGTTGATACTCCGGGTACGGCGCTGGGTGAGGCTTCGGCTTGCACCGCTAAAGATTCAGGTGTAGAGGTAGCGGCTGCTTGTGACTGATCTACGACCTGAAATCAAAAATATACAATTAATCCTCCATGAACCAGGAACTTTACATTGGAAGATGTTATATGTATAAGCGAATAATTTGGGAATTTCCCTTCGGCTGAGAGAATTAATAATGACAGAAATATAGGGTTATATATTTAGTTTGGTGCGTTGCTCTGGAGTAGCTCGGAGTACTGACCTATGTGTGTGTGTTCGTTTTGTTTACATCGGTGCTGTCATGTTCATATTCTTTCGTATGGTGAATATTTAGACTCTGTTTATTCAATAAAATTTCAAATTACTGAAATATTGTTACGATCGCCATTTTAGCTTCTATTTTCATTTATGCTGCTGGTTTCTTTACTGAAACATGTTGTGCTTCAAACCAAACAGTAAAAAGTATAAGCGCAACTCAGGAACACAAATAGTAAAAAATAAAAACAGGCGTACGCCTATTTTTCAAAATATCGAAGTGAACTGATATTATAAGAAATATGAAGTTACTACGACTTTACGTTGCTTGGTTACCTGACAAGAAAATGATTCTAACCTATAGTCCGTCCACGAAAGGTTGAGCACATAGTAGGCGTTTTTTTATTCATCTGAAGTTGGCAGTATTTACTGTCATAAAGTAAAATAAAGTCAACGTTGCCGAATGTACCCGGTCTCGTCCGACGAGCTTGCGAGTTATCAGAGAACTCTATGCAATATTGCAACATTGCGTATCAATCTGACAAGAAAATAAAGAACATAACCTAAAATTTTAATATACACAGTGGAATATGTCAAATTTCCATGGCCAACCGACGGCTCAACCTTTCGTGAACGGACTATAAAGAATTTTACTATACAGGTTAGAATGGTGATTCTGGTGATTTATCTATTCTACAAAAATCAGTTGAATCATCAATATTAATCAATATAATGAACCATGAAATGCGGAACCCCTACAAACAAAAAAATTATTTGGATGAAATGGCGAATTGTGGAAAATTTAGTTTTTGTTGTTCGGTAAAAATAATTCCAAGAACGATAAAAAAGCAGTTGTCCGTTAATGGAAAAAAGCGACATTAACTTTCACTCTTCCAATTAAGCAATGTTCTGAATTAATTACTAGGTCAAAAATTCAATGTCATCACATTAGTAATGGTGCTTTTCCGACAGGAATTGTAAATTGAAAACGTTAACTTTGATAGAGAATCTGAAAAACAAACAACAGTGAATCAACGAACGAAGTGATTATGACTTTACTTTGAATGAAATTTTTTACATTTTAATTGCATTGAAATCTTGAAACTATCCTGAAAATTTCAAGTTTTGCTAAATAGCTAATTGAAATGTTCTTCCACTATTTAACATTGCGAATAGTTGACGAAAGGAAAATATAACAAACAGAATCTAGAAAAATATGTATAGTCCGTTCACGAAAGGTTGAACCGTCGGTTGGCCATGGAAATTTGGCATATTCCACTGTGTATATTAAAATTTTAGGTTATGTTGTTCATTTTCTTGCCAGATTGATACGCAATGTTGTTAATATTACATAGAGTTCTCTGATAACTCGGAAGCTCGTCGAACGTGGCCGGGTACATTCGGCAACGTTGACTTTATTTTACATTATAACAGCAAATACTGCTAACTTCAGATAAATAAAGAACCACCAACTATGCGCTCAAACTTTCGTGAACGGACTATAGTATGAAATAAATGTTATCTAGACTCAGCAAAGTCCGAAATTCAACATAAGAGAACAGACAGAGAAGCAGTCAACGAAGAAAACAGTAATCCAATGTTTACAAAAATGTTCTTACACTATTTAACATTGCGAATAGTAGACGAATGAAAAATGTAATACAGCATAGAACCCAGTATAAAATAAATGTTATCTAGCCTTCGAAATTCAAGAAAAATAAATAAATAAACAGAAAAGCAGACAACATAGAAACCGCTGAAACGCCAATATAATCTATACAACACCAACCACACGTAACAACCCGTTTGACGTATATCCTTGCGGAAAATCAAAGGTGAGCGCCATTGAACGTAAAGGCGACGGTTCAAAGATAACGAAAACGAAAAAAAAAGGTTAACCATACGAGCCGCGGCAATTTTCATAAGTGCGACATTGAGATTTCCATATAAGAATTAAATATCGATCAATCCAATGTCGTTTCTGCGATGAATTAGCGTTCCCTTCGCACGCCAGGCAGATATAAAACATTCCGCTAAACTGCGGTTTCCGATTACGCAGAATAATTTCAAGGTGTTGCATTAAATTCGGCATCTTCCATTTTTCATCGGGAAGAATTGAATATTCGGATGTCGGTAATTTCGCAGACGGGATAATTAAATTTCGAAGAACTTTTTCGCATAACAATGAAAAAAGTCGACGTATTCCGGAAATTATTAAATTAGACGTGGAAGTGCAGTACTATGTAATTAGGTATCTCAGACTAAGTTGTTTCTTCACTTAATTATTATTATGATTTATAGTAAGGTCGACATTCAAAACAAGCGAAAAAATTTATTTGTGAGGTCTGATAGTCTAACAAAATTCATTCAACTATATTGGAACTTAGGCAAACGTGAAAGACCAGAGTGCTCGAGCCAAACATTCGGTAATATGAGTATCGAGTTGAAGGGATAAATATTTATTTATTGAATAAACAGACATTGTCTGAAAAAGTATGCATATAGAAAAAATTGTTTCAAACAAAAAAATCGTGTTTCATCTAACCTACAAAGATATACATTTATACATATGTCATATACAGGGTTGGGATAAAGTTCGGCACCAAATTAATATCTTTAAAACGGAACGGACGATATTTTTGAAATTTGGCAGCTGAGTGTAATGGACCACAATGCATTTGATGAGCATATTTTCATTAATGAGATACTTCCGGTTTAAACCGGAAATGACCAAATTTTTTTTTATTTAAATGGGACACCCTTATATTTCTGCAGATTCTGAAAGAGCACTTTGTTTCGGATCTGTCCATACCAGGTTCCATGTAAAAATTATCTGTAAAAATAAGAATTGAGACAACGGATTCTTGATGAATGTGCATTAATACATAGAGAAGTCTTGAGAAAAAATACTCAAGAATTTGTTAATAGACTGGCATATTGTCAGGAGGTGAATGGCAAGTACTTCGAACAATTAAATGATTTTTTTTTAATTATTTTTAATAAATTTTTTCTACTAGTAAAGTATTTTTTCTCTTTTATAGATTTTCATGAAAAATACGTCATGAAAAGCAAAAGAAGAGTTATCTACTACAAAGTATTTCGTTTTATTTCTCACTATTGATACAAATAACAACGATTTATTTATTTGAATGGATTTTTTCTCAAACGTACAAAAAGACATTTACAGAGAATTTTTACATGGAACCAGATATGGACAGATCCGAAACGAGGTGCACTTTCAGAATCTGCAGAAATATATAGGGTGTCCCATTTAAATAAAAAAAATTTTGGTCATTTCCGGTTAAACCGGAAGTATCTCATTAGTGAAAATATGCTCATCAGATGCATTGCGGTCCATTACACTCAGCTGCCAAATTTCAAAAATATCGCCGTTTCGTTTTAAAGATATTAATTTGGTGCCGAACTTTATCCAACTCTGTATACAATATGTACCATAAACAATGGTGTAGCACATCATAGATTGCCGAAACAATCATTATGACTGACATGTTTGGTACTATGAGACTGCATATTTTCTTGGAACCAATTAAATGAATATGACAAAGTATCATACCAACTGGGAGTTTGATTCCAAATTCAACCTATTTCTTTCTTATATATCATAAACAATGATGTAGCAGACTTGAGAGATCCGAACTATTATGAGCGACAGGTTTGGTACTATGGGACTGCACATATTTTCGGAACCAATTGAACGAATATGACAAAGTATCATGCCAACTCGAAATTCGATTCCAAATTTAACCTTTTTCTTTATAGTATATCAGAAACAATGGTGTAGCAGAATTGAGAGATCCAAACTAACATGAGAGACAAGTTTGGTACTATGAGACTGCATATTATCTTGGAACCTTATTAAACCAATATGACTAAGTATTATACCAACTTGAAGTTAGATTCCAAAGATAACCTACTTCTTTCAAATACATTATAAACAATGGTGTACCAGACTTGAGAGATCCGAACTATCATGAGAGACAAGTTTGGTACTATGAGACTGCATATTTTCTTGGAACCAATTAGACAAATATGACAAAGAATCATACCAACTTGAAGTTTGATTCCAAATTCAACCTATTTCTTTTTAATAATTCATAGACAATGGTGTAGCAGACTTGAGAGATCCGAACTATCATGAGACAAGTTTGGTACTATGAGACTGCATATTATCTTGGAACCTTATAGACCAATATGACAAAGTATCATACCAATTTGAAGTTTGATTCCAAAGATGACCTATATCTTTCTAAAATATCACAAATAATTTGTAGCAGAATTGAGAGATCCGAACTATCATGAGTGACAAGTTGGTACTATGAGACTGCGCATAATTTTGGAACCAATTGAACGAATATGACAAAGTATCATACCAACTCGAAGTTTGATTCCAAAGTTAACCTATTTCTTTTCAATATATCAGAAACGATGGTGTAGCAGAATTGAGAGATCCGAACTATCATGAGAGACAAGTTTGGTACTATGAGACTGCATATTTTCTTGGAACCAATTGAACGACTATGACAAAGTATCATACCAACTTAAAGTTTGATTCCAAAAATAACCTATTTCTTTCTAAAATATAAACAATGGTGTAGCAGACTTGAGAGATCCGAACTATCATAAGAGACAAGTTTGGTACTATGAGACTTCATATGTTCTTGGAACCAATTGGACGAATATGACAAAGTATCATACCAACTCGAAGTTTGATTCCGAAGTTAACTTATTTCTTTCTAATACATCATAAACAATGGTGTAGCAGACTTGAGAGATCCGAACTATCATAAGGGACAAGTTTGGTACTATGAGACTGCATATTTTCTTGGAACCAATTGAACGAATATGACATAGTATCATACCAACTTGAAGTTTGATTCCAAAAATAACCTATTTCTTTCTAAAATATCATAAGTAATTTTGTAGCAGAATTGAGAGATCCGAACTATCATGAGTGACAAGTTTGGTACTATGAGACTGCGCATAATTTCGGAACCAATGAACGAATATGACAAGTATCATACCAACTCGAAGTTTGATTCCAAAGTTAACCTATTTCTTTTCAATATATCAGAACGATGGTGTAGCAGAATTGAGAGATCCGAACTATCATGAGAGACAAGTTTGGTACTATGAGACTGCATATTTTCTTGGAACCAATTGAACGACTATGACAAAGTATCATACCAACTTAAAGTTTGATTCCAAAAAATAACCTATTTCTTTCTAAAAATATAAACAATGGTGTAGCAGACTTGAGAGATCCGAACTATCATAAGAGACAAGTTTGGTACTATGAGACTTCATATGTTCTTGGAACCAATTGGACGAATATGACAAAGTATCATACCAACTCGAAGTTTGATTCCGAAGTTAACCTATTTCTTTCTAATACATCATAAACAATGTGTAGCAGACTTGAGAGATCCGAACTATCATAAGGGACAAGTTTGGTACTATGAGACTGCATATTTTCTTGGAACCAATGAACGAATATGACATAGTATCATACCAACTTGAAGTTTGATTCCAAAAATAACCTATTTCTTTCTAAAATATCATAAGTAATTTTGTAGCAGAATTGAGAGATCCGAACTATCATGAGAGACAAGTTTGGTACTATGAGACTGCATATTTTCTTGGAACCAATTGAACGAATATGACAAGGTATCATACCAACTTGAAGACTGATTCCAAAGTAAATATCTTTCTATTATATCATAAACAATGGTGTAGCAGACTTGAGAGATCCGAACTATCATAAGAGACAAGTTTGGTACTATGAGACTGCATATTTTCTTGGAACCAATTAAATGAATATGACAAAGTATCATACCAGTTGTAGGCTTGATTCCAAAGTCTTAGTTAAACATCATTAACAAGTTTAGAGCTGGCATAACTTATTCGCACTATAATCAAGACCTTTCACGTAATTTTTTCTTTATGAAAAATATATCAGCAATGCGAGGTAGAATATACCAAATAATTTCAACGTACTGCTTATACAATAGTTTATTCAATTTAATCTTGCAGTCAACAGATTGGAACGAATGATCATACCAAAACGTGAACTCAATAAAAATGTGAATGAAATATTTCTATTACTTTAGCAAAATATCCCGACTTTTAATGAATGATAATCCATTCAGAAATCGAACCCGAATATTTTTGGAGAAAACATTTGAGCATATCTAACTGCATATATCCATTACCATGTAAGAGTTATCAGGTCAAACTGGCACTAAATCAATGTAGCAGATGTGAAATTCTACATTATAATGAGTGTTGAACGAACACCAAAATGAAAATTTTGTTAAAATATAATAGAGAACAATTCCTTAGATATCTGTTCAGATAACCGGTTGAAGAATGCTGAATATAAGTGCAGGAGGAAACACGTGGAAGTAAGAGGTTCTGCTTATTGAATTCTTGCCGTATGAAAATAAGCATAGCATGAAGACAAGGATTTTGAACGTCAATCTGGACCAAACCAAATATAAAATATAGACAATGAAGTTGTTCCTAAAGTATACCAGTCCTTCAGAATAACGGTGGTATTCTGCTTCCATCTGTAAGCCAATCTGTAACTTTTCATAAGCTTACAGGAAAATAGCAATTCTGGATCTCTTTAAGGGATCTGTAGCTTACAGAAATCGTTAAATATTTACGAGTACTCGACGGGTGAATGAAGGCATTATCGAATGACAGATTGTGAGGTTACGTTGAATGGTTTGTTTATTTTAGGATGAACACCAATGTTTTAATATAAGAAATTAATGATGAATAAAAATAATATGGCTTTGTTCATTGGATTGTCATCGGAAATAAATCATAACAGGTAAAACATTGTTCAATAATATACATGACATGAACTTTATGAGAATTGGGAGGAAAAGGTTGCGTGATCCAATGAATCCATTTGAATTGCCGGATGCCCAGAAAATGTTCAGATTGAAGAAATGCCGAATGCCCAGTTTGTGAACATGTTCAGATTGAGGAAACAGTGTAGTATAAACTTGAAAAATGCCCTACAGCAATTTTAACATGAATACCACCATAAATGATAACAATATATCATACCATTCCGAGGGTGACAGCAGCCTCCACTTTGGACGCAACCCTTTCCTCCAAAACCGGATGCAAGCTGGACGTCGAGATAACATTGTGGGCGCTACCCTGCTGTTCGCCCAGATGACTGTGGACGGAACCGCTCGGTAGCAGGGTATTGCTAGGGCGGTTCGGTAATTCCTGATTGCTCTTCTTCGACGGCAAATGGCTTTGTGACATACTCTGAATTTGGACGATGAGATGACGAAATGTCTGTCATTTTGACAGAGAAAGGGAACTAGAGAAATTACCGTGGATACCCGAGTTGAAAAGTTTCTATGAACCTGATTATTTTATACCGTGGTTCTGATACTGTCAACGTCAATTTGAGACAGAGAAAATGGGTTGAATAGGTGATACAGTTTCGCTCTACTCGAATATAATAGTATATTATTCAATGAGCGGTAATGCAGGTCAAAACACACGCAGATGAATTTTGCACCACAAGCCGTCAGGCGAGTGGTGTACTCATTAAGTGGGTTTTGAGCATTACCGCGAATTGAATACTATACTTTATCCACGACTTCTTCAGTAAAATTCGAATTGATCTGCATTTAAAAAAATTTGAACAGTTGTCAAAAGCGTGACAACCGTTAAACCTCTGTACTCTGTGGTCGGGAATCAAATCAGAGTCTCTAACTAACCAAATCAAATACTTTCGCAACTTCAAAAATGCACATTTTCCAAAAATAAATCTGGAATGAATCGCTAGAACGTTATCTTGATGGCTGAAAATTTCCGGATCGATCCTACTTTTTATTCTTTTTTTTGTAAGCAATTTCATTTTTCCTAGGTATTTATACTAGCGGGTGTTATTATAACACTCGTTTTTCGGTCCATAGACATGTCTACGGCTGTAGTATGGCTACTATTACTCATAGAAATTAGTTTAATAATTGACAAATTACTCTATAGGAGTGGATAAAGATAAATATCAAGAGGGAATCGCGAATCATATCGGAATTGAAACGTTAGTTTAGCAAATATCCAATTTTGGTTTCTTGTTTTTTTTTAACTTCTGTCGAACATATATACGGACAAACTGGCAAAGATCGTGGTGATGATACAGAGATAGAAAGATCTCTATTGAATACAGCCTCAGCATCTCTAACTTGAGCAGAAAAAAAGGTGTAAAAGAAATAGTCCATCGTTCTTCTAATACACACAGATAATTATTTTACGGATGCGCAATAAGTGAAATCAAATCTTTGCCGACATATTTCTGTAGTTATGTGGAATCTCAAGCCAAATTTCAAGCACCTTAAATGCTACATATGAAAACATGAACTCAAAAACAATAAAAATGTTTTTAAAAGTTATTATACTCACTTCAGCTTGGTTGAAATCGGCATGGGATACTAGAGGATTTATGTGATTGGTGGTAGGCGTAGCTGCAGAAGTCATGCTAAGAGCGTTGCAGTGACTCGAGGGAGTGTTTGGAAGTTGCTGTTTCTTTTTGAGAGCCTCCTGTAACAACAAAAACGCATATTAAAACAAACGAGGAGACAAATAATTCCAGGACATTAGAAATCACAGTTTCACGGTTGCGATCGATAGTCAAAGCACTCAACCTAAGATCAATTGGAGCAGCGACTCATTTTCGGCACCAATGTTTTTGTTTTTCATCTATCTCGCAAAGTTGAATATTCTTCTGATAGACTCTCATATTGATTGACTCGTAGAGCTTTGCAACTTTACATCTCCTGATGTGAGTTTGCTTATTCCATTCTTCGCCAGACTGATAGATGCTACAATGATTACGATATTCTCACATTCTACACCTTTCATTTAACTCTTCATTCTGCTGTGTTATAAAGCACTTGCTATCTCATGAAAGTCGACAGTGGGTTAGCTACTCCCGCTTTTTTATCCTAAGAGAAATTTCCAATATATCATAATAGTTAACACGACCACACAACTCAAAAACATAACAAACTAAAAGGCTTTTTCGTTAGTACGGTCAAAGCCAATCTGAAAATGCAATTGGCACTAAATGCATTCGGGGTAAACAATCGGGTCAACCTTGTATGGGTATCTGGTCATACTGGAGCGTACTTCAACAAAATGGCAGACCAAATGGCATTCGGCCAGAGACATTTTGTAGTGTTCCCAGCTAGTCACAAAAAATTTCAATTGAAGAATGGGAACACAAGAGGGGAATTAGATCCTTCCAAAAAGCCTACGGACAAAAATAGGCTACTCAAGGAGCTGGATCAAAAAATCTTCTCGAGCTAGGTAAATCAGAACTGAAAAAAATGACTGGCATACTTGTAGAACATTGCCACGTGAATTATCTTTTGCGGAAAGAGGAAAGGTTGTCGATGTTACCTGTCGCTTTTGTCAAATGCCATCGAGTCAGCTGAACACCTGCTTTGCAACTGTTCAGCTGTCCATACGGTAAGATGCGATCGTATTTCTTAAAAGCGGAGCAAATGAGGGATGTAGCACCTAGAAAAGTAGAAGGGTTGCTGCTTTAATGGTAAACAGCTCTTGGGTCCACAATTGATCCTGAGGTTAAGATTTTGCTAGGTCTACTTAGCCTTATCGCCCTTTCTCTAACTTAATCTATCAAAGAGACCTGTGTGTATGAGAGCGCAGATACCCTCTCTAATCGAGAAGTATACTCCGTTCGCGAAAGGTTGAGCACATAGTAGGCGTTTCTTTATTTATCTGAAGTTGGCAGTATTTACTGTCATAAAGAAAAATGAAGTCAACGTTGCCGATGTACTCCGACGAGCTTGCGAGTTATCAGAGAACTCTATGCAATATTAACAACATTGCGTATCAATCTGACAAGAAAATAAACAACATAACCTAAAATTTCAATATACACAATGGAATATGCCAAATTTCCATGGCCAACCGACGGCTCAACCTTTCGTGAACGGAGTATAGTAGCGGTAGTGTAGTAACCAAAGAGCAAGTTGCTCTGAACTATTTCTTCAAGGATATGGGTGATCGATCATGCTCAACTCTTTGTCCTCAGTATTTCAACTCAATATTATACGGACTGTGACAGACAATTTCATCAAGGAAATGCAAATGCCATTTAAAAGAGCAACTTCTAGCATGTTGCTATTGGTACAGCATACATGATACATATATAGCGTGTTTCACAAGTGCAAATGTTAACATAACCTCACCTTATAGCACAGCGAACAGAGTCCGTCGGTGGCCGGACTGCCATAGAAACCGCAGCCCGATCTGCAAAGGGTCTGCATCTGATTGGATTCGCGCTCCATCTTCACCGGTACACCTTGCCGCCGGCTATGTCACCTTCTTCCCGCTTTCAGTTACGTCCCTGAAGAAACGCCGATACCGGGTGACGTCACCAGGCCTTGCGCGTATTTTGTGGACCCTTTGTCACGAACGATCCTCTGTCAAGGAGATGCTTTTCTGTAACAAAAGAAGAAAAATTAGGTTAGGCTGAAGGTGAATACCAACTAACAAGTAAAGAGACACGTTTCAATATAATGAAAACATAGTAAGTATTTCGAAGGATATAAATTAGAGAGATGATCATAAGCATAATTGACTTTTCTCCCAATTAATTAACCGTTACATAAATTCAAAACTACACACATCAGAGTGAACGTTTTCAAAAACAATAAAATCTTAAAATACCTCACAGAGATCAACAGTTCTTTTTATCATAACCAACATTTTCTTTTATCCCCACAAATATAAATTCTTTATTCAGTTTATTCTCAATAGCATTCAGATCTGGAACACTTCCGCCAACATTCCAAAACGAGATTATCTGAAAACCTGTTACGTCATACAGGTTATCAATAGAGCTTCTCGGGCAAACGCAATTTTTGACCTCAATTCTCTTGAAATTTCCGAAGTTACATACGTTTATAATGTTTGCTTGTCTACAGAATACTGTATATTTTTAGATAACTTATCGTTGCTGACGTTTACACAGCATCGAATACCCTCCAGGTGAATTCAAATTAATTTTTCAAATGGAAAATATAGTAATAGTTCAACATAGCATATATTTTTCCTTTCCAATGATACTAATAGGTCATATCAAGGGAATTATTGGGAAAAGTTCTATTTTCTTGCAAAACAGAGACAATTGGCCGGAAATGGCATAAAAGTGTACAGAATTCGGTTGCAAAAAAGGATCGGAGGTGCCCAGTATATGAAGACACCTATCGGAATATGATAACCTTTTTTTGTATGCTCTTAAAGGTATCGATGTGAACAATATTTGGTTTCAGCAGGAACTTGCCACAATGGATTTATTGCGTCAAACGTTTGATTGATATGGTGATATCGATTGGTCGCCAAGAAGCTGCGACTTGACACTCTTAGTGTCAGTTGCAGGAACGTCCATTAAAATTTAAAGGTCCATTAAACTCTTAATCCTCCATTATTATAAGGAACTAATGGAGGATTAAGAGTTTAATGGACCTTTAAATTTTAATGAACGTTCCTGCAACTGAGCATTAGACTATTTTCTGTGAGGCGCCATTATGAACAAGTGTTATACCGACAAACCATAGACAATTGAGCAATTGAAGGCCAATATTTGTTATGCCATTGCTGAAATACGACCCTATACTCCCTAAAATGTGCTCGAAAATTGGTCCAGTCAAATAGGTTACTGTGAGTTCAGCCGCGGCAGTCATGTGAATGAAATAATGGTAAAATTATACAGTCAAAATATAAATCTGGGGATGAAGCACCCCCATCATTACATTATAGTTAATTTCTTAGGAGAACGCCGGACTCTGAGGAAGATTAAAATCTTCTTTATGTTTTCTGAAAATTGTTTAAGATCATTAGGACTACAATTGACAGCGAACCATAAATTGATCTGTGATAAAGAACTACGAGCACACAAACATGGTTTGGAACACCTATTGAAATCTTCCCAGATCACGTTCACTTTCAAAATCTGTTTTTACGAAGTGTCTACCTCTTCTAGCATGATAACACCAAAAAGGTCATGCGCGATCAACCGATTCACCTCAAACCAACGCATGGGCAAAGTCCCTTCTTTCCCGAGCCGTGAGACTTACCGTTGAATTCCTGGGCTCAGGGATTATCCGAGTTTTTTCAGAGAATCATCTTCGAAAGTGTATTTCCGATCAAACGTACACTGTTCGAAGGATCTGGATAGCCTCTTCGTCAACGATTAATGGATATTTTTCAACAGCTCCACCGATATCGTGAAATTTTAATATGACATATTTCGAAACTATAACGACCGAACGTCAACGCGGGTCGTTACGAATAAAAAACGGGCACCGTAATTTTTGCTGGTATCAGTTTCGATGGGTGAAAAAGCGTGAAAAATTCGAGATAGGGGCGAGGATGTGGCTATAAATTTGAATTTTGGCTGAACCGTCCTAAATGGAGGCGATTCCACTTGGATTAGTAGATAAAGCAATGTAAATGGGTATTTTCAAAGGCTTTTTTGTCATAAGGTAGAAATATTTCTCGTATAATCATTGATTGTTGAATAACAGTTTAAAACGATGAGAACTGGCCACTGGCAACTGTGAATCGTCACCTTCACTAATTATGCACTAAAGTTTATTACTTTTTTGTGGCATTCAGGTTGTTTTGTTTTTTCAGATGTAATTTGAAGGTAGATAATAAATCTCTGCTCCTGTATCGTTGGCAGAAATGTAAGGTAACCCGTTCACATTTTCTTCTGCTCATACTGTGAAATACAGTAAACGTGAGAAATTTTGTGAGCTCAAAAAGCTATGCTGAATTACGGTCCAATCATAGATTTATAATACTAGTATTATAGGTCCATGGGTCCAATAGGAAGTTGGAAAATTTTGGTTATTTAGAGCTTCGTTGGTGTGTCGTTTTCTTCGAGGTTATACAAGGCAATTGTTTCGAGTCCAAAAGTATCTCGCCTCATGCGTGACCTCCTCTATATCGGAAAAAATACCGGGCAAACCGCCTGCGAAACGATAAATAAAGTTGAATGTTTTCAAAACAATATCCTTGTTTTCAAAATAACACAATGTTTAGATGCGTCTTGTTTACACACACTCACGTAAATCAAGGACGCCGAATGGTCAACAGACTGTCGGTTTATGTGGTATACAGCGGCAGTTTAAAAAAAGAAGCGAAATTGACGCATTCTAGAACATATTCTGCGTCAAGTTGATTTTACTGCGGAAATGTAGCGGGTATCAGTTTTGCTGAATGAGAAGTTTCTATGATTGTTGTCTATAGTCAGACATTTGACATTTCTGTTCAATAAGAGTCGTATTCATAGTCATCCCTCAAGGTGAGGTTGAGTGTGAGTGTCAAATCGCCACTGAGTAGCTGTAGCCGTTTCATAAACCATACTCAGTGAGTAGGAATGCGATTTTTGCCAGCCTCAACATGAGGGAAGGCACTAGCACCCATGAAATGAGTATGCTTTATAAAACTAGAGCACTTAATAAAACAGCTACTCAAGGGCGATCTTACACTCACACTCACCTTGAAGGATGACTATGAATACCTACGTAAGGTTTGGCAATTCATTATAAATCATTGAATATTTCATTTTGGAAAAAAGAAATTAATTATATTCAATAAAAAAATCTGATTGGTTCAATTTATCTGTCAATAACAATTTTATGTCTTTGAACACCCCCAATCTCATCCTCCACTCCTTTGGGGAATTGATTGGTGTGAAACAAGCGAATTTAATGTATTTGAAAACACAATAAACCATAAATGCACCATGGTACACAAGAAATGAAGAATTAAGAGCAATGACGAAAACACTGAAAATAGAAAAACCCATAAAAAATGGCAAAAACGCATATGACGCAACTGAAAAATACTGAACTAACTAAGAAGAAGGAATAAGATTAGATTAAAAAAAATAACAAAAGCATAAAAAGAATTAGGAAACAAAATTAACCAATCTGGGTACATGCTTGGGCGGACCCATGAAATTCACTGAGAAGTGAATTTTGAAGAAGAAACGCCAGAGCAATGTTTCAGATTCAAATTTCCTGAGAAATGACAGTTAAATTTGCGATGAGTCTACAAGAGCAAAACGTGAATTAAGAGGAAACGTTGTTGGAACAGTCCCGTAGGATTTATTGCGAAGGCGTTGGCGTAGATTCAACGCCTCGTGCGTGGTTTCTTTTAAATCCTCGCCCACTCTTCCATTAGTACTGCTTAACTCCACCACTGGTGACATTTTCTTTCTTTTTCACTTTACATAATGCAGGTGAATATAAATCAGATTGCTTCATCCAATATTGGGGTGAGTTCACCCTAAAAACTATTTCGAAATCTGTAATTTCATTCATGATCAATGAAATGAGAAATGAATATTTCAACAGATAAAATGCAATAAATATTACAACAGATTTATCACCACTTTATCAAAATATGGGAAAATGAATCTCAGTATACAAGAGATTAATTTCATGGAATTCATAAGATTGCAGAATACAAAGAATAGAAATCTCCAGCGAGGATTGAAGATAAATGGGAGAAACAATAAAATTTGGATAAGATGATATAACAAGGGTTATTGTATTTTTATCTCCAGTGCATAGATAAAATTTTTGAAAAGTAAATGCAATAACGAGGTTAATGTTCAGAAATTATTTCACTATAATA
Organism: Propylea japonica; assembly: GCA_013421045.1. Lineage (NCBI taxonomy): Eukaryota > Metazoa > Arthropoda > Insecta > Coleoptera > Coccinellidae > Propylea > Propylea japonica. Next base: position 79,759,774 of record CM024242.1, on the reverse strand, counting down.
ATGAACAATAAAATAAACATCAAGAAAAATACTAAGAGAGAACAGAAAACAGTATCTTCAACAATTCGATTTGTTTATACGAAAATGAAGATTTACCCCACTCCAATTGATGTTGTGTTTATGGTTAAAAAATAATAACCATAACTTCAGTATGACAATTCTGTTGATGTATAGGACAAAGGATTTAATACAATAATAAATTCTTAGTCAATTCGTTAAAATTACAAGGTTTTGAAAATGAATTCCTTACTTTCCAATAAAAAATAGCAGGACCGGCAACACCGGGCCTAGATACTCCCCCACGTGCGCGCACGGACCGGGTCGGCATGCGGGCGATAGGCGCCCTCAAAAAAACGTTACAAAAGATCGTCCATCAACCGGGGCTTTCTATCCACCGTCAACGAAGATCTGAACGGGGCATTACGTAAGGCCTGTCCGTCCTAGATACCGAGAAATCGTATCGGCCGAGCGAGTGCGTCCATCTTATCTATACGCATCTAGGAATTCGCCTGCTGTTACGCGCATGCGCGGCCATAGAATAGAATAAAAAGCACCGACGGGGTGCAGCCGACCGCCGCGGGCTGCGTTTCTCAACGTCGGCGTCGGACGTAAAAACCGAAACGATTAGGTTCGAGCCCCGGGCCGGCAACACGAGAAGTGGAAGGTTTAATTGCCTAGAATTGATATCGGTCGAGTTATGACGTTTTATGATTTATGAGGGACGAGTGTAAGATGGAATGACGGGTTACGAAAATACCAAGCGCTTGGAGAACTTTGATGATTGTTTCTTGGAATTAAAGAAGTTTGGGACCCATGTGCCTTCTTAATCTTCGGATATACTACTCCCATTTGTAACTTTTTATGTTTACTTTACGATTCAGCTTAAAGATGAAGACATCCTCAATTTATTGTCTGTTTCAATATTTTATACTTTTAGCCTCTACTTTACTCCTTTTCCATTCCGTTCCAGGAATATTCATCATGTGCTTTCTTAATATATAGCTATAGTCTGTTCACGAATCTCTGAGCTGTCGGTTGGCCATGACAATTTGGCATATTCCATTGCGTATATTGAAATTTTAGGTTATGTTGTTTATCTTCTTGTCAGATTGATTTGATACGCAATGTTCTTGATATTGCATAGAATTCTCTGAAAACTCGGAAGCTCGTCGAACGAGGACAGGTACTTTCGCCAACGTTGACTTTGTTCATCGTTATAACAGCAAATACAGCCAAATCTCAGATAAATAAACAAACGCCTTCTTTGCGCTCAATAATACGTGAACGGAGTGTATACTACTCTCATCTGAAACTTTTCTCGTCTTATTCTTTCAAATCATCTACACAATAAAACAACCTCAATTTATTGTATGTTTTATTATTTCATTTTTTTAGCCATTTGTTTACTCTTATTAGTATTATTCCATTCCGTTCCAGAAACCAAGAGGACATTCGCATATTTCGGGTATTGAAAAACAAAGCATCAATATTTTTCACGCGCCTTCTCAATCTCCAGCTAAACTACTCTCATGTGTAACTTTTTGTCCTCTTCCCAAATCAGTTGCAGAACAAAAACATTTTATTGTATGTTTTATTATTTTATTCTCTTGGTCTGCCTGAGAGATTAAGCCTGGAAATCCTCAAACAGTTTTTCTTGCTTCGACTTTGTTCGACATAATTTCACAATATAATTTCTGTACGAACATTATACATCATTTTATTAATTTCACTTAATTTTTATCGAGATAAATTGAATTTTCTCATAAATATCGTTCAGTAATTTTCACTTCAATGTTGTTAGTTGATGACAAAACAATTTTCTAAATTCTTGAATTAACAGATAATAAAAGAATCCGTGTCAGAACCTATAATGATGAAATATAACCATGAAATCTTTGCGAAACAGATTTCGCTCAACAAGGTATGAAAGAACTTACAGATTTGCCGGAGAGTTATTAGAAGCAGATATGTTAGTATCGAAAGAATTCCTCCCACAATACGATCTGAAGTTATTTCAAGGGAACGGAACCCTCGTATTATTGCTTTTTCTTGCAACCAGCTGTTCAGACGAGGTCCCTCGGATTATCTACCTGCTTTTATGACCTTACCTTCTTCAAATTGCAGGAAGACCCTATATTATTGTAACCATTTCAGAAGAACTATTGAGAAAAGGTGAACGTCACTGATGAAATATTCTATGGGAGACGGACTTCGAATCCACTTCACTACAAAGTATCAGGATATTTGATCTTAACGCTGGTTTCAATGGAATCGATCAAAAATTCTATTTTTCCATTTCTTTGGTGAACCTGTTCGTCACCATCACTTTTAAAACAATCCGGTGGTGTAATTTGTCATAATCATTTCATTATTATTTTCAGACACGAATAATCAATCACATCTACAAAACTAAACTATATTCTCGACTAACTCAGATAAAACTACCCCCAAAGAAACGAAACAAGTTTGAAACGTCACAAAATCAAATGCAATTATTAAATAGGAACAACGGGTTACACCAGTTTACGCAATGATCTGATTGGTCTGAAAGTGCCAAGGACACCTGTTCATCTAAAGACCTTGAATTACCCTTAATTCCCCTAACTGTCAACTCAACCAACCCGGATTAAACTCGACCCAAAGACAACGTCACAAAAATAATTATCGAACAGATACATCGGGTGACGTCAGTTTACGCAACGATCAGACTGGCCTTAAAGTGCCAAGGACACCTGTTCATCTATAGACCTTGAATTTCCCCTAATTCCCTTAACTGTCAACTCAACTATCCCGGATAAAACTCGACCCAAAGACAACAAACCAATGTCGAAACGTCACGAAGAGAATGACGTCAATTTACGCAACGATCCTATTGGTCAAAAAGACACCTGTTCATCCATAGACCTTGAATCTCCCTTAATTCCCCCATCTCGATTAACCCGGATAAAACCCGACCCAAGACAACGAACCAATTTCGAAACGTCACAAAATACAACTATTTACGGAGAGTAAACATCAACAAGTAGGCGCGGGGAGCAGCATCGCAGGCCGTTCGAGTACGTGCGCCATTTCTCACGCGGACGCCCTTCACAAATAACGGCACCTCCGATTTCGGCAGAACCAGTTAAGGCGATTAACGACCGGCCCGAATGAATGTGCCGCTTCCTCGACTTTCGCGAATACACGCACGCCGAATATTTCGCTTTCGGCCGGCCGTTTTTCCGCTCGTTTTTCGTACGGGGAGTCCTTTCTTTCGAGCGAGGCGATCGTTACCGGGTAACGGGACGGTCTCGTTCGCGAATACCGGCCATTAGCGGCCAATTAATGAAGATTATCTCGGTTGGGAGACGGTCGGTTTACGCTTTGGTTATCGCCGCCGCCCTGACGAGTGATGGTAAGATAGGAAGGGAATCTGATGCTCAATTACCGTTTTCCATTTTCAACCTCGCACAATTCATTGAAAAATATTATTGATAATATGACGCCAGTGATAGAATCTTCATTAAAGCATAACGCTCACTTGGGAGAAGAAGCGCATTGAGACGCGAAGCGTCATTACGCCGATCTCCGCACACTAGGGCGAAGCGATTCTATTCAATTCAAGCTTCTTCTGCGGCAAATGACGGGCCTCTTCACAACGCAACGCTTCGCTCAAGTGAGCGCCAACCTTAAAACTTTGGCACTTCGAAGTTCGAAGACAGGTGTATAAACGCTTTACTTATTTTCACAGATTTGGATCAGGGGCCTATTGCACCAAAATACTTTGCAACTTTTCACTTCGCACTTTGCATTCTGACGAATTTCAAAAGTGAAAATTTGTTATGTTGCACAACATTTCCCCCAATATTTAATATCTGCGGAGTAATTTTCACTATGCACTTTACTTTTCACAATGTATTTTTCATTTATGAATGCGTTTCGTGCAACAAAATTCATTTGAAAAGTGAAAAGTGCAAAGTGAAAAGTTGCAAAGTGTTTGGTGCAATAGGCTCCTGGTCCTGCATTCCAGACAAGTGATCTTTTGATGCGAATACGAACTTTTGCATTGCAGAATACGTCCCCAGTCTGATGACGAAATGGCAAAGTTGTAACATTTCAGCGCTTGTATTCAAGTTTTTTGATAATGAGAAATAATAGAAGACATGCATATTGTTGGAAATAATTTTTATTGTTATGTTCTGGTAAATAATTCCATAGCAATTGTTTTTAAAATATGCTACACGTCGTGTGTCTGAAAGTTACGAAGTCCATTCGATTAGTGTAATTTTTCTCTACTTCTTCCATTAAAGTTGGCCGATTACTTCAACGGTTGCTTCAATATTGGCTTCCAATCGAGAGTTGTTAGTTTCACAGCATAAATCTATTTTTCTTACATTAAATTTACAAACCTAACATTAAATGTCAACACAATGCGAAATTCTCAACAGTAGAGATAAAAAACCAGTTAAAAAACAGTCCATAGTTTCAATTTCAAAAACTCGAATACCAGTTATTGTGAGTTGTAAGAAATACAGTTTTCTGAACGAAGCTGCTGGGCCTTTATTCTCCTCAAAAGAACTTTCGGAAGCTTGTGGCGCTTGTGCTTTCACGGCGACCAAAGCAATTCGAAGTGTTCCGGTCGAACCTAGTTTGTCATCCCATGACGTGGGACAGAGGTAACTACATATTGTTACGATGACGCTCACGGCCTTTGACTTTCAACTTTCTATGTCAACAGTGGAATTCCTGAAGGACAAATGAGCGAGTTCCTTTGTACTACGGGGTGTATGCCATTTCCAAATTTGGTTTCCTTGGACCTACTGGACAATAACCTTCAGTGCTGGCGATTTGAAGCTGCACTATTTGTTTTGCTGCACCCTGTATTTAAAAGTTACCTTTTCACTTCTAATCTATGGCAATCCGCCTTCAAGTAGCCGCATCCCTTCAACCGTAACAATCCCCGCTTCCTAAAAAAAATCCCTATCAACTTGCGATAAAACCGGAGAAACTATCCTGTCGACACCTATCGAAACATTCCCGATACCGTCGTCGCACGGCGATTACGTAAAACGTAAAAATCCGCACGAATGTGGGGCGCGACGGGCAGCGTCATAGCTGCACGCGTCCGTCAGCAAGGTCGCGGCGGGTCTCCCCTACGCGCGCGGATGACGTAATGACCTCCTTTTGCGATTCACATGCATTTCTCGTAAATGGCCAATTACATTCCGGTTTCGTTCGCTCGTTCGCGTCCTCGTTGGACGACGTCGTCAGGTCCAGAAGGCTCTCTACGCGTTACGGTTACGTTCTGTAGAACAGCTGATGCACCTTTTCCAAGATGGCTGCTGGGAGCAACATAAATATCACGGTTGCGTTCTATAAAAGACGAGTCCAACAAAACACACTTTTTTCAACTAAATAAATAATTCTGCTCTGAAGTCGTTAGTAGAAACGATATTTCTTTACCAACGACGTTTTTAAATAATCCGCCCATAACCTGTAGCTGAACGTGAACTCGCAGTCAAATCATATGGTCAGAAACCCATAGGACAGTCCAACGATCTGTCCTAATCAGTTTTTCAATATGGCTGCTGGGAGCGAAGGGTAAACAAACAGATTTCGATAATGAATTTGGAAGCGATTTATTTTACTATTCTTCATATTTTCACTATTTTCGATTCAAGTAAGCCATCGTTTAATTGCTTGATCAATGGTGGAAACAGCAGATTGTCAAATAACATCTGATTGTTTCTAGTCGCTCCCAGCAGTCATGTTATTGGACGATCTGCTGTTTCCACAATTGATCAAGCAACGAAACTGTGGCATGATTTAATCCAAAATAGTGAAAATATAGAGAATATAATAATCAATTACTTCAAAACAAATGGATGAAATTCGTTTGCGGGTAAGAAGAGTGTTAGCGTTTCGTTTAAGGTTATGGGCCGCGATTGGCGAAAATTCCCGGTGGGGTGGGGACAGAAGAATAGGTGGAATTTCAAGATATATCGTTTCTATTTACGACTTTATAGAGGTAATCTTTATAATGGTGAATTGTGATAACACTTTTACGTCTTATGGTTACGTTATGAGCGTCTAGTAAGCATACGTCAAATGTAGTATGTTATTTTGTCCGTATCATTTGCTGAGGAAATGTCAGTTTTAGTGGTATCAAAACAATAAGAATTCACCAGTTTTGGCAAAATTGTTCATCGTTGGAGTTTCGAATCGAGAAAGAAGTCAGGAGTCGTAAGCCGAATTCCTGAGCTATGGACATATAATATGTTCTGTCTTCAAATCTCAATGTTGGATCAATGGGAAAAAACAATTAACAGCCTCTTTTTCTAGTAAGGAGATGTGGGGTCGAAAAAACTAATAATTTTCCTACACTGTTCCATCCGCATTACATTCTTTAGATAGCAATTCTTAAAAGCAGTCAAATCTAGGTTGTATCCAATATGGCGGTGGATGGCAATTTTTAGATAGTGGGTACTTCAACGAGTTTGTTTCTATATCGAAAGTGGTTTCGAGAATTTCGAATAGCCTTTACCGGGACAAAATAGTAATCAACTGTATACTAAATATATCTTTGAAATGAAGACAATTGGTCGTTAGATTGGCGAGCGTTCTTCGAATATCGCCATAACTCAACATGAGAATATCGATTAAAAAACACTTCTACTCCAACAGTCGTTCTTTATCGCGATTTCCGTTATTCATATCTTTAGCATTCCCCGTTTCACTTTGAAAGTTGAATAATATCCACCGATCAGCTCTTGCCAGTCCGAAGGCGTGCTTGGCAAAACTTTCTCCCGGAAAGATCACAGTGGGACGCCTACCGAATTTTTCATCGGTCCGGCGCTCTCAACCTGTCTTGGCTTTTGGCAATCCTCGCCAACTTTTTTCACGTAGGAGCGTTAGCTAATCGACATCAGCAGACCATTTTGGTATTCAAGGCAGCATTTCGAGAGATGTAGGTATTTGAGGGCGACTTAACGATTCAGCGAAAATAATGGCAACACTGTCACATGAAATTTTATTGTATAGATTTAGTTGAATAATTTGTGTTAGATCATTGGAATACGATTGATGAAATTACAGATTGCAAAATGTCCAATTTCCAGCTTTTTATTGCCAGGTGTCGACTTTTCTGGGTATCCAAGTCTGGCCCCGTATTCTCGACGAGTGATCTTTCAAAGCGAATACGAACTACATTGTGCGGTGTGCATTTTTTCAGGTAAAAGAGGGACTCGCACAATGAAGTTCGTATACGCTTTGAAAGATCACTTGTCCAGAATACGGCACCTGAGAAGATTTGGTAAGCAAAATTTGAGTTCTAATTTCAGTGTTTGAACGACACATGGTTCTTTTTGAACCTTTAGGTTCTACTTGTTTGACTTCTATGAATGATATTGCACCCTTGACAAATTCATTTATGAATCGCTGAATTGTAGAATTCGTTTTTTCATCTTCAAATTTCAAATGATTCAATTTTCACCCGAGGCCATGTTGCGTTTGTTTATATTGAAATCTGAATACATTGAGGGCTTCTGGTTTCATTACAATCATTGATGGGTTCAACTTTCTCTTTTAAATTTTAAACCTCTCTGGAAATTTCAAATAAAGATGTTTAAATTACACGTTATAGGCGATCTCAAGTGAAGAACAATCGCTCTGCGTGTGGCATTAGAAGAATATTCGGCGCTGTTCAGACTAATAGCAAACCCGCGCTTAAGACAGCCACTATTATCAATGCTGTTATGATTTGATTGAAAGACGTTATGTTTATCTTGATAGCTTTTGAATCCATTCATTGCTTGAAGATTTTAGACTTCATATATTAACTCAAATAACATGTCAACTACAAATAAACGTCAAAGAACATTGTTACAGAGCGTTTGAAGAATATTGAAACTATTATCAGTTTCAAAAATAAAGGAACATCTTCCCCTCATAAAATATTTCATTCAAAAATTGTATGATTATACATTGCCACATCCTCTCAAAATTCCTGGAATCCCCAGTAACGTCGCACAACCTCCGCATCTCCAGCGTGAAAACCCGACGCGACGTTGCCGCGTCTCCCGAAAATTCCCCCGACTCCTGAAAAACGAGACAGGTGTCCCCGGCCGTTGCCTGCCGCCGCCGACGGCCGTTATACTCGCAGAAATCCGTCCCCCGTCGGCATTTCAGACGTCTCTAGGACCGCTATTCGAACGAGTGTGAGTAACCTCCGGTGTGGCGCACCAACCCTCCGCGCGTACGAAAACGTCGACGAGCGGGCGAGTCAACGACCCCGAACCCGCTTGTTATGGTCCCCCTCGCGTCGGATAGATGCGGCGATGCGTTGTTGTTGATCCCGTCGTTAGGTTAGGTACACACGCATACGAACATCTGTCCGCATTGCGACCGTCGTCCTTGAGGTGAACAAAGACACGGGAGTCTGGGGATTTCTATGCGGGGATGATTCCAGACAGATACAGAGGACTGGGGGAATTTCCGGCTGTTTTGAGATAGTTGACAGGCTCTGCTATGGACCAGTCTAACGAAACAGCAGATCGCATTTTTTCAAGATGGCTGCTGGAAGTCACTTTATTTTATATACTCCGTTAAGTGTTTTGACGATCTGCTATTTCCACGAAGAACAATACGAAGCCATATTCAAATCGGTAATAGTGAAAATACAAAGAGTAGAAAAATGAATCACGAATTAAATCCTTTTGTTTACTCTCAGCTCCCAGCAGCCTTATTGAAAGGCTGATCGTGACAGATTTCCGGACTGTCCAAGAGATGCCAGTGTGCGCATATAATTCGATTCCGTGTTGAACAGGTGAATTTTAAATCACCTGCTTCGAGTTGTTAGAATTTGGAAACTATTATGAAACAACTTGGATGGCCGTGATGATTCAACACATCCCACTCTGCATATTTATATTCCACCACGCTGTTTATAAACATTAAACTAACTTTGGTTTTTTCATGATTTCCGAGATATTTGCACTGGCTTTCGCGATTCTAAATCAATAATTCCTTAAATTATTAACAATTTTATTAATTTCAACAATAAATAGCAATGCCATCGAACAGAACCAAACCAAATACAAAATAAGAACAGAATCAAACATTATCCATATCTGTTACTGCAGTAAGTCGACTTTAATTCAATATGTATACCTACTACAAACATTGCCTATCCTCATTCGAGATTATTCTTGGTATATTTACTGAATCTGATCATAATTACAATGAATGTGAATGATATGTTCATTTGAGAAACAATCTAGACTCTGCTTATCTTTGTGCGAATGTAAACTCGATAACGCGTCAATGGTACACTTGGCAACGTTGGATTAAAACGAAAAGCCGACATATCACGAGCACCAACCCTGTGAAATCATTTCACGAAAACCCAAGTGATTTTTAAAATGTGAATTCTGTTTTCACTTCCAGTACCACTTTTAATTGTTACAGTACGTTAACTATTGACGAAATCAATCAACAGTACGAAATATTTCTTTCGCTGCACACTTTCACAGTAGAAATACAAGTACTCAGTCACGACGAAACAGAAATAGCATGTAGAGATGACCATTTCGTCATGCGATAGTATATTCCAAGACTAAAAGTTAATAAAACATGTATAATTAAATAGAATTATTCAAATTGGAAACATACATGTAGATTTCTAAAATCGAACCTTTCTATGTACTTGTATCATTAGGGAATTGGAGATTCCATAATCAATCGTATCAAGTAAAATATTAGAAGCAATATAAACGACAATAATAATATATAACACTACTAATAAAGGAAAAATGCAAATTCACATGCTTGTTTGCATACTGAACATGAATATTTTAAATAATTATATGCTCCTTTTATTCTATGACGCAAACTGCTGTTATTTACCCGAGAAAATTGATTACAACAGGTTATGGGCCAAGCAAGCTTAATAACGGAAAGAATTATCATCAAAACAAGTCTGACAAATTCATAAGCAACTCAAATTTAATGAGCAAATACTTATTCACATCAGCAAATAATTAAACCTAATATTTCACTACATTATGTCTCGAACCTATGAAGTCAAGCTTATTATATTTTAATAAGCACGAAGTTTTATTAGCAGTTATTATTCTCTTTAAATAAAACACTATTATTTCGTAGAAACTTTCATATTTCACTATAAATTTCATGGCTGGATACAAGTAAAAACGTCATGATCTCCAGCTCTTTTTATTATCAACGAATTTTTCATCTTTAATACAAGAAATCAAAACCGACAGATCATATATCCAAAAGAACAAAAAAAAAGATGACAACAAAAGCCATTGTAGATTCAAGAATTTAAAACAGTATACAGCAAAACATGGTTAAATGAAATAAGTGTGAAATGAAAAATGAATTTATTTACAAGTGCAGTAATACTTTAATCCTTTAAAATTCGAATACCAGTTGTTGAAACAATGAAAGTTTACTCAAAAGCATCACTTTCGTTGAAGATGACGTCAAAGCATCAAGTTCATTGCATTCTATCTGCCTTCAAAACCAGCGGAAATGACTAGGTACCTTTTCCATTATGAGTCACCACCTCAAGGCTGGGTTAATAAACGATGCAAGTTCAACAATCCGTACTCCCGAAAAGACCCCAAATCAAAAACAAAAATATGAAGTATTTTTAAATCGATCTCGTTCCACAAAAGCAACGTGCCAGTATACGGTTCACGCTGAACATCGCATGATTCTGACATAAACACGTGAGAAATAACGAAAATAATGAACAATAAGCAACAACAATAACAAAAATAACTAACAATAAGCAACAACATTAACAAAAAAAGTTACTGACAATTTGACTGAGCTTTAGATCAATAATTTTCGAATGAATCATAACTCAAGTATTCGTAAGAGGTCTATTAAATTTCATTGACGCGGGATGAATCATAAAATAGTCCACAGGTCATCAAACGCTGCGTCATAAGACCTACCACCAAAAATATTTATAAAACGAACGTGAAAACAGATGTAGAATGTAAATAAAAATATTATCAGCATTATCTTTTACGTTGAAATCGATTTCCTACCAATATTTGTTCACGAAACTGATAAGCGATAACCCACATTATCTGTGGTTATCGAAAATGTTCTCAGGAAATTCTAGCGAACAATACTGAATCCCATCGAGTTAAAATTGATTTACAGAAGAGGAAAACACCCCTGAGTTATTGAAATTCGATGATTAATTGAAACATAACCTCAACGACATTGAATCATAGAATAATAATGAAAATACTTCACTTCATTGTCAACAACCAAAATATATTTCGGTAGTAGTATTAAGGCTCTAGTAGTATCATATCATTATTATTCCGAACAGTGTCTTTAATTTGAATAAAGCTCTCCTTGATGAATACCTTACTAGACAGTGAAACATGTGCAGCCAGTCAATTTACCAAACAATCCAAGAAACGCGGAAGTGCGTCATAGAACAAGCTTTCACGTGACGTAGGCGAATGATGGGACAAAAAGCATGATGCGTGTCAACACGTACAAAACATGCGCGTAAAGTGGAATTCCAGGAAAATAAAAACTTCGCTCAACATCCCAATGAGTCACTTAAATAACGTTTACGTAAACTATATTGAATAAGAAAGAAAATTGGGAAAACAACGTACCTAACGTTCAATTTGGAAGCCTTGAGAGACTGGTGATTGCACAATCAAGCACAGTATGTTTCGTCACAACTAAACGAGCACTGATAACACCCGACACATCGAATTTCATCCAGAATTTCGCACTGAAAAACTCCCAGCTGGTTCGACACACCGAACAACGTCCAAAAAACCCACAACTTTTCTCTGCACACACCACAGAATATTATTGTTGACGTGAACGGTACACAGAACTTAACCGAACGACGTCCTCGCTGATTATAGCAGGCACAGAGCTGAAATCCCACTACAGAACCGAAGCGACGTTGCCAAGTCATTAATGAACGTCAGAGGCTCTTTCATTGGTCCGCGATAGGCTTGTTTCCCCCACTCTTCCTTCATATAGATCAAACTCCAAGCGTTCCAACGTTTCGTTCACGTGTTTTCGATGGTTTTGTTTATCATCGAGTGCGTATTTGAAACTTTTTGTTTTCGATTCGTTATAATACGTCTCGTGGAATGACCTGAAATAACGCAAATTCTGACACAAAAGAGCTTTGTTCCTTTATGTCGCAAGTGATTTCGAGGCTGATGAAAACTACTCAGGAGATATTGTTTTGTCGACACGAGGTGGCAAGGTCGACTGCTATAAATAGGTTTTTTAGGATTTCCAAATCGCCTCTGTGTTTACTTTTGATGAGGTGCAATGTTTTGTATGTCGTTAAACTGGAATTTCTGAACTTTTTCAGGTTTGCTTTGTGGGTAGGGGTTTATGGAGACAATGGCAGACATTTTTTTCAGTTCAAATATATGTTTAAATAAGTGTTAATTCTAATATGTACTTCCATTTTTGATGAGTTTTACAACGAACTATATCAATAAATCAAGAAATAGTATTGAAAAATCAAAATTGTAACATAAATATTTTACCCGTAATCCGGTCCAATATTTCATCATTTCAAGTAAGCCAAACTTTTTCACTATGTATTCTTAGTGCATTATTTTGCATGAAACTGTTATTTCAAATGTTAAACAATTTCGGAGTCGACTTAAAATTCCGCATTTTTTGGCATCTTAATATTGAACATTTTACTAACCAGCTAAGTCTTTGGAACGTTACAATTTTACTTACATTAGAATTCACTTGTAACAAACAAAAACGATTGAGATTCTTCATTAATCATTTGAACAGTCTTGATGCTTAGAAATTTTTTTGTGTATTCCATATTTTAAATTGATAAAAGCTATCCACCCATAAAAAAAATCATTTCGAAAACATGAATTCAATATCCTTATGATTATGATCCAGTATATCTGCACTACACATAAGTACAGTAACGAAAAAACCAAGTAATTATCATTTGATATGTTTCCGATAACAGAATGTACTTCAAATGATAGAATCATGAGAGAATAATTTTCAATAGATAATAATAGTAATTCACGTAAAATTGTAAAATAGGGTTTTTCTGGACTAATAGATAACATTCAAGGACGAGCTGTAGGCGAGTTCTGAAAATGTGCGAGTCTAAAAAACTATTTTAGGACATGTTGAGTACAATATCACACACAATCACTGCTGTTTTTCATATTTTAATGCGAATTGCGTTCAAAAGGCATGTAAACTTTTGACGAGTGATTTCATATGAACTGTCAGCCGTTATTTCGGAAAATGCTTCTTTCTCGAAGAAATAGGTATTCCGGACAGTCGCCGAAAAAAATATTTCCATAGGGAATTTAAAATCGACTTGTTCTTGATGGTTTCTAGACTTTGACCAAAAAACTAAAAAAATATGTCGGTACAATGTTTGATAACTGAATCGGCGAATTGGCCGCCAAGAAGCTGCGACTTGACACTTGTAGACTATTTTTTGCGGGACGCCGTTAAAGACAAGTGTATGCCAACAAACCAGAGACAATTAATTAAGCATTTTAGGGCCAATATTCGTGATGTCATTGCCTGGATACGACCCCATACACTCAAAAAAGTGCTCTGTAATAATTTATGATCGAATACTTCCAATCAAAATTTCCCAAAGAATCATCCTGAAGATTGAAATAGAAGGTGAACATCGTTCAAAACTTACAACAAGTCTCCCATTTTAACCGATATATCCATGGAGGTAAAAGAACGTTTGACAAGTGTCACGTAAACAAAACAACACAAAACAAAGAAGGGACACGCCAATATGACCGACTTCGATCTTTTTAAACGATGAATTCTATTATGTATGCCTCATTTCTTGTTCATTTTCTATACAGTTTGTATCAGAAAGATATTCAGTGTTAGTTAAAAAAGGTTTCTTATTCAGTGAATAGGTGCTCTAATGAATCCAAAAAATTCTCGCCACAAGTTGCCCATACAAATATGGCCGATTTTATGTGAAACTTTTGCATCAAGGGAAATATAGAATATGCTCCGTCCCCTTCCTTTACCTCCATCGATATATCAGTAACTTCAGATTTTACCTTCCTTCGATACACCCTCCATTTCAGTAGATTAAAATCAGAGGCAGAAAACCTTAAACGACAGGTGTAAGCTCAGACAACTCCCGCACAAAAGAAACCCGAGGCCCCCAGCTGTCGCACAGGAGGGAACAGCCGAAGAAACCGACACCCATCATACCAACGGATGTTTATTTTTTCGACGAACTGCACCGAAGTGAAAAACGTGCTGATTCCAAAGTTCGATGTCACCTTTTCAACATGTTACGAGCGGGTTGAAAACGATAGAATACGAAAACGTGGGTTAGCACGTGAAACTATATCCGATAACTGTTGAATTTCCGGATTCGTGGTAGAAAGTTATTCGCCAACTTTTCAGATTACTTCGGCTGATAAGTTTCCAAGTTTGACCAACAGGTAGAGGATTCGATCCCGGTCGATTTTTCTAGTCCCGGGATTTCGGGATTATCAACTAAATATTGGGATCCCGGGATAGTATTGTTGATATAAAGTGGTAGCAAAAAGGAAAACATATCAAAATCAACCTTTTATCCTGAATCTTCACTTAAATCTTCAAAAAGAAAATTATAACTTCCTCTGATAAAACTAACAAACTAGGCCCTTATAAAATAGTTAAATTAATTATTGCCGGCTAATTTTGACGTTTAACGTCAAATGAAAGTCCGTTCACGAAAGGTTGAGCCGTCGGTTGGGCACGACAATTTAGCATATTGCACTGTGTATATTAAATTTTAGGTTATGTTGTTTATTTTTGTTTAACTGGCTATCTCGTCGAAGGTGGCCGGGTACATTCGGCAACGTTGACTTTATTTTACGTTATGACAGCAAATATTGCCAACTTCAGATAAATAAACAAACGCCTACTATGCGTTCAAACTTTCGTGAACGGACTATAAACGCGTTTAGTTTCACGCAAATTTTTTTACTTAATTTGACGTAAGTGCCTAAGTTTAAATGATATGTGTCGAAATTGACGCAATTTGGGCGCATATTTTGAGATTTTCCGAAATCTTCAGTTAGGTATATGAGTGAACTGCAGACGGAGAACTAAAAGCGCAAGTGTTGATTAGAAAAGGATATGCACGACTACCTTGCAGAATACAGAATACCACAAAATAAGATAAAAGTGCTTTCTTCACTCCACCTGTCATAAAACGTTGGTTACCGTGACTAATGGTGGTATTCCGCTTTTCATCTGTAACTTACGATACTGTAGCGTTTGATTGATCTGTAACTGGCCGACTTACAGATCTTAAATAATGTAATTCTGGAATGGTTTCTGTAAATTTCTTATTTACAGTGTCACTTTTGAACTACTCATCGATAAACATAACCTTCAATCGTAAGTTTTGATTATGGATGGAACTTATGTCTTATGAATAAATGGTTGTGATTTTAAATAAAAATTCATTTATCTGAATGTAGTTCGCGTTTGTTCCTTTCATCTAATAAATTAAAAACAGGAAAGAAAAAAATTCTCGGTTAAATTTGCTGTAGAGCATTTATTAAGTTTTTAGTACACTGGTTCTTCAATCTGAACATGTTCACAAAGGACATTCGGCATTTCTTCAATCTGAACATTTTCTGGGCATTCGGCATTTCAAATGGATTCATTTGATCACGCAACCTTTTTTCCTCCCAATTCTCATCAAGTTCCTACTTCAAAAAAGAATGATTTTCAGGTCATGTATATTATTGAACAATGTTTTACCTGGTATGATTTTCTTCCGATGAAAATTCAATGAACAATGCCACATTATTTTTATTCATCATGAACTTCTCACATTAAAACGTTGGTGTTCGTCCTAAAATAAACAAACCATTCAACGTAATCTCACAATATGTTATTCGATAATGCTTCCGATCACCCGTCGAGTACTCGTAAATATTAAACGTTTTCTGTAAGCTACAGATCCCTCAAAGAGGTCCAGAATTGCAATTTTCCTGTAAGCTTATGAAGAGTTACAGATTGGCTTACAGATGAAAGCAGAATACCACCATAAATTGCAGCGTTGACCCTATTTTTCAGATTAAGCCTCCAGCAACTACTACCTGTACATAGACCAGAAAAAAGACTCACTCAACGGAAAAAATAAAATCCTAAACGACAAAATTCAAAACACCCGTCAAATCCATTTCCACGAAACCCTCCAGAAACTAACATCCCTCTTTCCCTTATCATCTCCCCCAAGAACAAAACATCACTCTCCGCGTTGCCCTCCAAAGACAAGTTGACCCAGAAACGACAGGCCAGACAAAACTCATCTACATTCTCCAGAGTACAAACCCCCAAAAAAATCGAGACAGGTTCAACCCCTACTGAAACCAATAAAGCCTTTTCACGGTCTCGTTTCGCCGATAAACCGGGGGCGGTTGGGGGTGCTTTAGCGCCCGCCTCCCCCAATTTTACGCCCGCCCGGTCCTCGAGAACCTTTCGGGCGGCAGCGTCGTCTAAGCCTGCTGCAGTCTTTGACCTTTGCGTTGCGACGCTCTTTCTGTACGTGAGCGTCGGGCGAACGCACCGCCGAGGTCGCGCGATGGCAGTTTTTAGCGTCGATTTATTAATAGCGCACCGAGCGCTTGGGGCAGCGGCGTGCCAAGACAGGATGAGCATTTTTTGGGGGCCGAGCGGTCGTCGTTGTTATGCAATGATTCATATGCCAGAAATGTACGGTTGTACTGGCTCTCCACTACCTTTCATCACGAAGGTGCGTGAATCGGTAGTTTTTCGCACGCTTTTGTCAAAGTACGGCGTGCGGTAATGAGAATGATGGAACGAAAATGTCAGATTAATTTGTAAGCGCACGTTGTACCATTCCACAAGCATTAGTGTTGCCATAAAATTTACCGCCGTAGTGCGGTAAAATAATTTTCGAAAACGGAAATATCAATTCACGGCGAACGGTGATGGCTTCATGAAACGAAAATTTCGGATTGATTTGCTTGCGCCAATTATTCCGCATGTATTTGAATTGCTACAGGAACACTTTACCGCACATGGTGCGGTAAAATCTTTTTGTACACGAAAATATCGAATTGTTCCGCGTTCGCAAAGGAATACATTTCCAAATTTTGTGAAAATAACATTTTACAGTACGGCGTGCGGTAGTAAGTTAATGGCATAGAAATGTAAATTGATTGGCGTGCGCAAAGCGTACTTTTTTCGCACACATTTGTCGAAATAATATTTTACCGCACGCATTCGAATTGCTACAGGAAAATTTCTAATATTTCTAGAGCCAGATATATCAAATTGATTGGCGTTCACAAACACTACATTTATTTATGGCATGGAAATGTCAAATTGATTTGCTCTTCGAGGAATTTCATTGACAATTATCGTCTATCAACGGTAACCCCTTCTTAATATCAGAGTTTCTAAAACAACTGTTAGTTCAGTACATAAATTATCTTTCATTCATAAAAAACAACAAATTAATCAGACAAACTTAGTTTATAAGTATAATTGTATGGAATTTTACATTGCTCATATTAAATTTATCCAATAATTTCCATCAATTTGAAATTATCGACTTCTAGATATCAAATTAAACAAACAAATGATTTCCATATTCTATATTGGCTAAAATCCCCACAAGTTTTACCTACAGCTGAAATCGTTCACTAGTAAAAGGTAGTAGAGCATTCTTAAGCAAATATCTGCTAGGATTAAACCAACTTTCTTTTTGAGTCCTCAAGTATTGGCTTTTCTGATTCATTCGTTATTCACAATGAGTTTCTTGCAGAGTCACTCAAATTATTATTGACCATCTTCCTGGAAGAACCCTAAGAAACCTGTACCTGCGGAAAATTAATAGTTATGGCATGTTGTAAAAATGCCTGGAGATAGCTAAATAGCCCAATTCTTCAGCCTACATTATAAACTCATCTTCACAATTTACTATTTTAGAAAGTTTCGAACGAAGCTTTCAGCAATTTCTTCAATGATTGTGATTTCAATAGAACATTGAAATACCAACTTCACTAGTTTTATTTACAACAGAAAATAATAACGCAGCATTAACAATCAGAGTAACATTCAATGTTTCATCCTAACATAAGTAATCAATGAAATGACATAATAAGTTTAACTTATTATGGTTGTTTTTTTTTCGATTGGACTGAATTGGATTTATGACCAGCATGATGAGAAGTTAAGAACTCAAAAATTTGATGATGCCATAGTTGTTTCGAAGCTCGAACACGAAAAATAGAATTAATGCCAGAATATACTGTTATTTGAATTCTTATAGTAATTAAATTAACTTATATCCTTAATGAAACAATGGAGACTGAATGTAATATTATTCAATGCGATCTGAAAAAAAATTATGATTTATTTATGGAAGTTCTAATAGCCATTCAAGATCCGTATCAACAGTTTCAAAAATATGGAATTTCAAATGAGTATTGATATATTTCCATCAATAAACGAACTCTACTGATATCATTCTGGCTATAACCTTTTCTGAAACTTCTCTGTTATTTTGCTTTCCAACGTTTGGCTGTTGAGGATTCAATTGAATTGATATAGTTATACGAAACTAGTTACATTAATTCACTTCTGCAGAAATTTCCGATAAATTTGACATTTTTCGCAGAGAATCCAACTGAATTGGCTGAGAGCATCACTGATTTCAATTGTTACATAAACCCGCCGTAAATTTCCTATCTGCGAAGTCCCCATAAATTCAACCCTTTCGACGTACGCCACTGCGCGAATCAAAAAGCGGGGTCGTCCCGAAATCCGTCATATGTCGCGGCTTCCTAGATTTTCTCGCCTCGGGCGATATTCTCGTATTGAAGATCCGCGTAGGCGGCCGCGGACGACTGGTTCCTTGTTTTATTGCGACACATCCCATTCTATGGTCCGCGGGGCGAGGAACTATCGCTCTTTATGCCGGGGACCAATCCACTAATGGCAGGAATGAATCATAGCGTCTGAAACGCACAAAGGAACAGTTATCTAGCACTTGAAGAGGATAACGAGCTTTAATTTGCCTTCTCAAGAAGCATCGTCACGACTAGGCAATATACAGGGTGACCCACAGTTTATGGTACCCTAGAGAAATGAGGAAATCGACCAATTGCTCAAAAACCGCTTGAGATTGGTATAAAAGTATAACAACAAATATAAGGGAAACTACGAGTAATCTAAAAATGTGTCTCGTATCAAATTTCAAAGTGGTTACTACTTTTGATATAACCGGCAACACCGCAGCTTCAACTCAAGAAACCAAATTTTCGATAACTTCATACTTCCAAGATTCTCCGCAAATAGACCCTTTCCATTTGACGCAGAAGAATCACTTCCAAACTGAGTTTTATTAATATAATAATGAGATTGAACACAAAAAATGTTTTAAGAATCTTTATTATAACACACATTTAACCAAAATATTGATGTTTAAAACACCATAACGATTGCAATAGCGTCCTGATACCGAGTTTGAAAATTAGGGGATGATGTTTGCGAGATTTTCAGGTAGGCCATGTTGCAGGTAAAAGCTTAGACAGGTGACAACTTTGCAAATAAACCGGCCAGCCTATCACCCCATGGCAGAGCAGTTTATAGACAAACACAATAAATATTCCCAGCATTAAACGATACATAATAAAAAATATAAATAATTCATTTATTTAATTCAGACATCCTGCGTGTTGAAGTGAACATTGTTCATCACTAGAATAATGAAACTAATTTCTCAACTTGAAGAAACTCAAGAACCGCATGCAAATTGCGAAAATCTAACCTCAATTACAATATTATTCATTCTATGCTTCACACAATCTTTTCAGTGGAGCAAACAGGCTTGCCAATCGCGAAATAATGGTATTAATTATACCGTGGCGACATCAAACGAAAACAAGTTAATAACATAATGCCAGACTAGTTGACATTAACGAGTTTTTTAAAAGAAAACGTCAGAAGTAGACGAGAAATCCCCCTTTCACTGGATGCCGAGAAGAATCGCGATGACCGCGGAGAATTGGATCAAAAACAAGAGTACTGGACAGCGCTGTGTTATCATAGAGTCGGAAAACGTTGATTGAACTTTTTACTCAGTGGATTGAGCATAGACCGCAGTAAAAAATCATAGATTTATATATTATAGGTCCATATAAAAAATACTGGAATCCATAGAAATGAACATTAATGAAATAAAAACAAAATTTCATGGTTCCTGCTTTATTCTTTTCACACCAAGGTAATAATGAGTTGTAGCCAAATTGGGATTGCAATGGTCAGAGGAGAAATAAAATAATAACAGTATATTTCATCTACATTGAGATTGGTAGACGCATTTCGATACACCACAGAAACAACTATCCGTGTGAGCCAGAGCAAATAAGTCTATGGTGTGAGCATAGATCCATTGGGAAGGTTATCCCATAGACATAGATTCCCTGTCTACCACAAAAAAACGATCTGTCAAGCACAGATCTTTCTCACAAATCATTGACAAGTATGTTGTCACTCTCCCGTCAAAGTTATCAAAATTCCAGCTAAAATGAAATTGAAAAATGGAACAAAACGGCCTCACAGCGTCCGAAGTCGTTGATACGTCATGCCCCGCTTGCACAACCTTAATAGAAATCAAAGCCACCTTGGATAAATATGATCAATCCCACCTTCTCAGTTTCTACGGCCACCTCAACCTTGAGGAAAGAAAATCGCTGGTGGACCAAATATCCTCTATAGACTTCCAAGAGGCCACAGAAATGTTCGATGAGTCTTTAAAAGTCATGGAGGAACAGGAGACCTTGCAGGGTAGGGAGATAGAACCTGTTGCTATCACAGATTTCGGCTCAGTGTTAACTTGTGGGCAAGACAAGATTCAGGAGTATTGGAGTGAAGGCCTTAAGGCTATTGGAGAAGGTAAGGTTGCTGCTTTGGTGCTGTCTGGTGGCCAAGGTACCAGGCTGGGATTGAACATACCCAAGGGGATGATATCCATAGGTCTGCCTTCGGGTAAGACCGTCATGCAGATTCATATGGAGAGGATCAGAAAATTGCAGGGACTTAGTGGGGAACTTGCTGGAAAGGAGGTGGTACTACCGTTTTACGTTATGACCAGTGATGCGACCCACGAGCCCCTTTTGGATTTCTTGGAGGAGAATAACTATTTTGAACTGAAGAAGGATGATGTTATGCTCTTCAAGCAAGGTACGTTCTTTGTCTCATCATCAAATAATCGATCTGTATTAAACGATGAATTAATGAACCAATACTCTGTTGATTTTGACTGATACACTTCAATGAAGCCCCTAAGAAGCTATAGAGAAATGTTGTGATGAGTACTGATCAACATACTCCACCAATCCCAGCATATGAACATAAAATATGAAAAGAATTCTCAGGAATCCTAAAACGAATGATTTTATGATACCCTCCAACTGTAAGGTCTACAGATTGTTCAGGCCTTCTTAGTTGGATGAACGAGTTCAAGAACATTGGGTTTTTTCACTGTGAATGATCATATTGATTTCTTTATTGATCAAATTTCAGTTTAGTCTGGTACTTCAAGTCTCCAACGAAGACGTAGAAAAGCTATTCAAAACACTCTATCATCTAAAACTAAATAGTTCGTAATGATAATCTGAGATGGCACTAGTTAATCCGTTTTACTCCACTAATGCGCAATATGTTGGTACTTAGACCTCTTAGCATCTTCAAGATGACGGTTTGCAGAATCTGTACAATAAACTAGTGTTTTGTTCTTCTGGAAAGTGACAAATGACAGATCAACAGAATGTAACGTCAACCGTAGCGAGCCAGTTAGCATAATTTACAGTCCGCCATGTTTAGTCAAGACGTTTTTGGCGGTATTTTTGAATTGTATATCTCATAACTCTATAGAAGTCTTTTCGACCTTATTCTTAATCTGTAGGCAACGAAACATTCATAAACAAACTAAATCTGCAATCTGCGCAACTCCGACGAA
Source organism: Propylea japonica (assembly GCA_013421045.1). Lineage (NCBI taxonomy): Eukaryota > Metazoa > Arthropoda > Insecta > Coleoptera > Coccinellidae > Propylea > Propylea japonica. The sequence goes on along the minus strand of CM024242.1, from coordinate 79,737,738 downwards.
ACATGGCGGCCAACCAATAGAAAATGAGACACGAGTTGTCGCCACTGTGGCATAAGTTGCCTGGGGACTCCAACGCATCCTAGAAGAATCATTTAAACACCTCTATTTCAGAGAATGAACCCGTGCTTCACCTTCGAAGGAAAGATCATCCTCGCCGAGAAAAAACACCATCGCCATGGCACCAGACGGTACCGGCGGCATCTACAAAGCGATGGGAGAAGAACGGCATCTTCGAGGACATGGAAAAGCGCGGCGTCCACTTCATCTACATCTTTCCAGTGGACAACGTCATGGCCAAGGTGGCGGATCCCATCTTCGTCGGCTACTGCCTGGAAACCGACACAGACTGCGCCGCAAAAGTCGTCGAGAGTACAAGGCGAAGCAGAACGTGGGCAACGTCTGCAAGGTGGACGGTAACTACTGCGTGGTGGAGTACTCGGAGATCAGCGACGAGCTGGCCCATCAAACGGACGAAAACGGGGTGCTGCGGTTCAACTCGGCCAGCATCTGCATACACATGTTCTCCTTGGAGTTATGCGGGAGATGGCGGCGGCCAGGTTGAAGCCCCACGTGGCCAAGAAGAAGGTGCCGTTTATTGACGAGGAGGGCGTGAAGAGGAAACCGGTGAATCCTAACGCGGTTAAAGTGGAAAGGTTCGTGATTCGACTGCAAATATGTCTTGAAAATGTTTTGCTTTTATTTGGGTGTTCATTGAGATACACCAGATGCCATACGAGCTGAAGTGTGTCCATGGCAGGGTGCGCCGAATTCTTTATCCTGGAAGTACAAGTTTTAAGCCCTAAGATATAGAGGAAAATGTATGGCAGACTTTGGGTGATCTTTTCCTGAGAAACTCAGAAAGACACCAAATACACACTTTTAAGTTCGACCTGAAAGCCAAAATTGACCCTGTGCTAAAACTTGAAAGAAAAACATTATTCAGACATCTTTTTGATTTTTTATGGAAACATAATCATTTATGCTGGATTCACAATGGACGTAACCATAAAACTCCCGGAACGTAAACGAAAAACGCAAAGTTGAACCAATGCAAATCATATGGAACTGTTCACAATAGGCTCTGTAATTTTTACGTTTACGTTGAGCTTATGGTAGTCCGTAATTCTAACGTTAATTATAGAAATTTGTTCACATTCTGTGATTTGTAGGTCTAACTCACCAACGTCGTTTTTTTCTTCTTTTAGAATTTTGCTCTTCAATTTCTTTTTTTTTTCTCAAACATCGTCTCAATAAAAACAGACTTAATACTTCATACATTTTTGAGCGCTCGTTCTACTTGGACGAGTGCTATATCGTTTTGCCCAAATGTCTGTAATTTTCGAATTTTCAGCCGAAAATGGTCTCAAACGATAGGGTTCGACTCCCTGATGGAAAATATGAGGTCAAATCAAATTCTGTAGGGCCGTCCGGCCGTCCGTGAGCACAATAACTCTCGAACGGATTGTCCTAGAGACTTGAAATTTTCAGGGTGTGTTCAGCTCCCAAATAGCTCGGTTAAGTTCGTTAACCAGAAAAATCGTACAGGGTGTTCCATAAAAAGTGGCCATTCAAATTTTTGTTCCTCGATATTTCACACAAAACGAGGGCAAACGGAATGAAATTTTGCAGCAACTTGCCAGATGCTCATAGTGAGCCTCTCGCAAATTTTGTGGCCATAGTATAACAGAACCATAAAAAATTCAATGGAATATTGAAAAGAAGAAATTTTTATTTCCATAACCAACTTTCCGATTCAAATGAAATTCATTTTGTAAGTTGAGACTGATATACTGAATGTTCATGCAAAATTTCAAGAGGATAGCATCATCAGAACCATAGAAATTCCAATTGGAATATTAAGGAACGACTCTTTATATTTCCATAACAAGATATCCGAATCAAATGAAATTTATTTTTGGAATGAGATTTATATATTGAATGTTTGTGCAAATTTGAAGATCATCGCATCATCCGAACTATAGAAAATTCAATTTGAATATTGAAAAAAAAATTATATTTTCATACAAGATATCTGAATTGAGTGAAATTATTCCTGGTATAAAGATTGATATACTGAATGTTCATGCCAAATTTCAAGAGGATCGCATCATCAGAACCATAAAATTTAATTATTTTAATTTTCAAGTGTGACCATAGAATTGAATTTTTTTAATTGTTTATATATAAAGTATCAATTTCAAGTCATATACAGAATTTTGAGATGATAGTCCTATTGCTCCACCAGAGAACGAGCGCTCAGAAGCTCCTGCTCAGGGCTTGCTTCCATTTTTTAATTAATGACAACACTTCACAGTAATCAATTGTCAAAAAATTCATTCTGTATTCTGTATAATATTTTTATTTCAAGTGCCTAGCACTAACAGGAGCTGAGATAATAGCCAAAGTCGAAATGGCTCAAATGGCTTAAAACTCGAAAAAAAAAGATTATTAAGAAGTATAATTGAAGTCAATCTAGTTTTCTTTTAACAAATACCACCGTAATATGCCAATCATTTTTCTTCTTTTAGGGTTGAAAAGATGTAATTCAGTGACCACCAACTTGGTTCACCCTGCATTGTTACACGCTACAAAGTTGGTGTATTTTCTTTGTTTATTGTTGCGTAGCGTGTCCACAGTCCACACCAGCCTACTTTATAGTGTTTTTTATGACTGAAGCGTGCTATCTATCTCGCCGAATACGACCTTTATCTTTTCGAATATCACAGGATATTAACCCTTTCCAGCCCAAATTATTGATTTCCGAAGAAAAAAATGTTTACCCCCCAAAAGAACTTCATATACCCTCTCTAATCATGAATATATGTGAAATTTATGTTAGAAAGTGTCCTGATCCTTGCAGGACTCATGATGCCATATGGCATCATTGGGAGTTACAGAAGCATCGAAAAATTTTGATTGTTCTTTATTTTGGCATACTAAACATTTATTTGACCATATTTCATATAAGTTCACATTGAATGATAAGATGAGAAACAATTTTTGTCTTTTGTCAGATATGAAGCAACATTATTTTCAACACATTGCACCCTTGCATATGCTGTAATACAAAATTTGCAACGCTGCTTTTGTTCATTGGCCCCTAAATGTCTGGGCCAATTTGCAAATTTGTCATATATGACTAAACTGACCTTTCTCTTGAGGACTAATTTCTTCTTTGCCAATATCTACCTCTTCATCAGTTTTTTAAAAGAATAACCGAAATATCTCCTTCTAAAAGTAGAAGAAGATGCTTCTCTTCTGCTTCCATCAACACAATGCACGTCATTTTGACCGGAATTATTTAGAAATACATTCTTTATAATATTTATATATATATATATAACAATATTCCTAAATAATATTATATTCCATTATCTATTCAATATATAAGACCATTTCTGTACAGTATGAAGCCCAATGATTCCAAATGGAATCATGACTTTGTAGGGGTGGTGGGGTATATTGTGTTTTCAATTTTCATAAACAAAAATGATAATTGTATAAATTGAAGCATAATAACTCACCCTGATTTTTCTGCAGTCTCTATATAGCACAGTTTGAAAGTTATAATAGTTGAAAATTCAAGATTTACCTTTTATGTCCGAAGTCAGAAATGCAAACAGCCAAAAGAGCGTAATTTTAAATATAGAAATCTTTACTTGAAATGATTGATAACCGTAGATTTAGTGACCTCTCTAGAAATACGAATAAACAACAAGAAGGTGTTTAGTGGCATCTAGTGATTGTTAGCAGCACTTAATGCTGATGATGCCAAATGGCATCACTGGGCTGGAAAGGGTTAATGGCAATTCCTTCACACACACTAGGTATTGAACGACGCCAAACGCAACGTGATTCATCAACAAAATTCACCCCCTATTCCTGATAGTATAGTATCATTGCGACCTAATAATAACATTTGGATTTGATAGATTACTTTATTTCGAAAAAAATTCAACTCGGGAATATTTGTTCGATTTGGCTCATCAACAAGGTTATCCTAGATATTCCAACCTGACACCTTCCCTGAAGTCTTCTTTAACCTTTTAGTGTAAACTGTTCTTCGGCGCTTACACTAAAATATCAGTAGAGATTCTTTTTCGAACGCTGATAGACCAACGAAAGAATATACCACGTCAGTTTATACTAGAAGAATTTGATACAATAGAGATAGATAGAGCATTTGCTCATCATGAGCGGATTCTCATTCTCTCCCCACCATCAAATTCTAATACTTAAAACGAACGTGGAGCATTATACTGCCTGTATATTTTAGTGTAAATGTCTTAAAAAGAACATTCTTGTTCTAGTTCTTTTTTGCTAATCTTTTAGTGCAAACTCGTCGTCGAACTTTAAAGTTTTAAATATCAGCATAGAAGAGCTAGAACATAGTGTAAACTCTCTTTCGGCCTTTACACTAAATATCAGCATAGAAGAGCCAGAATAAGTACTTTATTAGCTGATCTTTTTCTGTAAGCTCTTCTTCGGCTCTTTTTTGGACATACTTTAGTGTAAACGACAAAGTAGAGCTAACACAAAAAGATCAGCAAAAAAATTATCATTCTTGCTTCTTCATGCAAACACGAAGAACAGTTTACACTAAAAATCAGCGAAGAACGTTATTATTCTAGCTACTTGTTTGTATAGTTTAAATCTCCATTTTAAGTACAAGCGTCAAGAAACATACCATCCCACCTGCCCAAAACCAACGAATTCGTACCGCTGACCATAATCCGCTCGAATTCCGAACCGAATCCTTCCCACTTGTCCCCGATTTCGCTTAGCCTGACCCCGATTCTTCTATCCCACACTCTCGCCGTCTTCTTCTGAGCCGAATAAAGTTAACGCACGACCAGAGAGTACCACGCAATTAACCACCTTCCTCTCGCTCTCCGCTCACAGGTTCGTATCAGAAGCCTTCAGGTACTCCCGCCGCCGCATCACATGAGAAGTGGGCTACGGCAAGTTTAGCCCCATCAAGAATATAGTATCATAGTACTGTTGCACATCTAATAAAACTATTCGTTCGATTTGGTTCATCAACGAGATTATCCGAGATATTCCGCCCTGACACCTACACTTAAGTTCATAAATCTTTTAGTGTAAACTGTTCTTCGAAGTTTACACTAAAATGTCAATATAGCTTCTATGTCACACTGAATATATCAACATAGAAGAGCTAGAACATAGTGTAACTCTCTTTCGGCTTTTGAACTAAATATCAGCATAGAAGAGCCAGAATAAGAACTTTATTCGCTGATATTTTTCTGTGAGCTCTCCTTCGGCTCTTTTTTGGTCATATTTTAGTGTAAACGACGAAGTAGAGTTTACACGAGAGATCAGCGAAGACAATTATCATTCTAGCTTTTTCATGCTGTTATTATAATGCAAACGCGAAGAACAGTTAACACTAAAGCAGCGAAGAACGTTATTATTCTAGCTACTTGTTCGTATAGTTTAAATATCATGATATAAGAGCTAGAACAAGGAAGTTTTTCGCTGATCTTATAGTGTAAATTCTTTTTCTGCGTCCATACTAAAATATCAGCATAGAAGAGCTAAAACGAGAACGTTCTTCGCTAATATATACGTGTAAAATCTCCTTCGGCGTTTACACTAAAAGATTAGTATGGAAGAATTAGAACAAGAAAGTTTTTCGATGATCGTTTAGTGTAATCTCTCCTTAGAAAACTAAAATACCAGTGTTCAAGCTCTTTGCCGATTTTATAGTGTAAATTCTTCTTCGACTTTCACACTAAAATATCTGCATGGAAGAACTAAAACAGGAAAGTTTTTCGATGATCTTTCAGTGTAAACTCTCCTTCGACAATCAAAATATCAGCAAATAACTTTCTTCTTCAAGCTTTTCTGCGCTGATATTTAAGTATGAATTCCGAAGAAGAATTTACACTATTGATTCAGCGAAGAAGGTTCTTTGTTCTTGATCTTCTATGCTGATCTTTTAGTGTAAGTTCAATTAACCACCTCTCCCTCCACTCGTAGGAAGATATAAGAGCTAGAACAAGAAAGTTCTTCGCTGATCTTATAGTGTAAACTCTTCTTCGGTATCCATACTAAAATATCAGTATAGAAGAACTAAAGCAAGAAAGTTCTTCGATGATCTTTCAGTGTAAACTCTCCTTCGACAACCAAAATATCAGCGAATAACTATCTTGTTCAAGATTTTCTGCGCTGATATTTTAGTGTAAACGCGCCGAAAAAGAGTTCTCATTTAATATAAACGAAGAACGTTCTTGTTCAAGTTCTTCTTAGCTGGTATTTAAGTATGAATTCCGTAAAAGAATTTACACTGTTGAATCAGCGAAGAAGGTTCTTCGTTCTAGATCTTCTATGCTGATCTTTTAGTATAAATTCAATTAACCACCTCTTTCTCCGCTCGTAGGTTCGTTTTCGAAGCCTTCAGGTACTCCCGACGCTTCGTCACCTGGGAAGTGGGCTACGACGAGTTTAGCCCCATCAAGAACGCCGACGACCAGAAGTACGAGTGCCCCAGGACGGCAAGGAACGACCTGCTGAGCATGCACAGGAGCTACGTCGAGAGGCTGGGAGGATCAGCAGAGCTCGCAGAGGTGGAGGTGTCGCCCCTGCTTTCCTACGCGGGCGAAAACCTGGCCTACAGGGTGAGAGGTTGGTTTTTTCCGCCGTTTCCACGGTGCACTTGCAGAGCGAGGAGGAGTACGAGAAGAACCAGGTGGACGAGAGTTTCCAGTCGTTTTCGCAGCTGTTCGAAATCAAGCCTACGATGATACTTGATGGGTGAAGTCGTGAAGTGTGAGCAAAGCTTAAGTGAGGTGTTTTTGTGAGTCCGTTTTTAGTAAAATTGTTTGAATATTGTGACTGTTGTTTTGATCAAGATGAGGAAGTTTGGTAAAGCTGCGTTTACGGTACGTGAGGCTTGGTGCACATGTTCAGCAAAGTTATCGCAACACAGCGTAAGAATTTAGGGAAGCTGTCTGAGATTACTACGCCAAATGAGAGCTTCTACCCTGGGGCTATCGTGATAGCTATCGGAGCTGATAGCTACCACGATAGCTTTCGGATTCCCTGGGGCTATCGTGATAGCTATCGGAAGCCTAGCTTACTTGCGTAAGCTCTGATAGCTACCACGATAGCTTCGGATTCCCGGGGGCTATCGTGATAGCTATCAGAGCTAACGCAAGTAAGCCATATCTTGCTAAACTTCCGATAGCCCGAAAGCTATCGTGGTAGCTATCAGAACTAACGCAAGTAAGCCAGGCTTCCGATAGCTATCACGATAGCCCTAGGGTATCCGAAAGCTATCTGCGTCGCGTTTACATGCTCCTTTCTAAATACTAATGCCCAATTCGCAATGGACGCGTAAGCATAACATAAACGTATCTCGAACGTGATTCGCGAAGTTGAAATATAAGAATAAGATGAAAATCCTGACAATGCTCGAAACAAAAATTACATTTATGCACTTAATTTACATTTTACACAATGTATACACGACTTGAACGTAATTTTGGTTTTTCGCATTTGTAACTCTTTTATGTAATTCCTATACTTCAACTTTCGAGTTAAGTTAATGTTGCTCACGTCCATTGTGAAGCTTGTGCGCACTTGTTCATATTAGGAAAACGATTATTCAACTTTGATGACACTATTGGCTTCAATCTCATTCATCCGATTTCAACTGTTCTGTTCAAATCTTAAACCTACCTTGAACATTTCAATTTTTTACTTTGTTATTTTAAGAAGTTTAGTGTTTATAGTGTTATAGTCCTTTCAATTTTCATGGTAGGTTTCATATTGTGATTAGAATGTTAAATTCATAAATGAATAGAAGAAACCAATAGTTCTCAAGATATTCAAATTTGAATAATTCTTTTCCCTCTATGTACAAGCCAGTTAGTAGATGTTGTTTGCAATATTATCTCGTTTGATTAATGTCATCGGAATTTATACAATAACAGAGAAATTGATGAGGTAAAAAAATGATTATCACTGAAATATCAATAACCACTTATTGACTTCATGTATTTGTAGTAAAATTGAAATTATGAAGTACGTTTCAAATGAAATGAATGTTCAAACTCCGATATATAGAAACGATTGACAAAAAACATATTAGAATGTTTCAAGAATATTCACTTTCTTATTTTATTACAATCGCTTATGTTCATAACCCGAGAAATAATATAAAATCTCACAAAGATTAATTTTATGCTTTATAGCATATTTTCATAAATAAATAAATTCCATATAATCAACAAAACAAAAGTTGAAAAGTTACAAATTTATTGATCTGTGAAAAAGGCACCACAGTTGCCCAAACTTCACAAATTACATTGAAAAACTTGATCTTCGACAGTTTTTGATGTGTGAAATATCAACATTAAATCCAATTTCAATTATATGAAATCATACATCAATTATATAAAAACCAATACTGTCGATAAATATCGGGAACATGAAAGTACCATCAATAATAATAATAAACAAAAATAAAATTGAAAAAAACAACGAAAGATCTCAATCAAGAAAAAACAAATTTGACTTACCATGCTCAATTGAAGAACTTATCTTGAATCCTTTTTCGCAAGTGGGGAAGTGAACGTAGCACACGATGAAACAACATACACCTGAAAATTAAAAGTAACTTAGTTCTCGAAAATAATATATCAATCTTCACAGCAAAAGAAATAGCTAATTAACTGATGTCTGATTGCATTAGTCGACGAATATTCACTATTTTTGTGTATTAAAGTAGGATTACGAATATTTAAGAATTAATGATAAAGAAATTAAATTAAAATTGGTAATTTCTCACCTAACCTTCACTGAATCAAGGTGAACATAACCTCATTTTATTCATTGAAATATTTTTGACTTCATAGAATATATTGAAATAATATTCGGAAATCACAGAAAAACTACTAGACACATAAATTTCCATAGAATTATAACTTACAACATAATCATAACTGTCATTACTAAATTCAATTGAATATTTATTTGATGACATACAACAAATACAGAGAAAGAGAGGGTGATTTCTGCAGATACAAAATAAATAGTACATCGAATCAATAATTAAAATGTTTCCATTTCCAAGAGCTCGATTTACATTGAGATAAACCCACCATGAAACATTATGAGGAAGTGATTAACTACAAAGAATAGTATGCTCAGGTGTACCTGAATACCCTTGAGAAGCTGCCAAATGAATATTGAGTTCTTTATCTTCCTACCCAAATTGATTGAGGCTGTTCCATTATGAAGATTGTATTCGATTGTTTTCATTATCTATGAAGATCTATCTGACAGTACGATTTATCAATAATGAAAGAAAACGTGATTATTTGAGAGATTTTCTATTTGTATGGTCACAGGTACATTCACCGTAATGAAAACAAACGAAAAAACAAATAGGATTATAACAAAAACAAGTAGGAGAACGAGCCTACTGTCATTATCTCAAACTGTAAAATTGCCAATTCAAACTAGTATGCTCCAGAATCTCACCAGCAAAAATAAATAAAATCAACACTGGCTGAATAAACAACACAGGTTGTTCAACAATAACTGTTACGAACGAAATGAAGCTGAATAAATACGTAATATTCTGATCACAAGGAAAATGGCGACTTCTACACCATTCAACTACGTATCGATATTCTGCAGGCACTTGGTAAGAACAAGAGAGACGCACAAAAGATAATTCTACAAGAAACGATCTATATCGACGCGTACTACTTACTTTTTTTCAAATTTAACACTTGGATTCAAGCGAAAAGCCAAAGTTCGTGACAAAGCTATCCACA